>VXAZ01010347.1:109956-123409 GCA_013399875.1 Gymnorhina tibicen | reverse complement strand
TATTAAAGGGGAAAGCCCTGCATCTTGTGTTTATTTTGGAGTTTTTCATCTCATAGCATCAAAATGTGCATAGCATAGAATATTTTCTTCAAGCACTGCCTTGGACAGTGAAGCTATTTCTAATTTTTTTTAAATACAGACACACTACAAAACAATCCCTTATATTGTGGTCTGACTACACATGAATGTCAGAGTGAATAGTCATATGTGTAATGCAAACAACCTCATTTGACAGCTGTGAGTTTAATATGCTATAAACAACCATGTCTTTAGTAGTATCAATATACTATTAATTATCAAAACAAGCCTATGTTTCTAGTCTTCAGTAAATTTAAATTTAGGAAGATCAGAGATAACTGAATATTCTAACAGCTGATTTTAAAAGAAAGTGATTAAATCTTTTTTGAAACAATTACCTTTTACAATGAAATCACCCACTTGTGCATGTAACATGAGAATCATTCTTACCTGCTTAGTCAGAAGTTAAACCTTTGTGAAAATGAAAGCCACTGTAGTAAAAAAATTTACCAATCATTAACTACGTAAATCAAAATCTGTGAAAAAAATTAATAAAGGAAAAGTTGTCATCAGTTTTCTTCTGTACTATGCTAATTAGCAATTAAACAAGATACCTGAAAGTCTAAGTATTTGTGTGATGAATACACTAACAATTTTACATTAAGAATCCAGGGGTCTGCAAAAAGTGAAAAAAAGTTAGGCAGATGACTACAGACAATGGTACTCCAATACGCAGGAGAAAAA
This sequence comes from Gymnorhina tibicen, assembly GCA_013399875.1. Classification (NCBI taxonomy): domain Eukaryota; kingdom Metazoa; phylum Chordata; class Aves; order Passeriformes; family Artamidae; genus Gymnorhina; species Gymnorhina tibicen. The sequence goes on along the minus strand of VXAZ01010347.1, from coordinate 122,647 downwards.
GAAAAAAAAATTGTATGAAGCTATATTTTACTCTAAATGAGAAGTCATTAAGCCTCTTTTCCGTTTCTATTTTTATGTGTATGGAATGCTTTTTAATTAACAGACATTATGAATACAATATATTTAACAGATGTAGTTTCTAGAGAATCAATTTGTCTCATATTAAAAGTAAATTCTACCATCTGAGATAGAAATAGAATCCTTCTGTTACATACAGCAATTCATCTTGAGAGCAGCTGCACCTCTACAGTCCTTGAGAGAAGAACATCCTCAATGCCATAGAATCAACCACTGAACTTTCTTTTCAAATCAACCTGACCCTAGACAGGTTAAAACAGAATGAAGTGGCCAATCCTTGCATAATTGAGCATGAAATGCCTCTGTTCTTCCAGTTTATGAATGTGGCCCAGCAATAATTGTCTTCCATAGTAATACTTCAATTTGTAAGAAGTAGTCACACAGTCAACATTTTGCCTTTTTATATTGTCTGAGATCTTACAGTGAGCCAGTCTGATGGAACAAGTTCACAATTACTAAGAAAATTTTTTCTTGGTGTTTGTATCGCAACAGTGTCTTGAAACTTCCAGTCATTAACCAGAGTCCCATCATACCAGCCCAAATGAAAAAAAGTAAACAGACATGTAGGCCTTTCCACAAAGAGCTTGTGACTGAGGGTTCATTTGAACAAATCACAAAAATGAACAAAGGCCTTGAACAAAACTGCTTTCACCCACAATGACTACTCATTTAAAAGGAAGACAAAAAAAATTTTGGAAGATGCCTTTCAAGTTGACACAAATGTTTTCTCAGTTCTTTTCATTACCTGACACAGTCTGTTTCCTTTGAGTCCAATTACACAGCAAAGAGGAAATTTGAGCAGGCTGTAGAGAGGATTTTTTTACAGTGGGCTCTGAGGTCAGACTCCTTTTGCTGAATGTGCTTCACAAATTCCAGAGAAGACATTTCTACCACTATAACAAACGTGATTTGTGTTGGTCCTTAGTATTTTGGGATATGAAGTCAACGTGGAAGAGCTAGGCAAGAAGCTAAGAACATCAAGAAGGTTGTAAACATGCAAGAGCTTCAGTGAAGCAAAAGTTGAAAGATGAATAACACCTACAGACATTGAGAGCTAAAGTCTATGGTAGACATTCTGATTCTGTTAAATCAATCCAGCTTTAACAAGTGGGTTATGTAATTCATTGGCATCTATCTGAGATACTGACCATTTCAATTTTTGTGTTTATTTTTAAAATATATTAACATAAAGTATATAATACCTTATGTATAAGAACAAATATGTTCACCCTTAAAGAAATCTAGAACAATAGACTATTGATAGGTCTAATCTTAGCATCTCCATCTGCTTTGCAAATGTTAGCTAATTAAAACCCATTTACACCCAGGTGAAATCTTTCTACTTGATAATTTATCTAATATAAAAATACATACTCTGTACCTAAAACCCCTTCACATTTACACCCAGGTGAAATCTTTCTACTTGATAATTTATCTAATATAAAAATACATACTCTGTACCTAAAACCCCTTCACATTTACACCCAGGTGAAATCTTTCTACTTGATAATTTATCTAATATAAAAATACATACTCTGTACCTAAAACCCCTTCACATAGAACTCTATTTTAAGATTTTACATTGCATTTTCTATACAATATTTTATATAAGAAAGCCACACAACTAACTGGAAGAAACAGATAAAATTATGACTATGAAAACATTGAGATCATTCTCAAATACACAGTGAATAAAGTACTTGTAGCTTATTTGCTGTGTGACAACTCCCTCTCTCCTCAGGGGCTTTGGAAGCTTTTCAGCTCCTTCCTAGAATTTTTGTGACACATCAGATGTCTTAACATTACTGGGTTTTTCACTTAAGTAACAATTCAATTCTAATAAAAAGTCATAATAATAGAAATAATTAGAAATAATTCTAATAAAAAGTAGACCTGTAATGTGATACTATATTAAATATATGAAATATTATATAAAATACCTCTAATGTAATCTAAAAAAGTTGTTTATTAAAGTACAAACAGATATTTGTTTCTATTTTTAAAAGAAAGCTTTTTTCTTTCCAAAAGAAAAACCCTACACAATGTTTTACCATATTTATCTCTGTCCTAAGTACACTACTTTATATTAAAAGTGTGTTCCATGCATTTCAGAAGAGAAGTTATCTCTTGATCTTATGGACAGTGATAATCCTGCATGGATTTAGTACCGCATTTTACTGGGGAAAGAATATGAACTAGTCTTATTTGTAAAGTTGCTCTGTCAATGGCTTATGGTTAGTCAGTCCCGTGACTTCAGCTGATTTTCATTATTTAGTTTGCAAAAGTAGAGACCTAACAAGTCTTTTACATAATTTTCTATATATATTTTCAGTAAAATAATCTACTATCAAAATGTCTGATATTTAACACTTAAGGAGAAATTAAGATGGAAAAGTGACTTAGTATGTATAACTTAGTATTTGGGAGAATAGATTCCGTGTTTAAATACCATTTTAAAATAGTTTCATGAAAAAGACTACAAAAAGGTTAAGAACAGCTACTGTTAGCCAACCGAAACTATTTTTAGCCTTTTGCATTTAAGTTTGTCAAGGAGTTCCTTGATCATCCATACAAGGCTTCTGCTGGTTTTTCCTCTTTGTTGAGATGCATTTCTTCTGAGCTTGGAGGAGGTTAACCTTGAATATTAACCATCTTTCTTGAGCCCTCCTTTCCTTTGGGCCTTTATCCCATGGTACTCTACCAAGCAGATCCCTTAAGAGGCCCAAGTCTGCTCAAGTCCAGAGTAGGGCTTGCTGTGCACTTTCCTCCCTGCCCTAAGGATCTTGGACTCCACCATTTCTTGGTCGCTGCAGCCCGGGCTGCCCTTGAGCCTCACATTCCCCACCAGCTCCTCCCGGATGGTGAGAACAGCATAGTGCCTTTATGCCAAAGCAGCAGCAAAGTAGCTCCAGGTTCTGGTTCTTACACCCAAATGCAAGTTTTATATCTGATGCCTAATTAATCAACAGTCCTTTGAGCAAGGACTCCTGTTTCTTTTGAAACTCTGGCTTATTTCCAGGTAAGTAATTAAAAACAATGAAAGCAGAGAGCACAAGTGGACAATCAGTTCCCAATATGATAATTTAAATAATGGGTTTGTTCATCTTCTTTTAAAAAATTCTTTATATGCAAAATAAACAGATGAAATCTTTATCATGTAATAAAGGAAAACCCATACTATAATATGAACTAGAAGCACAGTAATATTTAACTGAAAGCTATCTAGCTTCTTGGGAAATGCATAATATAATAGTCAGGAAGTAAAACACCAAGAGAAAAACAAGATGTAGCAACAAAATGATCTCTCTTTACCTATCTTTTATTTAAAAGATTGATCCAAAACGTGAAGTGGAAAGAACTAAATAAAGTAGAAGAGGCTCAAAGTTGGTTTACAAGCTGATTATAATAAATAAATAATATCACTAATGTTTCAGGTTTTGTTCACAATTTTCTGTTGAATGATACTAAATATGGCTTTATTAAAGTCTGTCCTATACTGATTAGAACTTCTCTAGTTCATCAGATGATCAGATATGACTTGAGAAAATTACTGATAAAGGGAGAATTCCCTTTTCTGATTACTGTTTGTGCTATCATTTAACTTTTTTGACTTTTTAAACTAATTTAACTTTTTAAACTAATTTAACTTTTAATTGCAGCCAAACCAAAAGACACTGAGGTAGGGATAAAGGTACAGGCAAAAGTAAAGCATTCAGATGACTTTTAAGGGTATTTTTGTTTCTAAAAGAAGAGCTACCATGTCTCTCAAAATAATTTGGCTGCTAAACGTCTATAGAGTTCAACAGATTTTTTCCATATTCAGGTTCTGGTATAAGCATTTCACCTGTGGTAGTTTCACCAACTTGCTATGGATACCCAGTACATCATTCTATTTAATGATCATGTTCAATCTTTCTTAATAAAAGAATAAGGACACTCCCTTACATGGACAAAGGGAGTTTCGTACATTTCCACACATTTTCAAAGCAAAAATACATTCAGGTTGTAAGACACGTAATTTCAGTGTGGTTATTTTATACCAAAATAATTACTAAATATATCTATATCTATATATCTAATATGGAACATAACTACATTATAAAACAAAAATTAAAATTATTCAAATGTGCTAGTTCAAAATTGTAGTTGAATAGTGTAATGATTTATCACATGAATGCATAAATTTATATACATACACTAATGATTGTATTTTTCTTGAAGTACTGTCTTTGCCAGTTTTTTAAAGTTAAACCCTATATTTCACTAAAATGAAAACATACTGGATTTTAATTTTGGTTGTAATCAATACATTTTTACTTATTTTCATAATTTCAGTGTTTAACACACATACGTATGCTATGAATTTGGGGGTTTTGCTATATATCTCTACATTTGCATGCATAGGTAAAACTAGATATTAACCTATGTCACTTTTAAACTATTCACTAATGTCCATTGGTATTAGAGTTCCTTACTTTCTGCTGTTGCTGCTACAGCTGACAGCAAGAAAAAAAATGTTCATATTTTGTCATCTTTCTTGTGCTTTCTGTGCTTTACTGTTACTGCATTAATAAGCATTACCTAGGGCCAAACTATCCAAACCACCAAAACCAGTTTGACACCTGCAGGGCTGTAGAAGTTTTACATATATCTGTGAACTCAATAGGACATGAAAAATTTGGTGCCCTGCCTTTTTGACAATGATTAACAGGAACAGAAGATGGCTTGGCATGAATCCATTTTGTGACAAAAATTGCCATGAGAATACAAAATAGCACAATATTAATTCATTTTCATGAAAATGATGGTAATGAAAATGAGAAATGGCATCAGCTAAATCCATTTTCATTACTCTGTTATGATTGCAATCTTGTGTGAAGAGATCTATATTTTAACCACATTTTTAATGTCTTTGATGAGAATCTCCTTGCCATTATACACCATTTCACTCTATACTTTGAATTCTTGCTTTAAAAAGATTTTAGATCAGTTTCAGGTATCTAAACTTGACAGCATATTTATTAATGATCCTTATACACACTTCATAGAAAGCAAAGCCAGGGAGCTCTGAAGAAACTGGCATTTCATGACCCAATTTGTGAAAATGCAGAAACCTCCATATGTTTAATAAATTTATGTAAAAATGCCAAAGCAGGGTATAGAACTGTAAATGCTCAGCTCAAACTGGTTTTCCTTTAAAAAAATTAAGTGTATTGTTTGGATTCCATCAAATTTAAAAAGAATTGTGTTACAAGCTAAAAGATTACTTCTTACCATCAAATTTCTGAGTTTATTCACATGGAATTATTTTTAGAGTTTTTTTTTTTTTTCTGAGTAAGCACAGAAATATTTTCTCATTACTGTAGTATTTAACTTTTCTTGGTGTGAATTAGGAAGAAAGTATACAATAGTCAATACATGACTGTGAATTGAAGAGTCAATACATGACACTGGTAACAATAAACCTATTGTTTTTGTATATTAACACAGAGAAATTTAAAATACATACAACTTAATATCCAGAAAGATCACTCAAAAGAAATCTCCAAAGAAACACATCCTAATTTTAACTATCCTGCTTATTAACTCTATTTTTTTCCACCAGCTCATTTTGTACAGTAAGATTGCTTTGGCTGTATCAATAGTTTTACTTAAACTTATGTCAGCATTTGGTTTAAGAATATAACCATAATAATAATGTAATTTTTATTTGTAAAAGAAGAATACTAGCAAAAGGTAATTATAAATTTGTCTGCATGCCCTGCTCTTAAATATACTCACACCTAACACATTTTTAGCTTTACACTTTTCATGCTTGCATTTTTGCAAAGCTTACACAACGCTGAGTTTCCAAGCATCACAGAACCTGATGCTCTGAGAATAGGATTGACTATATTTTGTAAATACAGCCCAGTGTTGAAAAAGAAAAAACTGAGTAGTCCAGCAGATGCACAGCTGATTTGAGCATTCCAGCTGGAACTTTGACATTCCAGTTTTTTTGGCTTTTTGAATGAGCTTCCCTTTGTGTTAATGATCTCTAAGATTTCCCCTTTTGTCACTGCAGGACAATCCCTGTAAATGAAAAATCCAGGATTTTCAAATTCTTTCTTTGATACTTTGTAAATAGAGGGGACAAAGTGCTTGACTATCAAATGGCCTCAGCAAGTAAAATCTTGTTTGTGATTATGGCTAATAAATGCCTTCCAAATACAGGGTAGAGACCTATGATACTCTCTTCTCACCGTTCTCCCCGTAACATCAAGAAATTTGGTGACCAAAAGCTCTTGATGAAGTGATAACAAGAACTTTCTGCCATGATAGTGTATAACAACCTTCCTGAGACCAGGTGACACAAAAATGAGGCAGGTCTATTGCAACCTGGCCATTTTCTGCAGCTCCTTTTGGTCTGGCCTGTTGAATGCAAACTGACCAACATGAAAGTCAGCTTAAAAAGTGCAGGAAAATAGACATCAGCCAAAACCTGTGTGGAAGGTTTTTCCATCATTCATTAAGCTTGTGAAAACACAAACACCTTAAAGTTTTAGAATACAATTTATTTCAGAAAAAACATATTTACTGCAGTTGCAGTCTGGATCCATATGCTCTTCCAACATCTGCTTTCCTTTTTATAAAAATAATTTATCCAAGTTATATTCTTAAAAGGTAACAACAGTATAAATCATTGCACTATATATCCATGTCTTTTCATGTGTCTGAATTTAACTTGTTTTTCTTTATGATAGTTTCTGTGAGCTATGGATCATTGTATCAGTTAGATTCTTTTATTAGTCTGAGTGCTGTCTGCCTTTTCTGCAGTTGAAAGCAGTGGTATGTTTGCATCAAAACTAAATACAGAAAAATAAGAAAAACACACAACTTTTAAAGTGATTTCACATAATTTATTGGCTATGCAGTTCTTCAGAGCTCTCATGACAAAGAACCTAATGAGAATAAAACCTAGCTTATTAATGTACTCATTTCTCAAATAAATAATAGGAGTAAAAACAATTTAAGAATGATTAACATAGTGCAATTTTGAATTAATCTTATAGTCTTGCCTTGTCCCATACACTTTATCCTACAACATTAAATCTGACTTTTCATCCTGAAATCCTAATAACATTCAGAACTGATCCATTATCTTCAAAGCGTAATCACTGTTACTCTTCTTTTTTCCTCATTGCAGTTGCTAAGTTTTAAAGTAAAAACAGATAAAGTCTATTGATTCAGAATGGTATTAAGCAATAGCTCTGCTCAGTACTTTATATCATCTGAGCAATTATCTATTTTTCAAAAGAAAGTTGTTCCATCTTCACTTGAAAAGTAGTTTACACATTCAATTGCAGTGACTTATCAAGCAAGACTAAAATTCTAATACATTATATAATGCCCATTTCAAACTTTTATTCAAAAAGACCCTTGAAATATTAGCTACGTTGGCCTTTGTCTCTTTTCTTATCCATGGAGTCTTTGTGCCATGTCTAGCTATCTATCTGCTTAAAGATGTCAGGATGCTGCCTCATAGGAACTAGCTGATACAGCTCCCCTAATGAACAAAATGATCTCTCCAGGCAGTGACATCAGACACTGTCTTCAAGGTGATTCACGCTCTTATGAAGAGTTAGTGCTATAAAATTGCATATATCGTTTCTTGAAAGTCATATCTAGGGCAGTTTTTGAAGAGAGCTGTGCCAGTGTAGACAGCAGGGAATAACAGCACTCAAATCTCAACGTAGTTAAAATAGAACTACTTGAACCAAGCAAGAGCTGAGTGGTCTGGGCCATGTGAAAATTGGTCCTGAACACCCAGATTCTCTAACTGAACTTCTTTGTGTAGGTTCAGTGATTTTTCTGAGGACAGATGCTATATTAAGTTATAGTGCCCTTCACAAGGTTGCCATGAATAATACTTGACAAAGTACCATTCTTCTATGTCCACTGTGAATTTTAACACTCAGCTGGTAGCCAAGAGACATGATGGTTCCTGGCTAAAGAATTCACAGGAAACATACAGTCTTATAAGTGTTGTGATGATGTGATTGAAAGAGAAACTTAGAAATGGTTCAGTTACTAAATCTAAAGCATTTAGCAATAGATGGACTTAGGTCTGATACTATATAAAAACGTAATCCCAAAAAAAGAACCAAATGAACAAAATAAAAGAGCAAATAATGTATATATAGATACATAAATATACATATCTAGAGAGAGAGACAGAGAGAGAAGGATGAACTTTAATTTTGGAACACAAACTCCCTTATTCCTCATCAAGGAAATAGTATTCTGTATAGAATATGAAAGGCATTTCACTGAAAAGGAATTACAGGGTATACTAATAAACTCTTACAGCAATGTTTCTTCTTTAGCAGATATTAAAAACTAATTTCCATATCAAATTTTTTTTTTTTTTTTTTTTTTTCTGTTTGGGGAATTGACGTGCATATGTGCATGTGATTAATGATTTCTGATGTAATGAGTTTCTTTGTGTTGTTTTCTGTTCTCTGGTCATCCATGTTTTCTTAGATCACCTGTTTTTCCATTAGAAACAGAGAAACTGCTAGTTTTGTATGACTGAATAAGGCTGAGTAGGCTTTGCCTCAGTGGAACAGTGAAACAGGCAAAGTCACTGGTCTGTAGGAAATAGAAATGAGCAGCTGTGTGTTTACATTAAACACATGTAAAAATGTCAAAAATACAAGAACTGAAGAAAAGGACTTGCTGCTTTTGAGCAAAAGCAACTTTCCATTGTCACTCTTGTTGAAAGTGATGGGAATTGGTCAAAGGTTTAAAAAAAGACATCACTCAAAGGGAATCTAAAGAGTCAGGTTTTTGTTCACCTTGAATTCTGTAGCAGTGCAAATACTTCTGGATGCAAAGGAAAAGGAGGTGATAGCGATATAGATATATACTTGACCATTTTGGTAGATCTGTAAGTTTCTTGAATTGGNTATATATATATGTATATGTATATGTATATGTATATGTATATGTATATGTATATGTATCAGAAAATCCACTGCAAAACTGTCTACATAACACTGTTGCACTATATCCTTCCCAAAAGCTTAAAGCAATATTCTAAGGTAACAAGAAAAATGGCAATGCATGTTTTTTGCTACAGCACAATTTCTGTAATTCTTTTAATTTGGGAATATTGTAGATTTCTGTTTCAGAGTCTGTCTGACACAGGTAAAAACTATGCTTTACGTCTGTTTAACAGCAACTGACAGGACTTTTCTTAAAAGTGGCAGGAAAATGATGTCATGTTACACTGGTGACAAGATCTCAGAGACTTTCAGTTGCTCTCTGCCCTGGTTTTCATTACTGAATCTCACAATTGCTTTACCCTTAGCTGCAGTAGTGTTAGAAATAAAACAGACCTTCCGATGATGAAAAGCAGCCTTGTTTTGCAGCTTCTAGTACAATACAGTGTCTAAAGTAGTCTCTATAAGAATATGGTTTCCACAAGTATACAAAGTTATTGCCATCCTGCTGATGTCATGGGTATAACCAATTTACACCTTGGTCTCAAGTACCACCATTTTTAGATGTCCAGAAGTACACGCATCTTCTTTGAATAGTTTTGTAAAATATGCACACAACAAAAAGCAGATTTCATAAAAGCAAGAAAGCAAAAAAAGATGTGGCATGACGTGGCATGACGTGAGGGTGGCACTAACACCACTAACTCACTGTGTTCAATTTGCACCTGATACAGAAATGGATTAACACTGACATATAATACCAACTTTTGTGTCACCGTGAGCTGCTTCCAGTAACACAGCACATAGACATACGTTAAAACACTGTGTAACGGACTTCCTATATAAAAGAAAATCCAATAAAAGAAAATTCAGTGTCCTGCCTTAAATACAGGACTTCCTTGTATCTTTATTTTTAATAAAATACCTTTTTTGTGCAATCCTTGAATCACAGTTTCTGACTTAATGTGCAAGGCACTTTAGTATGGCATGATTGTTTTGTTACTTCAGGCAGCCCTCCAGCTGTGGGCCAGCACTTGGTCAGACTGATTTGTTCTTGGCAGGCAGCTAAGAACACGTAACCCTTTCAGTTGTACATTATGACTTTGGGGGTTTGTTGTGGGAAAAAGCCAAAAGTGTTATCTTAATCCTTTCAACAGTGTACAGTTTGATCTGCTAATCTGTCACAACCTCTGCTTTTAGAAAGGGGCAGATTAATGACAGTTTTCAGAAAATGCTGGTAAAGTTTACAGTGGTTTGGTAGTCTTTTTCAGCTCCATACTAATTCTTATGACTAATACTTATTCTCATGACAATTACTGTAATCTGATCAATTCCATGCTCTTATTTTTATGCAATGATTGCAATGATAAAAGAAAATTGCACATAATGAATCTTTTCTTGTGATAAAGATTACTGCAAGGATTTGACAGGACAAAAACTTAAACCCACCCACTTAATAATCTTGAAATTGTCTTCTGCTGTCTGTGTCAAATGCCATAAGGGAGGTGACTGCTTGGACATTATCAGTCACAAAAATAAAAAGCAGGCCTGTGCTTCCTTCAACATAGAGAATATCATTCACAGATTACCCTGTAAGTGAAAAAGGCTGCTACTATGCAAATTGATAAACAGGCAAGAAATTTTTAGTTTAAAAATTTTTTAGTGTTTCAGTTTAGCTAAACAAGAAGGGGATTAGGGATGAAAAGCAGACCTTGGTCAAATTGGCATGTTTGGTAAAAATTCCTCTTCTTTCATACTGAGATGAAAATTGTGTAGTAGATCAAAATGAAAGATTCTTAGTTCATCCTGGCAGTCTAAGTTTTAAAAAAGATTTGTTATTTCCAACATGTGGCTGTTTTTCACCCTCTTCTCTCAGTTGTTGTTAAGGCTGCTACCTGTACTATGTTACAAAGGAAGTTTGAGAATAGTTTTTTGTTTGTTTGAATGAAATATATTGGCAATTATTGTAAGAGACAATATTTCCTCAAGATAAAGAATATATTAAATTATTCCAGTTACTAACATTACGTGAATAGCATACCACAGTCTTTTGTCAACCTGGAAGATGAAAGTTCTGCAATTTAGAAAAATTTCATGGCATAGAAAGGATCCTTTATGTTGCAGTCATGCATTTTCAGGCTGTGTAGTATTCGTCAGTGAACTTAACTCATTTAGTCATATTGCTGTACTGATTGATTAGGATGCATTAACACCAATGGGCTAAATTTACAAAAGTTGATAGAGGTGGTTCACAACTGAGTTAGCCTGACATTAGCTTAAAATGAAGCAACTGAAATGCAGAATTGAAGAAGAACTTGACTAAATACACCATTATTTAAATGATCATCTAAGTATTGCTCGAAAAATGGAAACTGAATATCCTTTCTTTCTTTCTTTATGACAAATGAACATCTCACAGCAGTATGGAAAGCTAAACTAATTTTCCGCTGCATCAGAACTTTTATGTAAGCAGCATGTATGTTTTTCATCTTTACATACCATTAATGGTTTTTAAATACAATTCATAATACTTAATATGCAAATCAATATGTTCAAGATGATACTGTTGTTATATTGCACTTGTGGTTATAGAAGGGGAGAGGACATTTAAGAGCAAAAGAAGAAGGTAGAGTTTTATGGCTTTTTTTACACATACATATTAAGACTATTTTGCAAATGAGGCACAATAAGCAACTCCAGGGTTCCAGGGTCCAATTGCAGAAAAATAAGTTGTCTTTTAGGCTAAATAGCAATATTATAATCTATTTTAAAAACAAGAGAATCATTCAAAACTGTGACAAGGTCATAATGTCCTAATACTTTTCTCTTTTAGATTATAAATCACTATTTAATTTTCATGACATAGATCTAGCCTGTACAGATGCAAAATCTGACAATGAATGAGAATAAATTATTTCCTGGGTGACAAGTGGGGAAAATATGGACACATTGTAACAGAAAGTGATTCATCCATGTAGTTGTACAATGATAAGGACATACACTTTTAAATGATAAGTTAGCCTAAAGGTGTCTTCCTTCCATGTACATGAGTATAAATAACTACTGTGCTTCCAGCAATGCATAATTTATCTGCAAAGGAAAAAAAAAAATGTGCTGTAAAGCAGCAGGGTCAGAAAAGAAATTCTGATCAATAACTTTGCACAGAGCTACATTATGTTTTGCAAAATGTCAGGAGTGTCCAACCAGGTTTTTACCTAAAGTGAACATGGGGTAGTACTGGTACCACAAAGAGATGATGAGAAGAGCAGTGTCTCTCATGGATATCCGTCTATACACCAAGTTTAATCCCCCTTCCATGGACAGCAAATAATAAATTGAGGTTAATCAAATATAGAGATCATTATAAAAGGAAAAGCTGATGTTCTTATGCAATGACAATCTTTTTCCTTTAAAAAAAAAAATCTTTCTAGGAAAATTTCTAGGAAGTTTTCTCCCCAAAATTTGTACAGATTTGCAAGCCCCTGACTCCTATAGGTTTCGTAACTTTTCCCAAGAATGCTGCATTGAATAAACACAACTGAAAAGGATGAGAAGACAAAAGAAGGAAATTAAGGTGTGGTAGTGTATTTATACTTCCTAATTTTCATTGCTTTTTTTTTTTTTTTTTT
>VXAZ01010347.1:0-109934 GCA_013399875.1 Gymnorhina tibicen | reverse complement strand
GCTTTTTTTTTTTTTTTTTTACAGTTTCCCCAAAACTTTATCCCCATGGTGCAACAAATACAGGGTGAGAGGGATGGAGTAAAAACAAGGAAAATATGTGACTTCTGATGTCCATAGCTGTTAACTAGCCACAAGTTCATGGCAAAGAGGGAGCATAGTAACAACTAATAGGCTCCAGAACGTCTCTCTGCAGCTCTGCAAATGAAATTTTACAAAAAGAATATAGATCAAACAGAAGGATGCACTACTCAGTAGAAAGACTGCTCAGCTCTTCATTTTGGTTTTCTAACCAACACAATTGCAAACACAGTAGTGTATAAAGCAGTGGGAAAGTAGAAGGCTAAAGCTATAGCTGAAGGAAGAGCTGTGCTACATAGTCTTTACTGTTGGATGAGGAATGTGGTTTTTAAGTGAATATCCTGATTGTCCCTCCTTACAAGGCTTCAGATCACATCACGTAGCACATGAATAGGATTCCTTGCAATTAAATTAAAATGAACATGCACTCCCAGTGTGTAACTAATAAATCCAAATGCTAACAGGCATTCAGATCCCCAGGTAGAAACTAGAGCTAATCCAAAATAAAAATCCTGAACTGCGTAATGTGAATACCAAGTCTTCCACGTGAATTGTTTTGTTGTCAAGAGCCATTCAGCTGGGCCATACTGCTTGCTGTGTTGTACTGAAGCTTGCTGGCCAATGCTACCAGAGACACAAAAAGGCAGAATGTCCGACATTTTGCATACTATTCCCAACACCCTTCCAAATTCCCTTTGAACAACTGTTGTGTTGCAATCTGAAAAATAAATATTCCTCTCAACCATTTATGTTTCCCATTAAAGAGCTGTGAGTAGGACCAGACAAAATTTGAGCTGAGACATTCAGAACTCCATTTAATTTCTATTTTTATCTGACAACCTCTATTGGTGGCACTTGTCCTATGAATACTCCTTTTTTTGCCTGAGCAGTAACTGTAAAGTATAAAACAGATTTTCCTATTTTCACTTTGATTTTTTATCAGTTTACACTGAAAATTACCTTACATTGTGGGCTAAAGTAAAGTTTTCATATTAAAAAATGTAAAGTATATAAAAATTCTGAAGATATTAAGAAAATATCATTGATTCTTTCCTTTCCCACCCACAGAAACAATTCTTGCTCTTTGTGTGAACATTTTTTTCAGTGAAGCACATAAACTTATCTGATCTCCTGTTCCATTGCTTTACCTTATATTTCAATGTGTAGTTACAGTTGCCAAAGTCATGCTTTGTAGAAAAAAAAATCCTGTCCTGTGGTGGGCATCAGGTACTGGAAACTCCATTGCTTCCATTTCTTTTTTCCCATTTTCCATATTCCAGCTTTAGATTCATAGATATATATCAATTTCTATGTTTTGCATTGACAATAATATTCTACAGTATGTGAAAAATATTTCACAAATGTGAAATGCTTCTGTTAAAATAATTTAAGGCAACCTTTCAGTCTTTCATTTGAAAAGTTACATTCACAAATTCTGTCTGTCACATGCAGTTATGTTCAAGATTTTTGCAATTCTCATCAACTCCCTTTCCAGTGTTCAGCATAAATGAAATTATATCATTGCTCTCACCAGTGAGAATACTCACCCTTCCGACCTATTTTCTTTATTTTGTTGTCAATTATGGTATTATCTACTTCTTTTTAAATACCACATCGGGCAGATTTATTTTGAGTAAGAAATTTTGTATTTTAAAGTATCCCACTTTTTCTGTGACATTTATATGATGATCACATCTATTTATCTAGACATATTATAAAAAAATCATAAGCACTTTCAAAGATAATACTGTGAATATATAAAAATGAAATACATAATAATTTGATAATACAAGCACTGATGTCAAGTTTACACTTCTGTCCAGTATTATATGGCAACAGAATTTTACAAATCATAGACATGCAAGTATCAACACTAATGTCATTGACAGTCTGCAAAAATAAAGTGACTTAGAGATTTAAGCATTTCACAAACATTGTCTTAATGAAAATTTTACATTTCCTGGTAAAATATGTAGTTAAATAGAACAGGAGGAGCATTTTTCCAATTTGCTTAATGTAGGTCTGAAATCCTTTTCTATAAATTAAAAGAAAATATATCACTGACCATTTATTTAATTTTCTTTGTTTATGTGACAAGAAACAAATTCCCCCCCCCCACAAGAGAAACCCGTAATTTTGTCCATTTTAAGACCATTTAAGAGTATATAATTTCTACTTCAAAATTTGCAAGGTAGATGCTATTTCATGAAGGAAGAAATGTATCCTTTTAGCCTAAGTAGCTCAGGTGTTTTCTAAATTTTCTGCATCCTTGTAAAGTTCTTCATATACCAGGATTTGAGTTTTCCTGGGTATCTTGGTGAAGCTAACACAAATTTCATAAAATACATATGCTCCATTCAGGGAGCAAGAACAGAAAGGCACAATTATATAAATTAAAGACTAAGGCCCTCCTGAAGAAAGTTCAAGAAGTAGCTTAGACCTTGCAGGAAGCAGAAAACTCCTGCCATGTTTATTTCTTGACTATAAAAGAGAAACATATCCACAGTTTCAAAATTACTGCCTATCTTGGAAGAACCTATTATCACTCTTTTCTTTTGTCACTTAAAAATCTTCCAGGCCCCTTAAATTCCTTCTTCTGATGAAGGCCAGGATACATAACTCTCATTTCACACCTAATGTCTTTCTTTTTTTTTTTTCTCTTTTTTTTCTTTTTTTTTTTTTTTTGATAGAACCCACTTGACTCCTTTGCCTAGGAGTGATGGTATGCACTGGCAGTGATCAGTCTGTATGCTGCTAGAGATGCAAGAAGCATCCACTCAGTCTGTGAAGCAACTGGTGTTTAATGAATGAAAAAAGAGGCCATATATTACCTACTTTGCAGCCACTTACTTGTGTGAGCAGCTTTCCATAACCAGTGCTTCCAGGCTGCATAGCGTAACTACCCTGTTCAAGTCCTGTCATACTGATACATAAAATAATGGCAGCTACTGTCTTCCAAAGGAAGATTTCCAGAAGAATACACTGTATGGCAGTCATACAAAAGGAGGAAAGCTAGTGAAAGACTGGGGGATCAGAAGGGTCCTGCAAACACAGAAGCAGCTTGGCAATGTGAAGTATGCCAAGGTATTTTACAACCTTCATCAATGAATTCTGTTCACACCCAAAAAAAATCTTTGTCTCTTTTGATTTAATATATAAATATTATGATTTATAATTGTTGCAATGGTTGGACCAATCCAGAAAGTCAACATTCAAGATATATTTATAGCTAATAACAGCTTCTTCATTGTGTACTTTGGAAATCTTTATTAACCTTAAATATCTTTCACACTTTAGTATCAAATTTACACTAAATTCATTTTAGGATGAAGGTGACTTTTACAACAATTCTTGTCTGAGGCATGCTTTGCAATTCATACATGGTCATCAGCACTTTGAGTGGCAGATTATTATCTAATCTGGCATTCCATTTGCACAGGCATTTTTCCAGTAGATTTGAGTTTTCCAGTAGATTTGACATTGATCATCTGTCCATTTGATTTGTTAACTTCATAAAAAGTGGGGTTTTTTAACAAAATTACTAAAAGCTTGCAACTCAGTATAGAAATGCTATTATTTTATATTTTACTTTATCATAAATTTGTTTTCCAGAGAAGTGGCTTTGGTTTGTGAAACCAGTGACATTATTTTTCTTTCTCTATCAATTCTCCACAGCTAAATAAGCCACAGGAATTTGGTGTTCAAATGTGATTAATTTGACTGGCACAAGAAAAGGGAAGCAAGACTAACAGGATGGGGAGATAGTAACAAAGTGCATCACTATGGACATGAAATCCTCATATTACTGCATGTATGACAGTCAATTCCTGTCAGCATATTCCCCCTATAACAAATCTAATTTTCTTATAGCTCTTCTCTTTATCTACCAAATGTTTATGAAAAAAAATCAGAAACCACAAATCAAGACAATATATGACACTAGAAAGAAAATCAACTCTCCCAAATGGTTTTGGGAACACAAAATGTCTAGTTTTATGTTTGCTGAATATCATACTATCTCATTTTTAACATTCATTACATAGACTTTTCACAAAGAGGATGTCCTTTTTAAAAAGGTAAATATTACAGCCTACCTATTTCTTCCCTATTCATGCAAAAGCTCACTGATACTATTTAAGAATGTGCAGGAAAGTGGATAAATCTGTGTGCAAATAGCCACATATTTTCTGCAACATAACTGCCTCCAGGAAGTAAAAAAATTATCCCAAATTTGGCAAATGCATTCATGATTTCTTCAAATTTGCTCATAATTCTTTTTTAGGTGGATTGATTGTTAATAATCTAAAAAAAAAAAATTACTAAGTAGTCAAGATTAAGATCAATGAGACAGGGAAAATTAAGATCCAGATCAAGAAATTTACTAATGATGAAAAGAATAAATTATGTCTCCATCTAGCCTCAAATACCCAACTGCATTCCTATGAGCAAAACTTTTTCACCAGAAATACTTTTTTAACTGGATCAATTGCTTTGTATTTACAGTAAAATGATTCAAGGTCTGACTAGGCACTTAGACAGCTCTAGCAATTATTTTATAAAAAGATCTCAAAATATTCTTATCAAAACATTGCTTATTTTACTGAAACATTACTGCTATAATAGACAATTGCCAACTCCCTTTTGAAGAAAGAAAAATTTATGAAAGCAGTGAGGGTTGATTAACTGTGGCCTGAGTTCTACAACTGCTTCTGCTGAGGCTGCTGAGTCTAGAGTGCTGCCCTACACTGAGAGGACATACAGGGATTTTTTAGTTTGGGTTACTTAGGACTGTGTTTCATTTGTATGTATTCCACCTATGTGTGGTCAAGATGTGAGGATTTTTGGGATTTGGGTTTTTTGCCACTCTTCCATTCCCATCTTCATATAATTGCAAAAAAATGATCCATATGAAAGGTCTTACAAGTGTGGATTTTTTCCATTCCATGTTCATCCTCAAATCTGTTCAATGCTACTGCCAGCATAACTCTGTGTAGTCAAGGGCCTGCTTATTTCCTACTCTCTTTCTTGCTGGAAAATTTACTAGGTAGATACCTCAACTACATAAACTTCTAGCTCTAGCAGGTTTATATTACTTCTCTACACAGATGTGTGAAAAAGGAAGTAGTATTTTGGTTGTGCACTGTTATGAACCAAGAATACCACCATGTATAAAGAAGTATGTGTCTTATATTTAAAAATTTCAAATATGTTATATTACAATCATATTCTATCTTCTAAACGTATTTTTAGTAAATATTTACATGCTTTTCATGTCATTATCCTCTCTCTCGTATCACACCATTCTTTAGCAAAAGCCAGCTACCACTGATACTAGCTTGAAAAGGCCCTTGGAAAATTACCATGATTGTCCTGATTTCCTCAGAAAAGAGGTTTAACGCTGATCTAGATGAATATTATATTTTAATGAAATTTCTCAAAGGCTTTTTACTAGTCAGCAGAATTATTTAGCAAAATACTTAAAAATTAAACATGAAATCATAGTTATAATTTAAATCACTTTCAAAGTCATATAAAGATTAGTCTAACACGTAATGGTATTATTTTAGTGCAAAACAAATATATAAAGAAGTCATCTCTGGAGATGCCTCAAAAAAAAGGCAAAAATATTGATTCTGTGGAAGTGCTTGATACTTGCTACAGTATCTCTTCATCTCAGAGATGCCCTACCTAAACCAAATATAACTAAAGTTATTCTCATATGTGTATAACCAAAAATGCTTACTATACCTGTGTTGCCCTTTTTCTTCAAATCTTCAGAAGTATAAAGGCACAATGTCTTGGTTTAATTTGAGCAATAAAGGCACAGCAGCAGCTGTTTGATTCAACCTATGTCATAGCTTTCATACTTGCCATGATCAAATTTTGGACACCAAGAAATGACAGTAGTTCAGGCTTATTTACGATGATGTTTTTAAAAATGTATCAACTATATTTTGAATAGATATTGCTTCCATAAAATAGATACTGTATCTAAGTAAAATTCCTTAAAACAACCATGCATGTTTTGCAATCACGCATTGCAAAAAAAAGATTATAAAAATATAATGAGAAAGAATAGAAAAATAGTAAAATGAAACTCAAAACTCCTCTGATCTGGGAACTCTCCATGCTAGTTGGCTGGGCTTTCTAATGGCTTTCAGAAAATTTGTCTGCCTTAGAAATGAAAAAAAATTATTTTTGAAAGACAGTTTCTTCGGTTTCAGTGAACAGAAGAAAGCTTTTATTTAGAATATGCTAATAAGTACAAACATTCAATTACTAAATTTCCTTCAGAAACACTTTGCATTTTTTCTGTAAGAAAGCTATACATTATTTCTGGTCACAGTTTTTAATTACCGTTGCATATTTTGAGTCAAAGACAGTTGTCTGTTCTCTGAACACTAACTCCTAAACCAAGTAAACTCTACGTAACCTGTATATGGTTTGCGGTCGTTGGCCTGGAGAGGGATAACAGTGTGAAAACAGTAACATCAAAACTAACTTTAAACACCTTGGGAATATGTTCATCCTGTCACATCTCTAATAAATTCAAAGTAAAGCTTTTCAAGATTTTCTATTTTAAATAAGTACTAAAAGCTATTATGCATTACAAAATAAACTCTTAAGCGGGTGTGTAGGCCTACATACAGCCCAGACTTTATCTTTCTAATCTGGTGATGAATACAGCAGGCCACCATCTGGTGTGCATGTACATCAACAACTACAATACAGCCCTACAATTTAATAATCACAAACTTTAACTGCTACTTACCACTTACTTCCAGCTACAGAAGGTCTCTGATTAAATCTGTCAAGTAAACGTAGAAAAACAGCGTAAGATTAACTGTTTTTGTTCCAGATTGGGTTTCAGATGCAGACAGTGAAGCAGGGAGAGCTCTGCTGTTGCTACGGAAACCTGACGCTGAGGATTTAATGACAGCATCAGATGGTATTGTACTAGAGATTGTCTGCTTGAGGGACTAGACAGCATGCTGCTGATAAGAAATAAGAATTGATTCCAAACGTTTTCAATTTGCTTTATCAGAAGAATCCTTCCATTGCCTCAAATACATTAATTTGATAGCAGATACAAAGAATTTATATTAACGTTAGAAAAATATGTGAAACATAATCTGCCTGGAAGCTCTCGATGCAGGTAACTAATCTTCCTAAACCCTTATTCAATATGTAAAGTTTATAAAATTAATACTGTATTTAAGTCTGATGAATATTTAATTCATTTATATATATATGATTCCTCAAATAATTTGTCTTTACACTGACAACTTATAAAAATGAATACTTTTTAAGTTCTTATGTTTTAAGTTCATTAATTGTTGCTAAAAAAGGATCCAGAGATGAAAGATTTCCAACAAATTCCAGATTCAAAGAGGCCTGAAACTACTAAATTTCAGGGATTTATTTCATATTCAGTCATTTATTTTGGTCAAATTTTTATTTTTTGATAAAAATTTTAAAATACTATTACAATTCAGAAACTGAACTGAAATTTCTGAACACAGGCTGCATGAACTGCAAAGTATCACCTGTTGAAATGTAGGCTGATGTATGTATTTGGCAGGTCAAAATTTTCTTCTATAAAGGCTCCTTCTACTTTGCAAATCCTTCTGAATTTCATTTATCTCTGGTGATTTGTTGATTTTTATCAGATTAACAAATATAAAATTTTGTCTGAAAACAAAACCCGTGATTCTTCTGTCAAATATGTCTCTTTTTTTGTTAGTTCATCTGAGCTCCAGGATATTAGTTCATTGAGAAGCCTACATAAATACACAGGAATAATATTTTATATTCAATTGAGGGTCTTCTGTTCCAAGGAATTTTACAAACACATTTCCCACTACATAATATTGGAAAGCCTGTTGATAATACTCACAAAAGCTACTCCTTTCCTTCAAAAATAAGGCCACTGCAACTTTACTCTCTACATAGAGTAGAAAGGACTGCCATTTCAAAGGTCTAAACCAAACATCACACAAGACCATTTGATCGATGTGGCTTTGAAGGTTAAAGATTGATTCAGTCCTACTGGGATTTAAGACTGTATCTCCTGGAGTCTTAGGTATTTTAAACATGAAGATAACCCCATCAACAAACCTCACCATTAGCATCAAAGGGAATTTCTGATTATGTCGATAGAAGGGCCAAGAAATCCCTTTATCTACTATCCCTAAAAAAAACAAAAAACCAAAACAGATTGGGAAGAGCAAGGAGAAGCCTATGAATTTCCTTATTATGCATTTCCCCGTATTATTTTCTCCTTAGATCCTAAATAATACTGGGAAAAAAGAAATTAATTGTTGATCCATGGTCAAATTAAAACTTCATGGCTGATATTTTTTCTCTATTGATTTTTGAGTAAGATTTAGGAAGTTCAAGATAAAAAGTGGCGTTATCTTCAAAAACAAAAGCACAACCAACAAAATAATACTAATTTGGAGTCAATATAGGTAATCTTGGGTTAAATGCACTGATGCCTTTTGAATTAAACATTCAAAAACAATCTATATAAAAACTTGGGGTTATTTTAAAATAAATAATGTTTTGAATGGAGAAGAATTTCTTCTTGAATAGTCAAAATAAAATGTGTTAACATTTCATCAATTAACTATTTTCTAACTTTTTGGAAAATTCCCCTATATTCTAGTCCAAACTGCTCACCAATTTCTATCTGAGTTTTTTGCTTTAGACAACTTTTCCCCAGTTCCTTTCTTGGGCAAATGTAATACTTGTCGAAACCAGCAAAATACCCCACATAGTGTATGTTGTGCAATAGCTTTGAAGACCTCCTAGCAAAAGCATTCCCAGAATCCACCACCACAGAATATAATATTTAAAGGAATATATGCTATTTGAACATAAAGTACTGATGTACATTCACCTTTTTAATCTTAACGTTTGAAAGAAGAACAGCTTTGAAGAGGCTTCAAGAGAAGTATTTATGAAAACATAAAAGAAAATTATTCTAAATATTTTTGAACTAGGGGAAATTATTAATGGAAGTTACCAAGCAAAACAAATGAAAAAAAATTGACACGACAACATTTAAGACTATGTTAAATTGTAAAGGAAATAATTTTAGAGTAATTTTGCCAAAATACACATCTGTTTTTTGAAATGTCTTTTAGTCCATCATGTGAAAAATACAAATCACAGAGAAGCTGGAATTATTTTATATTAATTCGTGCTTTTAATCTTTGTGACCTATGGATTCTTGGTATTTTTTTTTTCCTTCTGATTTTCAGAGTGCATGTGTCATAAAGTGTTAGAATGGCTTTATCATCTTTGTAAAGACCAAGAGAACTCGCTCCTTCTTGAAAGCAACCAGGTATACTTAGACAATGTCCCAGAGACTACAGGATTTTGGAAAAAAAGAACATGAAAGAGTTACAGTGAGAAAGTGGAGGTCTGAATTTTATGCACAGGCTGAAAAACTGCTGAGAAGACTTAGAAGCACAAAGGCCTCATAGGCCACAAACAGGCCAAGGGAAAATCATGCAGATTTCACTAGAACTCTAAAAGTCACTGAGCAGTTGAAACTAAGCTTAGGGAAGAGGAAATCTTAATGGTGATATGCACAAGAAGGAGCAGAGCTGCTTATAAATACTTCCCATTTCTATTCTCTTTTTCTCTCTTTTTCTCTCTTTTTTCTTATTCAAAAATATTCAGTATACCAGAAGCTTTTGAACAATATCCTGCTCTTTTTAGCTGATAGACATTTGCTGTTGTTTTGTTGCTTTTGTTTTTGTTGTTGTTTTTCTTTTTTATGGAACTCCTCGGTCTTGAACATCAAAGCCTGAAGGATCCTGAAGTAACTGTTAGGTGAAATTCAGATCCTTGTCTTTAGAATATTACCAGCAATGAATGCCATTATGCTTTTCTGAATGTAAGTTAATCATTGCATTCTTGCTTCAACTCTAAAGATACCACACATAACTGTAGTGGGACAGTGAGAAATATGACATTTAAAAATACGTTGGAAAGGCTATGACAATAAGGCACACTAAAAAATTTTGGTTCTTATTGTGAATATTTTGGCTGGATATCATGGCTAGAATGTAAATTATCCTGCTTTGAAGAAACTACTATTGTTTATTTTAGACGAAAGACCATTGTGAGAAATAGTAAAAATCTCAGAGTATCACTGAGTTTATATTGAAAAGAATGATATGGACTTTGTTAAAATAGGCAGTCACCTATACTGTATGACAGTATTGTTCTCTTTTAAAAGTATTATACTTCATAAAAATTTGTAAAAGAAAACCTGAAAAGTTATGTTAAATATCTTTAAATATGATTTAATAATATCTTGGAAAACCAGAATTGTATCAAATTATCTGAAGCAAGTCCAGAGGAGGACCACCAAATTTATTAGAGGGATGGCGCACTTCTCCAATGAGGAAAGGCTGAGAGAGTTGGGATTGTTCAGCCTGGAAAAAAGAAGGATTTGGAGTACCTAATTGCAGCCTTCCAGTACCTGAAAAAAGCCTGTAAGATGGAGAGAGACTATTTACTGAAGTATGTAGAGAAAAGACAAGGGAGAATGGCTTAAAACTGAGAGACAGTAGATTTAGATTGGATATTGGGAAGGAATTCCTTACTGTGAGTTTGGTGAGACACTGGAACAGGTTGCCCAGAAAACTTGTGGATGACCCATCCCTGGAAGTGTTCAAGACCGGGTTGGCCGGGTCTCTGAGCAACCGGATCTAGTGGAAAGTGTCCTTGCCCATGGCAAAAGGGTTGGAACCAAAGGATCTCTAAGGTCCCTTCCAACCCAAACCATTCTGTGGTTCTATGATCCGTATATTTGGCTCAATTTACCAAGACACTTAGCATTCCAAGCTGTGTGAGTATCCTAATGTTGTCCTCTTAGGAAATTACTTCACTATTATTTCTTATGTGTATCATGTTATGAATTACTATCATTCAAAAACTTCTGATTAACTGAATCATTTTCTCATTCAGTTTCTCATTTAGAAACTTTATGGAATTCAGAACTACTACAGCACAGGTGAACTAGCTATAGATTAATGTAAAAATGAAAGTAATAGAGGTATAATCAAACTTCCAGGATAAGCAAGATAATTCAGATACTTCAAGTTTTGAATATGTAGCAGCAGATGATCAGTAGTTCAGCTCCATGAGCACAATCAAATATATTAAATGCGATATAGTAACTATAGTTTCCTAGTACTGAAACTCACAGCCAGTGCTATTTTTATTATTCATGTAATTTCTCCTGTAATAGACACTATAGCACTAAAATAGATACTAAATTACAAGTGTGCGTGTGTATACATACTACTTACATTTGGTCAGAAAACCGATGAATATACTGCTATTTATACATAGAATTACACATAAATCTTTATCAATCTACAGGCATAGTACCTATGTCAAATGAATGGATATATTAAGGGAACATTAAATTCTTTTGGTTGAATACTGTACCTCGTGGGCAAAGTGCGGAGATACGTAACATCTAAATATTCTCACATGCATAACCATTTTTCTGAAGTCTACCTCGTTATTGTTACCAAAGTGATATATAGACGTATTTGGTGTTTCCAACTTTCAGTTCTACCCTTGGATGTCTCCTGCACTGGGTCCTAATTAAGTATGATGTGTAAATTGTGCCCTTTTTTTCCCCATACATGTGTGCAAATTGTTTAGGGTTTGAGTCACTCTAGTGCCAATGAGACCCGCAGGTTGTTTATACATCAAAGAAAACCATGGCTCTCACAAGGATCATTGAATGACCAGTGTGTTTCAGGTCTACCATTGATGACCACACAGAACTCTGAGAAAAGAGAAACAATCGTTCCTACTTCCCACTGAAATGCCACATATTTCAACAAGACAGAAACATCCAGTCCAATATCATTTACAAACCATTGGCTAATATACGACAATGATCTCCCATCCTGGTTAAGTCACACTTCTGAATAAATTAGCCTGTAGCATCTACTCTGTTAATTCAAATTTTAAAAAAACAACAACAAAAAAAGCACATTCTTTTGTTTTGGAGCTCAGCTTTAACAGCACATCAATAAGAAGAAGCATATCAGTGTAAATATCATATGAAGAAAAACTCAACAATTCTCCCTGCCCATCCATATTGCAGTCCATGTTGTCAGTCCGGTGGTTTGCAACAGACATTACTTCTTCCATACACTCCTCTCCCTTTAAGCTCTCTTACTTCTCAAAAAACGCCACACCTGGACTACCTATGAGTAATTCTATTCTCGCCTTACTATGCATCATTTCTTTCTGTTTCTTTGTAAGAGCTGGTCGCTTTTGGGCAAAGACCATATATTATCTCACTCCACTCTTACATGCATATATTTGAAGCTACATAAAAATGTTAAATAATGAACAATAGAAAGCAATTCAGAACACTCTCTTAACAAAACTTAAATCTGGCAAGATTTCAAGGAAACATTATTGGAAGCAAAGTGCGAACAGACATCAGTGAACTATCTACAGATTTATCGTTGGTAGTAACTTAGAGCAGACAGCTCTTTATCTATACAGATATTACTTCACCTCATCTCATCTCATCTCTGTCCTTCAGTATATATACATATATATGAAGTATAATAAATAAAATAAGCACTTCAAGGAACCTTGGTTCATGTTTATCATATTCCACATTGTCATACCTATAACTCAGATGCTGTTTAACATATACACATCATAGTGATATAGTATTTTATATATGTGGCATAGGGAATAGCATTTTTGTACTCTATTTAGTAAGAAGTTGAAGACCTGATAACTAGCTATCAGTTTAGTTATCTTGCAGAAAATAGAGTTGTACCTTTTCATGTAAAGCCTGTAAGAAGATATTGAATACTTTACTGCTGCACAGGATTTTTCATCACTGGATTGCAGTTTGGTTTAGGTTGGGTTTTTTACAAAAAAACCCTATTGCTATCATTTAAATTTTACTTCCATTTCCTGCAGAGAGACTTTGACAAATTAAGAGAGATGGGCAATTACCAACCATATGAAATTTAACAAGGGAAAGTTCTGGATTCTACACCTGGGATGGAATAAAACCAGCTTCTTCTAGGTGACGTCTCCGTACTTTTAGCCCAGAGAAAAGACTGGAAGTCTTCTGGAGCTGGGAGGTGGTACCCAGATATGATTTTGTACCTTATCCAATGTCATTGGGCGAGTGGTTCTCAACAGAATGAATGCAAGCTGAATTTAAAATATATATTCGTCACCATCTTTCATCTAAGCTCAGCTTCACTTGGGATGAATTCAGATGATTACCTGTTCAGCCCCAGTCATTTCAAAACAGAAGAGCAAATGTTATTTTCTGAGAGGTTTCATTATTGTTTTGCACTCCCTCTAGTTCAACAGTGTAAAATACAGCTGTGTAATAAAACTTCCTCTGATTAGAGTTGTATTTTGTCTGTTAAGGTATTCATATTAAGAAAAAACCCTATATTTTTAATTTTTTTTTTTGCTAGTTAATTTATGACTTGGCATCTTGTTAATGTATGACTTTACAGAAAGTAAAAAATGCAAATGCTCTATTTACTGAATGAAAGAAAATAAAATAAATTGTGATAATTAACATTCATCGAGTACTATTTTAGCAATCCAATGTCAAGCAATATATGCTTGAATAACAACTTGAAAATGTGAGGGTAAAAATGTAATAGAACTCTTTATATATATAGCACTTAAAAAGAGTGACCCTGGTATCTATGATATTATTCGCTCTTTTCAAATCAAACCTTTGGATACTGTTCCAACTGTGAGGAAACTTGAGTGACTACCATTAATGATTCAACCTTAAAGAGTACCCCACTGTTTTGGAAGGACAGGTATATTTCTGTCTCATTTTCTCTTTTTCAATTTTACCTCTTGGGACCATTATTCTGGCCAATGGTATTAGGCGACCTGCAAAGAATGGTGAAATATAATAAATTGTCAAAAAATTCAGGCATATTTAAAGCTCAGAAAAGCAAATATGCAGCTCATGCACTGATACAAATAGTTATAGTTTTTAATTTAACTTTTAACCCAGAGGACAGAGTATTTGGTCTCAAGGATATTTATTTGTAAAGAGATATTATGCCATTGTAGACAGCAACATCAGATTCTTTATTTTCTTTTATTAAGTTAACTTCAAATTTGCTAGTAGAACACTAAAAAACCCCAAACTAATAAGAAATTTTAAATGCGCTTTCTCATGCAACCAATTATACAAAATACATTATTTAAAATTTGTCTTGACATGTTATTCCTATCTATACTTTAATTTTTGCTATTAAAAAAAGCACTTGTAAAAACCATGGTCTGTAATTCTGAAAGTTCAGATTCGTAAGATATTCTGTCCTGTTGCTTTAATTCTTCCCTGACTAGTCTTAATATTTTTAAATGCAGTAGGAACTATATGAGGCTTATATCTCTTTTACATTATTTCAATCC
Source organism: Gymnorhina tibicen (assembly GCA_013399875.1). Lineage (NCBI taxonomy): Eukaryota > Metazoa > Chordata > Aves > Passeriformes > Artamidae > Gymnorhina > Gymnorhina tibicen. The sequence continues at coordinate 95,387 of VXAZ01010347.1, read as the reverse complement.
TTCTTCCAATAGTTCATAATTCTTCTGCTTTCATTTCAGATCTCATAAATGAAGAGTCTTTTTATATATAGACATTGGTCCCATTAATATTAATAGGAAATGCACCTATGCAGCAAGCAGAGAATATAAGCTAAATCTGTTATTTCTCTCTCTAGAATATATCTCTGTAAATTCACAGCATACAAATGTCTGGTTGATGAACATTCCATTTTAAATTTAAGTGAACTAGTACTATATAATGGATTTTAGACATCCATATAACTGTCAGGAGACTGAAAGTTTTTCCAAGGTATCTTCTAGCTAGTGGAAGCCACTTCCTGACTCTTCTGCCTGCATATTCTTAAATATGCATACCTAGCTCCCGAAAAATGCATTTCAGATTTCAGTTGAGTTTAGAAAGTCTAGTCGGAAAAAACCAAAGTATTATATTTGTTGTGGTTATTAATATCCAGTAGGGAATATGAATACATAGGTAAACAAAACTTGGAAAGTTGTTGTGGTTTTAGTAACAGATGAAGCAAAAATGGCTATGACAGAAAAATCTAAATAAGCAAACTTGGTCATGCCATGATTCTTGTGTACATTTTCTGGAGTCAATTATTCATCATCTTCATGTCTGCCTTTGGTCACTGTAAAAGGACTGAATATAAATGTATAGGTTGTAATGAAAGCTGTATCTCTCCATTATTTTTTGAAGCATCAGCTGAGTAGACTGTATTGTTGCAGCAAATGTCATTTGCATTTTTCCTGTGGGTGTATCTGAAATAATACCGAACAACTCACAGGTGTATTTCTCAATAAATTCTGTTAAACTTCAAGACTTCAAAACCTCAAGAAGTTCTTCCATGCATTATAATTTTTTATAGGAAAAAGAAATGGAAATTTTGAGAATGTTTCCTCAGAATTGAGGCAGTGGAGTGGCAGTGTGTGTGTTTATAGAAATCTGAGTTCTTGATTAAATATTTCATAAAAAAGAAAAAACCCTTTCATTTCAGGAACTAGAAAATTGAAACCCAAGAATGAAGTAAGAAAACCCAGGAATTTTTGTCTGCAATCCCTAAACATCTATGTGATAGTATTGCTGTCAAACCTTAGGAAAATTCTAAACTCAGTGCCTGAGATTGTCATTCTCCTCCATGGATAAGATTCTGCAGACTAGCTGTTAGCCTATTATCAACTGGATTTAAGAGAGGAAAGTTTCATTTTTCAGTAAGAAAGTTGCTCTATTTTAGTGCAGAAATTTATTGTATCTTTCCTCCACACAATTTGCAATTTCTTCCCACTATCAAAAACCCATTTGAACCTCTTTTTGTATGCCTTTTGTTGATGGAAGTGTTTTCAGAACAGCTATTTAAAATTATCTGATTCACTGCCCATGTAAGTCAAAGGAAATCACCTTTCTATAGAGCTACGAAAGGTGCAATATCTACAGCCAAATTAAAACAAAAAGTGGTTTGGGTGAGTTAAAAGCTGTCTTTTTTTTTGTCTCATTTCAAGAAGCCTTATTATCTGTAAAGAAAGAATCTGCAAACTACTTGGATAGTTCAATAATCTCCCCCTTTAATATGTCCGGTAACAAACACAGATCGAGATGAAGCTAGTAAACTCCAAGGCCAGGTTGGATGGGGCATTGAGCAACATGGTCTAGTGTGAGGTGTCCCTGCCCATGGCAGTGGGGTTGAAACTACGTAATCTTTAAGGCCTCTTCCAACCCAGGCCATTCTATAACTCTATAAAACTCTGTATTTGCTTTAGAAGGATGGCGTGTCTTCTTCATCCCTCATTCCTTTTTTACCACACAGGTATTTAGTCTAGTGTGATACAAAATACCTCCAGCCAATATAGAGAACAATTTAGAGTTTGTTATTCTCGTACAGCTTCTCAGAAATCAGCCCTTACTTACTTGATCCTCTTGTGCTTTTGCTGTGAGGGGAAGGGAGTACATTAAAATGATCTTTGAAAGCATCAGTCAAAGCAAAACCATCCCTAAACCAGATGCCTTTTCTGAGCTCCATGTAGGTCTGTTTTTACCTTAAAAGATAAGATGATAGTAAGCACAAGAGTTTTAGCACAAACACATAGAATTTTGTACACAAGCTCTTACCCTTCATCTTAGGACCTGGCCATCTCTCAGTGTGTCAACACATTCCACTTTCAGGTGGGGAAAGGAAGTTTGTTGAAAATAGTCAGCTTGCAAATGACCTGAAAAAAATTCAAAGGCAAAGAGTTATTTCTAATTATAAAAAGGCAAATATACTCCATAGGAATCTCACCTGCCACAATCAAATGTTTTAAATCATATTGACCTTCATTATGTTTACTTTTCCAGGCATATTTTAAAATCATGATCCCAAAACACAGAATGTATAGTACAAATATTAATCACAGTATAGTGTGATTAATACTGCCTTGGGTATGCTACAGGCATTTGTTCACACTCTCATAGTCTGTTATCAGTCAATGCATTTCCATGGTTGGCATGCATTGCTGCTTGCTTATTTGTCCGTTCTTCCTCCATTCATTTCTTTACATATATCTATAGATATCTAATCAGAAAAAGCACAATGCCACTGGCCAAATGTTCATACATATCCTCTTTTAGAAAAGATTTCTTTCTCTTTATAATTACTAATTTTACTGCTCAGTCTTTATTAAAATACAGAATTCTTATCCAATTAGTCTGTTTCCAGCAATATTTGCTGGAAGTTAATACCAGTTAGTCACAACTGTGATCACCAGAGCAAGCCACTTACTGTAATATTGCAAGTAAAGATGAGGAGCCACCCACAGGCTCTTTTGCTTCTTTTCATGCATTCCAGCATAGTTAGGAAGTGGAAGAAGAGAAAGAGACTGAGATCAGAGACATCATTTACTGTTCAAAGTATAGACTTGACTGAACATTTATTTACTGAAGACATAAATTAGATGTCCTTAGATGGATGAAAGATTATAAAAATAAAATAGATGTGCATCAGAAGAGGGCTCCTATAGATTTGAAAAGAGATTGAATTAATTTTGTTGCCTAGAAGCTATTATGGTCCTACATTACCTAAAAATCTGTTAATCTGACCATAATTTTACAGTGCTTTATAATTTGATTTCCCCTCTCCTTCTTTGCTCCTTTGCCATTGCCACTCTCATTTTTACTACGGTAACTTTAGAAAGATATATTTGGGGGTGGGGGAGGGTTGGGAGGATGAAGGTTTATTATGTAATATATTGAAAACCTCAAGGAACATTGCTTTATGTTTCTGTGTATACAAAATGCAGAGGATAAGGACTCTGGATCAGTTGCTGGGTTACTTACAGTGCCATGAATTGTAAAGATGAAAACAGCCAAATGACAGCTTCTTTAAGGTAAGTGAAAACAGGTTCTGAGCTGAAGCTGATCAACCAATATAGAAATACAGAAGTCTGGACTATTTTATAACTGCCTGTAATTCATTTTACCACATTATTTTAGATGGAGATAAATTTGTAACTTATTTTCCCAACAAGCAGCAATTGGGTACTCTGTAGTTTCTCACAGGCTGACTCTGAATGCAATTCAGCCTGTGCAGATGGCCTGCACGGGGATGACACATCACGTAAGTCTCAATTAGCTTCTCACTGCAGAATTTAAATGGGATTACGTGATACATAAAACCTCGCTGGCACTGTCTGAAAAGTGGTGATCTACAACCTCTGAAGTTAAAGGCTAAAATGTAATGAACCAGCAATTTAAGTACTCTGTCATCTTTTTTTTTCCCCCCAAAATGTAATTATACTGGAATATAGTCTTTTCTTTGAAACTTTATTGAAAAATATTTTGGCACATTCAGAGAGAGAGAATTCTAGTTCTCCAAGTCTGGCAAATGACCAGAAGTATCACATCCTTACTGGTATGCTTCTAACCTGTGTTGTTTGAGAGGCAGGCATTTGCTCTGCAGTTGTAGGCTGCAACGTATTAGCTTTCTTTCTTTTTTGTCTGTTATGGTATTTTTAACCCACAAACAGCAAAACTGAAGCCATTAGATTTTGCTCAACCCAGATCAGTAATGCTAGTTGAAATGTTTTTTCGTGCTCTAGTAAGGACATACATCTCCAGTCATCAAGGTAGCTGATAGTCTTATGTTCTTTCTAGACTGCTGTACTTAGACACATAATAGTTGCAGCAAAAGGCAAAGACTAATTAGCAGAAAGGTTTTTTTGCATGTTACATTTATAACATGGCAAGAGTTCTACAAAGGCACCAATGAATAAAGAACATTTCTATTCATTGGAAGCTGGATAATACATTGATTTTTAAATTACCCTCCTTTCTTACAAGATGCTTTACAGATGTATTTTATTGACTGTCTTTTTCCCCGTATAAATAACTTGCCCCTCTATTGAAGTCTACTGAAACAGTGAGATTTACCCTTAAGCTCAAAAAAGGAAATCTGTTAGCATGTTCTTGTGTGGTAGGAATGTTTTCTGGAGGAATTAAACTACCATTAGGATATATATACCTGTTTAACCCCAGCCAACAAAACCTCTACCTCTGCTTCCTTTGAGCCTGTGATGCTCTCTTAGTCTTCTTGTAGGTTTATTTTTGGTGCAAAAATCCCTAGTGGTAAACACGCTTTGAAGGAAGTTTCTAAAAGAAAGAGCTTGTCACATGCTATGTGCTAGAGAAATTCCTTATGCAGATTATCCCGGTTGGTAAAGCTCTTGGAAGCAGAAAGTTCATTAGACTCTCAACACTACACTAAGCTTTAATTCCTAGTTTTTGGAGATTCTTGCTTTTGGTATATGAAGAGGAATGTCACAACACTTTGGGTAAAATATATCAAGTTGATTTTCTGCAAATGCTTTTCATTTCAATATAGCCAAATGGACAGTGAAAAGACATTATTCTGGAAAAGGATTTAGAAGATCATCATGGAAGATCAACTACACAAGGCAGCATCAAAAATAAAAGATTAAAGGGATCCATAGAAGTATGAATTGCTAAGCAGGAACAAAAAGGAGATGGTAAATGTGTACTCAGCATTGATAAGATCTCTGTTGAAATTTCACAGTCAGAAATTAACTTTAAGAATTGATTGAGTTTGGGAACAATTTGCAAAAATGATACAAGAACTAAGATACTGTTTCACAAAAGTTTGGATTTAGCCCTTGCAAGTTGGGTTGCATTGGATACAAGCACATACAATTTAGGTGTCTTTAATGTAGATGTCTACAAGTGAACTAAATGATTAAGCTTATTTTATATACAGTATTTATTTTAGGAATGACCAAATTATCTATGTGTATTGCCCTCTAGGTATCACTCTAGGTGGTTGTGGCTCTCCCACATGTCCTGTGTAACAACTGCCATTCCAGAATCAGTATCTCAGATGCCTTAGGATGTCTAAAATGGCATGAAACACTTATAATTGTGCAACTGGTCTGGGGCTTTGATCAATTTAATTGATGCATACAGAGACTTTTAGCTCATTCTAAAACAGACACACCTACACAAAGACTTCACTAGGAGCATTTGTGGTGATTAGATCTCCACAGATTGTGATGAAAGCTTAGACATCTATCAAGTCTACATGTAGATATCTACATTACAGATATCTGGGTACAAATGTCTTAGTCTAGAGCTGCATTTTATCCACAGCTTGCATGGGCATTTAGGAGAGAAGATGAAAGAATCATAACCTATCTAAAAACACATAGAGGGGAACGCATCTGTGAGAAGACTTTTCAAAGCAGACTATATGAGCAACAGCAAGACAAGTATTGCAAAGTATGCAAATTAATTTAGACAAAAATGAAACCTGAAATTTGACACATTTTAAGAGTTAAAACAGTAATTCTTGAGCCAGATAATAGGCTCAGAGGGTAGTGATACTGGATCTGAGGGTCACCAATGGAAGAGAGCTAAGAGGGGATATAGAGATTGGAGGCAGTGATCATGCATTGGTGAGGTTTGCAGTCCTGAGGAATAAGGGTCAGGTAAGGAGTAAAGTTAGGCCCCTCAAGTTTAGGAAAGCAAACTTCCAGCTCTTCTAGGAGATAGTCAATAGGATCCCTGGGGAGACTGCCCTCAGGGACAAGGGAGCAGAATAGAGCTGACAGATCTTTAAGGAAGTCTTCTATAGAGTGAAAGAGCTAGCAATCCCCAGGAGCAAAGGCACAGGCAGTAGAAACAAGAACAAGTAACCTGGGAAGAGTATAGAAGTGAAGTTCAGTTGTGTAAGGAGGGGGTGAGAAGCTGGAAATAAACCTGCAAGGGATGCAAATAACGAGCTTCTGTGGTATGTTAACCAGAAAAGAAAGGTCAAAGAAGGTGTACCCCTGCTGAAACAATGCTAGAAAACTGCTACCAATGGATGAGGAGAAGGCTAAGGTACTCAACAACTTTTTGGCCTCAGTCTTCAGTGGCCAACTCTCTTATCTCACCTCTCAAGTGGATGGAGACTGAGGGACCAAAGGGCTTCCCTTGTAAATAAAGATTAGGTTCATGACCACCTGAAGATCCTGAATGTACATAGCTCTATGGGACCTGATGAGACACATCCCAGAGTCCGGAGGGAACTGGCTGATGCAGTTGCCAAGCCCCTCTTCATGATTATTTGAAAAGTCACAGCAGTCAGGTGAAGACACAGTTACTGGAAAAAAGGAAACATTGTACCCATCTTTGAAAATGGTAGAAAGGAAGACCCTGGGAACCACCGACCAGTCAGCCTCACCTCTGTGCATGGAAGATCATGGAGCAGATCCTCCTGGAATCTGTGCTGGGGCACACGGAGAACAAGGAGGGGATTCAAGACAATCATCACAACTTAACCAAGGGCAAGTCCTTGTTTGTGAATTGGAGAGATGGATTCAATGGGTGTAGTGTTACATGGATAAGAAAATGATTGAATGGTCACAGACGGTAATGGTCACCAGCTCAGAATCCCCATGAAGATCAGTGACAAGTGGTTTCCCTCAGGGGTTTTAATCAGCAATTTAGTATCTTTATTAATGGCATGAACAAAGGGATTGAGTGCACGCGCAGCAGATTTGTAGATGACAACGAACTGAGTGGTGTGATCGACACACCTGAAGAACAGGATGTCATCCAGAGGGACCTGTACAAGCTCAAGAAGGGGCCCATGGGAATCTCACGTGGTTTAACATGACCAAGTGCAAGGTCCTGCAACTGGGTCTTTAATGTTCCTTCCAACCCAAGCCAGTCTATGATTCCCTGATTCCATGATTCTATGATTCTATGATTCTATGAATAAAGAACTCAACAGTCAAGGTTTTATGGTACTGTCAGTACCGGAAAAAACCTGAATCAAGACTTGACAATTTTTTGCAGGTCTCAATGGTTTTGTAAGAAATATGTAATAGATTAGTAGCAAAAATAATGAATAAAAAATTAATTGCTTGTTGCCTAAAGGCCAGCATTAGGCAAAATGACAGAGTGATTATCATAACAGGGTTTTTGGCCATAAAGTGTATTGCTACATCAATACGAGTTAATAAACGGGGGCACGAGATTGAGCTCTTGGCCATGACTATCCATTTCTTTGTTAACATAATCTCTGTCACGGCTCTGCTTCAGGCCAAATAACACTTTCCCAGACAATGTGGAGACCCAGTTGAGGAAATAACATATGTAAACCCTCTGTTTCAAAGGCACATTTGCATGTATTAAACATAGGAAGTCTAAAAAGTCTAATTTTTTTTCCCTGCAGAAGTCAAATAATAACAGGGCTGTTACTCAGCAGTATTTCAGTTTATGTATCTTCCTTACCAATTTATATTTTCCACATAACTATTAAACTGTTTTCCTCCAAAATGCAAACTATCTTCCAGCAGAACCTATAGCCCATCTTGTAGACGAGACGCAGCAGAAGTAACAGTGTGCTATTAGTCAGGATCAAACAGCTCTAATGGCCATAACACGAACTGGTGACCTATGACTGAAGTGATGATAGATGCAAGAAAGCTAAGCCTAAGCAATGAAATTTAATGAATTTCCTAATTTCTGTATTCCCAGGTTTTATATGAAAAATATAGAAAGTGATACATTTCTCTTAATTATCAATATAACATAATTTGAGTCTAAGACAATATTTTACCTGAAAATTGTCCACATGGTGGATCTGTTATATTATAAAGAGATGCATTTTAGCATGCATTTTAAATTATGTGAGTTGCAGCTTCTCTGTAAAATATAAGCATTTCATGCTTTAACAAATGGTTTTCATTACACAGTAATAACTTCTTTATGTGTATCTGCTACATAATGTGATTTATGATCTTAATGGCATCTATTTTCATACTCTTCCTTTCATAAAATCAAATCAAGTACTATCTGTTTATCTGTATCTGTTTTTTCTCATAAGCAATAATAATTGGAAGATGTCATGCAGGTCTGGGAAATCTCAGGCTGTCCTGCTCTCACACATTGCTGCATTTGGATCTCAGCATTTTATATCTCTGTATTCCTATGCTTCCTGAGTTTTGAATGGATGGAAGCATTGCTGCTTCCTGTCACTTTTCAGCCTGTTAATGCTTCTCAGAACTGAGACCATGATGTCTCTCTGCTCTTGCCTCTCAAACTAACAGCTGTGTAGGAGGAGAACATGAGCTCTTGGCTCTGCAGTGGTTGAAAACACTCCACTGTGTCCCACAGCTGCAGCTGGTGAGGGGAACACACAGCACCACTCCTCAGATATAAATAAGACAGGGTGGAAGCTGTGAGGAGTAGGAGATGTGGACTCACGTGAGGAGATAATGTGGGAGCATATGAAAGGAGAAACGTGCTGAAGGAAGTGAGGAGACACAACAAGGAAAAATGTGAGAGGGAATATGGGCAGAAGCACTAAAGAGAACACCAGAGGAGAACTATGAAGAGGCAGTGTTTTGGAGAATATTAAGGAGGAAGCAGAGAGAAATGGTGGAAAGGACACTGTTGGGCTCACAGCTGGATGCACAGTCTTGGAAGAAGTTCCATGCCATGAGGACAAATTCTTCTGAGAGGACTGGAGTCATGGATGACCCATGCCAGAGCAGGGACACCCCTGAGGAGACTACAGCACAAAAAGTAATCCATGTCAGTACACAGGAGCCGTAGAAAGCAAGGAAATTAGAGGTGTATTGGTTTTGAGTGGCAAGGTTTTGGTAGTGCAGGGAGGCCACAGGAGTGGCTTCTGTGAGAGGCTGCTAGAAGCTTCCCCCGTGTCCAGCAGAGCCAATGGCAGCCAGCTCCAAGGTGAACCCACTGCTGGCCAAGGTCAAGCCCATAGGAGGTAACAGTAGTACCTCTCGGCTAATGTATTTAAGATGGAGAAAAAGACCCCTGTGGCACAAACAATAGCAGTGAGAGAGAAGAGAGCAAATCTGTGAAATGAAGGGCTCTGCAGACACCAAGGCCAGTGAAGAAGAAAGGGCAGTATGTGCCCTAGACACTGGAGCAGAGATTACTCAGCAGCCTGTGGTGATGCAGATTGTGCCCCTGCAGCCACAGAGGAGCAGAGATCCACCTGCAGCCCACAGAACACTCCATGCCAAAGAGCAAAAGGGATGAGTGTGAGGAACATCAGAGATAACGTGTGATGAACTGACCATAACCTCCATCCCCCCTCCCTCTGCACTTCTGTAGGGGGAGGGGTAGAGAATTTGGGAGTGAAGGTGAACTCAGAAAGAAGGAGGGGTGGGAGAAAGGGTTTTAAGATTTAGTTCTCATTATCTTACTCTGCTTTGATTTGTAACAAATTAAATTAATTTTTCCCAAATCAAGCCCATTTTGCCCATGAGAGTAACTTGCAAGTGATCTTTTGTGCCTTTATCTCAACCCATGATTTCTTTTACAATTTTTCCTTCCCTTTCCAGCTGAGGAGAGGAGTGATAGAGCAGGTTTGGTGGGCACCCACTGTCTAGCCAGGATCAACTCACCACAGGAGGAAAATAAGTAGGAAGGATTTTACAGATGAAGGATACAACTAGGTCCAGACTCCAACTTCCTGTGCTGCCCATCACCTCACCAAAGGCATTGAGGGGCTGAGCATAACACACTCTGAAAACAGATTTTGATCGATTTGGGACGAACATAGTAAGCTAACATGTTAGGAAACAGAGAAAAATGCCACTCTTTATCACCCAGACTTGGGGAGGCAAGGAAAGGGAAAAAAAAAGCCAGTCTTTTTTCTACAAAAGGACTTCACCTGGAATAATGAACTATTAAAGATCAAGAACTTTGCTAAACTAATTCCTGCATTATAGAGTGGTGGGAGTTCAATTTAAAGTGGGAAATACAGAACTAGAAGTGGAATTTCTGGTTAGACTCTGAAAGAAGTTATGAGTCTTCAGTATTGCACATAATTCGCAAACTGTACATAGAGAGGTTCCGAGGAAGAACGTTAATAACTCTTTAAAATAGAGCTATTCATTATAGTAACAGTTTATGACTTTTTCTCAGAAAAAAACATTTAAGCCAAAGACTGAATCTTTCTCTTAATTTTCATAAACCTGCAGTAAACAAAGCCTGCAGCATTTGACTCACCAATTTTTTTAATCACTGCACTATGTTTCTTCCAACATACCACCGTGAATATAGTGAGATTTTTTTCAGAGGTTTTGATAGCAATTAGTTACCTTTCATTCTTTAGAACATGTTAAAAACAACTCATCTCACTTCTAATGAACAATGAAGCATCTTTTTCTATAGAATTGTTTTTATTCAATGTGGATTTAAAAATCTTGTGCCTAACTGCAGGGATTTGACTTAAAACCTGTTTTAATCAGGAAGCTGCAAGTAGTCTTTTATATTCAGAACCACTAGTAATAATAGTTTGAGAGCCAGTGTGAAATCATAAGTTATTTGATCAAAGTAAATGACTTTGATAAAAAGAAATGCTTGTCAGAGATGAACAATAATGGTGTATCATTGATTCTAATGCCATAAAAGAAAATATGAAGGAAAACAATAACATGAAATTGCAACAAAGACTTTTGAGTTCTGTACCTTGTTTTCCCCATCAGTAACCAAATGAGGAAAAGAGCCTCAGGCCTTAAAGCTACATATAATATTTAAAACTCAGCCTTCTAATAGCTCAAGTGCTAAAGCTATTCTTGTTCATCCTATAGCAAAGAACAAGGTAAAACTTTGAGGATAATGAGAGTGAATACGGAATATATTTGCCATTTTCAAAAGTGAGGTCATGCCATATTTTAAGTGTATTTTAAAGGCATTTCTGTACAGTTTAGAGTATAAATTTGAAAAAAACCCATTTCTTAGAAGTATAGATATCATTACTGTTCAAAGAGATTTCAGGCAGATTTTCAAGGATACACTTTAATTTCCAGGGTACTTATTTTTTGCAATGCAGAGATCATGACATCCAAATTTTTTGAACATTTAATCTCTCATAAACTAGCTATCTGTCTATTTCATTGGTCACTAGAAAAGAGCAGACAGTTCCAGCAGTTTATCTTTGATGTAAAATAAGGAGTGGGTTTCTATTTTTTACTTCAAAAATAGTGGAAGTCAGAATACCATTATATTAACCAGCCTTGAAAAAAACTGAGAGGCAATGTTGAGCTAATAAGAATAATTTAAAATAAAATCTACATGCCAGGTTTTTCTTTCATGTTCTGTCTTGCATGTGTTTATAAAGGCATTGACTGTAAAGAAGAGGAGAAAGTTACTTTTTAAGAATACTTTTAAGATCACGGAAAGATTTTTATAAAACATTTAGTAAGAATTGATTTTCAAAGTTAAAATATCAGTCTAACAATAATAGAGGATTAAAATGTGTTGTGACATTCATAATCTTTTGAATCCCATAAAAAGCTGTGCATGCACACATATACACATGGCAATTTTAGAGCTACTTCTGCTCAACACCTGCTAAAACATACCTGTTTATTTGCATATGATCTTTTGTACTGTCAGGTCCTTCATTCAGTGGAATCTGCCTTTTCATAAGATAAATTATATTCCATGAAACAATATTACTATACAATCCATTTTCAATACTTACAATAGATTAAATTTTCCCAAATAATTTACGTTAATATATATTGGTTTTCCGATTATACACACAGCTAAAACAGCAACTCAGAGAGAGGGGTTTTTTTTTTGCCAGGACCTAACTACATGTGAGTTCTCTCATAGACAGAGGAAAGGTTCTCACTGCAGATTAATATTTTTCATATATTGCTTGCCAGCTCTTCTTTCCGGTATGTAATGTGGTTCTTCCCTAATAAGATTTTAGGATTGTATCTTAAGCAGAGAGATCCTATTTACAGAGCTATCATTTCAGATCAGAATTATGCAGGACTGTGACTTTATTCGAAATACAGCCTGGAGGGTTTGCTTTCTTCCTGGTCTCCCTAGTGATTTTGCTTCTTATAATGACAGTGGTTCTTTGAGTCATGACCTTTTATGCCCTATACTTTCAATATTATGTATGCCTAATACCAAGATAAAACACTTACAGCCTTTAGTGGATCACAAAGCTTTCTGAAGGCCTAACATTTCTTTTTTCTTGCTAGTATAGACCATTGGTAACTGCACAGAACAGTAAATGCTATCCTACACTCAAACTAGAGTGAAAGCTGACTCAAACACAAATACCTTTCAAAGATTCTCATCACCTACTTTATATCAGACAACAAATCATGCCTCAGCCTCTACCATTTGAAACCATTAAACAGCTAGTGGGATTTTCCATAACGGTAGGAGCTTTAACAGCAGTGTCTTGGACAAATTCCAACACAAGTAATTACACTGTGCCAGTAAATCCCCCTGCATTTTATTTGGACGCTCCATTTCTTTTTCTTCTAGTAAAACATTATGTGAGGTTTGCTGTGTATTGTTAAACAGGTGCTGAGTTTTATCTAAAGTGTCTTCATTTCAAGGATGTGTGAAATGATCTCTATAAGACGCAGTAAGGGCTTGAATATGAATTTGGAATGCACTTTGGTACCCTCTATATTAAACATTATATGATGTAACTTTTAAATTATTTTATTTTTATATTTATGCAGATGAGTGCTAAAGAAATACAGGTATCTTAAGCAACGTAAGTAGAACATGTTAAACTGTTCTTCAGCAATCCTTTCACTAATTTCAAATTGCATTGGGCTGACCATTTTCTTTCTCTGCATAACTTCTCAGTATCTCAACAGTATTCCTGTTTCACAGTATAATAAAGATACTGCCTGAATAATTTTACTTTATAGAAAATAAGAGTGCTTACATGCTAAAGCAGCTAGTATCTTACAGAGAAGCTCACTTTCTCCTTTCAGAGACTGGCGCTCAGCTTTCTGCTTATTTTGAACTAGAGTAAGGGCTTAATCTCCTCTCACTGTATCTCTTAAGCTGCTCAGTTTGCTCAGTTATTTAAGTATCGGATATTAGTTGCTCAACTCTGAGTTTAAAACGTCCCCCCTGCAAAAAGCCTTTAGGGGGTAAAATACTAAGGTCTACATATTTTGGGATATTTTAGGGTTTTGGTTTGTTGGGTTTTTTTTTGATTTTTCTGTAACCCGCTTTATTATCAATACTGGAATTATTTACCCGTGCTAAATATTTTCAGATGCTTTATAACTGTTCTGCAGTATCAACAAAACAAATTTCAAATTTTTCTAAGCTTGTGTAGATGCAACAAATGAACTGCTCAAAATTTGTTACCAATTAGTTACTGTTCATACAGTGGTTTGAATATATAAAATATTTTGGAAATTATAGATATTATTACATAGGACACAGTTCACTGCAGAGATAACAAATGGTTTTACTGTGTGACCTGTGGTCACAATCTTCTGTAGCAGCTTGTATTATTGTGCAAGAACAAGAAAGTTTGTATGATTTACAGAACTACCTCCCGAATGCATTTCTCTGTATCAAAAGCCATGTAACTACAGTCATGTAACACCGTTCACTTTGGAAAAGGTAAGTCTAGAATACCAATTGTAAAGAAATTCGTCTATAAATTTTACAATCCCAGAAAATTTTGGTAGAAGTCTTTTCAAGTAAGGTGTAGATAGTTTTAAAAGATGAGGTTATTTTACTTATTTTCAGGCAGAAGTGACAATAAGAACTTCAGAAATTGATGAAAAATAAATATTTCAGTGACATTCTGAAAAAAGCAAAAGCAATTCTACTTTGTGAACTGGCTGCTTAGGTGGGCTAAGAAACAAGCTCCATCCCTGCCCTCCCCCTCTTGCGGCTCTAAGGTTCTTTCCTTCTTAGCTGGCTTCAATTATTAAAACCTGGACTCAGTTTCCAGATTCCTGACTCTAGCTGTTTAGTGAGCTGAAACATACAGATTCCTACTCAGTGGCTACCTACAAAGGACACTGCTGGGTCCTAATTCCAGCTACATGATAAATTCCAGGACTTTCTAAGTTAAACTATTAATACATTCTTATGCAGTTTTCTGGTGTGCTCAGTTGTTTCTGAGAAACACAGTGTTTCTGCCGCTTCTTCCTCCTCAGGGAGGATGTTCCTCACACTCTTAGCCTGCTCTACGGTGGGGTCCATCCCATGGGAGACAGTCCTTCGGGAAGAGACTGCTTCAGTGTGAGTACCCCTCAGGGTCACAATTCCTGACAGCAAACCTGCTTCATCATGGGTTCCTCTCTCCATGGGCACACAGGTCCTAACAGGAACCGGCTCCAGCTCCACCATGGACCTCCATGGGCTGCAGGTGGTCAGCTGCCTCACCATGGCCTTAGCCACGGACTGCAGAAGAATCTCTGTTCCAGCGCATGGAGCACCTCCTTCCGCTTCTTCTCCACTGACCTTTATGTCTGCAGTTGTTTCTCACTCCTGAGAGAGTCTGACTTGTATTCTCACTCCTCTCGACTGCAACTGCTTCTGCATAGTACAATTTTCCCCCTTTTTAACTATGTTATTCCAGAAGTGCTGCCAACATGGGCAAGCTGATGGCCAGCAGTGGGTCTGTTCTGGAGTTGGTTGGCCCTGCTGAAAAATGGAGAAGCTTCTAGCACTTCTCCCAGAAGCTCCCACTGTAGCCTTCCCCTGGCCCCTCCCTCCCTTCCCCCCATCCACCAAAAAAACCTTCGCCATCCAATTTCAATACAAGTTTGAATATTCTCATATTCTGGCATGGTTGGACGGGAGCGGATGGGGAGGGGTGGTCTTAGCAGTGAAGTAGTTCTGGGAGCATTTCTATGTCTTCCAAATGAGGCACAAGTTTGCACTTTTTGATGTAAAAAGGTATTGCCATACTTCAAACTTTCTTATTCACCCCATGTTTGAACTAGTTTTGTGACTTCATTTTGGAGAATCTCACAGAAGAAGAGTATAAAGTTTGAAGCAACCTCTAAGTTCTTTTGAATTTTATCTTAATTAAAACTAATTTTTAACCAAGAGTGTAGTGGGTTGGAACACAGTTGATGGACAGTCTTTTAGACCAATCACTTCTTGCAATTTTGCATATTTAAAGACAGCCCAAGTGCTGGAAGTTCCCTTTTGTTCCAGCTTTCTCGTGGGGAAGGGGGGAAGACGGACCCCGGGCTCCATCTCTTGGAGCGGGCCTGGGCCTCCCCTCCCCTGGCGCCAGGGCACAGGCCCCCGGGTCACTGCGGGAGAACCATCTCAGGGCCGTGGGCAGCCAAGAAACAGCCCTAAGCTGCCGCGTAGCCGAGAGCGTACAGCACGGCTTCTGAGGACTGGTGGGCTTCCCCTCCCACGCGGCCCCGCGCAGACCCGGTGGGAGCCGGCAGAGCTTTCTGCAGCCAACGCAGCTCATATGGAACTGAAGAAGACACCATGCAGCCAGCAGCAAAAAGGGAGAGAGGATTTCTCCCATCTAAAGTCTGAAGAAAAGCAACTCTTCAGCATGGTGGCTCCAAGGTCAGAGAGAGAAAGAGAAAGTAAGTCACGTGAGACAAAGCTAGAGATGGTGGCAGGAAAAGAGGGCAGAGGCGCGCCCAGCGCGAAGCTTAAAAATGCTTCATTCAGGCTGTAGTGAAAACTAATATCACACACTGTTTTGTTTCTTTAATCCATTTAAAAGACGTGGGGGGATGAGAATTCTGTGTGCAGCCTGCGAAGAAAGAAAGGATGGCCACGCCAGGTCACCTAGAGGCTGTAGGAAGCTTTCAAAGATTTAAAGAAAGAGAGCTGTTGCTTTCAGGCTAGAATAGCCCATCCTTAAATGACAATAACCCCATGTGATGGCCCCTGACTGGCAATGTGAAGGAACTGTGAGATTTTCACGGGAGAGATACTTGTTTTTCACGTCAGCAAACTGTGTTTAACCGGGCAGGTTGCTGAGTCGTGAAAGATTCCACGGCATAGCAGAAAAACCCCTTTTTCCTTAAGAATAAAAAAGAGACTTTTTTTAAAAAAACTGTAACACTGACTGAATGCCATGTTTTGTTATCCCTTGTGCAAGTGAGTTAGAAAGAGGGGGTGCTGGAGGAAAGAGGAGTGTGTTTTTATTTCTTATTATTTCTTTTTACTTTTAATTCTGTTGGTAAATCTCCTTTATACTGTAATTGCTCAAGTGTGTGCCTGTTTTTCCTTGTAGTTCTTCAGTTTTCCTCAATAATCCGAAATTTAAGTTTTAATTTTCCCCTTGCTCTGCTTAATTACAGCAGAAGCAAATAAGTAATTAGATTTCATGTGCTTCGGTGTTTAAACCAGTGTCAAACCATGACAAAGAGTCATTAGGAAACATTTTCACAGAAATGTGTTGTGGTTTTAAATACTTGTTAACTGATACACAGCCTCTGTATCTTTCCTTTTTATACTCTGAAGCACGTGTAAGAGATGCATTTGCTTCTTCCATTTAATAGTGTGATGTAATTGCTCCTGACGACATTTGTGTAATACTCCTTGTGTAATACTCCTGATGCATTCTTTGCGTCAGTATCCTCCAGGACGAATGCCAGCAGCAAATATCACATGTCCACTGCTTTGTACCCTTTCACATGAAATGTGTACCCTTTCACATGATCATGTAGTTTTCTATACATACTTTCTTGAGCATACATTCTATACTCAAGAAAGTGTGATGCTGGAAAATGGATTTTTGTTCTCAGTGTTTGACTCCTGAGGTACATTTCTTCACGCATTTTAGTAAAGCTACTACAAAGATTATTATTACAGCTGTGATTACTACCAAACAGAGACAATTTAGTAAAATGCAAAGCATGACTAAATAATTTAGTGTCACAGTATGTTCCATTCTTGGAAAATGGTAAAGAATTCCAGGTCCTCTTAATTTTTTATTTATTTTCATTCTGCAGGATCTTAATTCATCTATACTGTTCGAGAAGACAACATCAGAAAAAGACTATCCATATGTACTAGCAATTATATTTCAAAATATGAATATATAGAATTGTTTGCCATCAGCTGCAGAAGTGAATTAAAATTCACATTTGCCAAAATTCAGTAATTTTCTTACATGAATGTGAGTTTTAAATCTGTAAAGCTGTCAGTCAAAACAACATAAAAACATAGACTTAATTCATGAAGCCATAATGCATGAAGAATAAACAACTTGGGGAATTTTTTATCAATCAAGGAAAAACATGTCAAGCATAAATAATGGAAATATTTTATTTCTTCCATACAACATGAACCAAGTGCTCCCATTAATTAAGTCTATTGTTTGATGTGATCTCCTCTTTTAAAAGGATATTTCTCCATCAAGGTGGAATTAAAGACTTTCCAGCAAGTGAAATACAATAAAAGGGTTCATTCCACTTCCGACAAACTTTTTCAAAGTCAAGCAGAAAACATTTCTATCATTTTGTTGCTGAGTATGATAATGCTGCCTAACTTCTTCCACTTAGAGGAACTCCTTTATACATATGTATATAAAATATATAATTTACTTAGAAGATTTTCTACATGTAGCCTAGCCACAAAAATCAAAATGGAACAGGAGTGATTCCAGAGTGGATCTGGATCCAAGAGCCAGTTTATGAGGTTAGAGAAGTATAGCTCAGAAATTTCAATAAGCTTATGCCAAGCTACACCAGCTGCAATGCTGAAAACCTAGAAATTCTCACAGTGAAGTTTGAAAGCATTCAAAGTAAACAAAAATAGCAGAGTAGAGTATAAACAGTTATCTAAACATAACCATAGATTTAACTACACTTCTCTGAAAGAACAAAGAAGCACTCAAATATAACTGTAGTACATTGTGTACATTTTATGCTGTTTATTATTGTTAATGTGCTCAAAGTGACTCTGTATCTTGAGTGTCTTATACTTTGATCTTAATATCTGTTTTTATTGCATATTCAAATAATATCATTTCCTTAAGTGATTTTTCTCTTTCTTTTTTCTGTTTTTCTATCCTGACTATTTTAAAATACGTTTTATGTATCTGATAAAAAGTAATCTTGAAAATATGAGTAGATAATTCGTCTTGGATGAGAAATAAAATTTTTCATCATTTAAAACTCTCTTTAAAATTATTGGAGGTGTGGGGTTTCTTTTAGCGGTGGGAAAAAATTATCATTATTTTCTTTTCATCTGTACTTCA
Organism: Gymnorhina tibicen; assembly: GCA_013399875.1. Lineage (NCBI taxonomy): Eukaryota > Metazoa > Chordata > Aves > Passeriformes > Artamidae > Gymnorhina > Gymnorhina tibicen. Next base: position 76,899 of record VXAZ01010347.1, on the reverse strand, counting down.
GATTTATTCTAATTAATTAAGTTCATTTAGTTCAAACATTTAGGAAAATGACTTCTCTTACCTTGTGAGTAAGATCATTAATAGTTTAATACTCACATTTTCTAGGTTATTTGTTTAATTAATTTAAATTTTATATTTTTATTCTGTTATTCAAAACATGGCTAGTAATATCAGAAGGATAAAGCATTCCAGGATAAATCTTAAAATAGAGTGGTAAATGTAAATAACTTGCTCAGCATGCCTTAAGGTAAACTATGATTATTACATTTAAGGCACGCTGTTGAACTGTGTACAAGAAACTAAGAAATCAATTAATATATTTCTAAGCAAAACAACCTGGAAACACTTGGGCATGATGAGAATGTTACCAATTACAAAGCTGAATATTGGTCTAGCTTTTCAAATCAATGAACTCTGATTACTCTCTTTACAGAAAGAAAATGATAAGAGTGACAGAAGTTTGGGAAGCTCCTTCAGGGGATTTCTGTATCAGAGGCACCCATACAGTAATGAATCATTATGACAGCATCGTAAACAATGACATACTGAAACTTTGGCTGATTCACTGAAGCATTTGTTACAAGTTTGAAAATTTCATAACCATGGGATACAGGGATAAGAAAATCTATGCATATACTACTGTACAAAGAAAAAAAGTCTGCTTAGCAAAGCTGTTGAATTTTTTTATCATTATGTATGTGGCAAACCAAAGGGAAAAGTTCCTGTGGAAACAAAAATGTTAATGTTATCTCAGAGAGACCCTAGGCCATTCTCCAAGTCTTAACAAGTACAAAAGAAATTTTACAATAAATGGCATTTGTGGTGACAACAAGTATTAAACTATGGTAAATAGAGTCAGATTTTAATTTTAAGACATCTCATATGACATGACTATAAAAAAACTGTAAGTACATGCCTACTCAAAGAAATACCTTATTTCTGAATCCCAGAAATATTGTAGACAACACTCTCAAAAGTACCCAAATATTTTTGTTACTGACATTATGTACATCCAGTGACATGGTATCTTCCTTTGAGACTGAGTACTCGGATTTTTTTACTACAGAACTCAAACTATATGTAAACTGAAGAATATTCTATTGGAAGTGGTAGTACCTTACAAACTCAAATTTCGTAACTAAAACTATGTGGAAGAATAGTTCTCAGTTTGGTGTTACACATGTTATTCCCCTGAAAGTCAGAGACAAGAAATACATATTTTTAGTAGTTATACAGTCACATTCAGTTAAACATTATACAAAATTTAGCAGCATACTTGAGTTATTTGGTGAAGATTTGCATGACTATAGCCAAAAACTTTGATTGTTAAGGTTATTATTATAACAATTAATGAAAAATTACTTTTGAAAATATTGTTAGCAAGGCTATGTTATTCTCTTGTATAGGCTACTATAATGCCAACAAAAACTCACAGTGGGATTTATTTTGCTATATGGGCTAGCTGTTTGTGGCACCTTTGCTTCTGAAATCAGTTCAGCTTCTGAAATGCTCTTTTCAGTTAATTTTGGAGTATTTTGAAACCACATTTACTTCTTCAAATTGGAATTTTGGAGTATTTTGAAACCACATTTACTTCTTCAAATTGGAATTCCCTGATGAAATTTGGCATGTGGTAGAACATGAAGATTTATGGTAGTATAACTCACTAAAGAAAGTCTTATGTAGACATAAATTATGTCAAAGTAGCTGCAATTCCAGCCTAAGTAATGATACACTCTCAAACTGTCCAAGCTGCACAGTATTTAGGATGCAATATTAAAAACTTTGCCCAATTAACCGATGTATCTGCTTGCTCAGAAAAAAACCCCAAAACCAAAAACAAATTACCAACCCAAACTTGTTCTGCTTCTCAGGGAGACTGATTAACAGCACAGTTGGCACAATTATCAAGAGACAGGAAAAAACAAACTAGAACTTTCTGGTTGTTATTCACCCTCAAATTACAGCAAACAGCTAGAAAGCTCTTCTGTTGTCATCACTGACATCCTCTCAGACCCACAGCCATGTGGCTCTGTCACGCAGTAGGGTAGTAACAAGATAATGAGGAGGATAAGGCTCTTCAGAAGTCCATGCCAGCATGTACTAAAATGGAGACTAGGCACTGTAATTGATACTGCTCTGTGTCCTACTGTGCATTGATTCCTTCTAATTGTTTACCAGTATTGTCTTAGGAAAGTGGATATGATTACCTCAGTATTTTCAGTGTTACAAAACACATAAAATAGACTGGAAAGGAACTTGAGGTATCAGATAATTGAATTCTGTGCCCTAGGACAGAATCAGCTGCAGACAAGGTATTCCTAACTCACTTACTTTATCTGTTTTTAAGAAGATGTCAATTATATGGATTCTAAAAACTCCTTGGACAATGTATTACGAAGCTTAATTACCCTTAACAATAGACAAAACCTTATCTTTTTTTACATCTAAGTTAAATATCCCTCCTTGCAAATTAAGCCCATTACTTTTGGGCCAACGGAATAAAGAACAATTAATTGTCTTCCTTTTATTTACGTGAAAGCTGTTACCTTGTCTCAAGGTCTTTAAATTTTCCTGAACACAGAAGTAATATAAGAAAATAGAGCTATAAGGCACATTAAAAAGTAAATTGTTAAGCAAGTGGTGAAGGTATTTTGGAGTAAGAAGTAAATTTTCTATGTATTCACTGTGCTTGACAAAATAGTTTCTTGATACAAAGGGTTAGTAGGTCGAAAATTATATATACACATAGATATGTCAAGGCAGATTCAACTGTATTTTACTAAATTACTACATATATTATAGAAAGTCTATGCTCTGTAGAAATCTTCTATCAGATTGAGATAATTTGTGATGATGAAACGATACACTGGTTGATTTTATTATAGTTGCATTATTAGTTGTATTTCATGTAAGGGAGACTAAGAATACTAATGGAGAGATAGGTTAAAAGGAAGAATTTTGTTCTATTGCTCAGATGAGAATTCTTAGAGCACAAATAGAAGTAGGTTTGAATTTTCCAGTACTAAAATATGTTATCAGCAACATTCTGTTTTTAAAGCTTTTTATCTAAGTAAAAACAATTCTTAGTTTACAAGCAACATTTTTAAATGCTTAAAATATTTTTTTAAATAGAATTTAAAAAAAAAAAACAACATGGAAAGGCTTTACCTGTTGACTGGCTCTTCAGAAAACAATTTTTTTGAACTGTTGTTTTGTATCTCAGCTTTGAAATCATGTGTATATCCAATACATTGTTTACCTTCTCTTTTTGTATCTCCCTGAACAGAAGTAGAAACAAAATATTCAAGAAAAAGCTTTCAAAAGTCATATCAGAAAAGCTGAGACAATAACCCAGACCTGAACAATATGCAAACCAAACAAGTCTGAAGTAGAAGAGTCATAATAATCCCCCCTTTCTTTTTCCTTAATTGTAATGAAAAATAAAGAATGCAATGTAGTTAGAATTAGCATTGATATCACAGGCAAAGTTGTTTTTTAATCACCTGACAGGGCATAGTTTGATTTGATTATATTTTCTATTCTTATAATTAGAAAAAAACAGGCATTGGGACACTCACCAGGTCATTAGTATGAACCAGAAAACTTTTTTTTCCCCTTAAGTCATGCTTTTACTTTGTATGTATGAAGTCACTATCATATTCACTGTATTTTAATGTACTTTTTTCCTTTATTAATAATCAGAATGACTGTAAAATCTTTTTTTCTCACTGATGCTTTCCAGACTTTTCATACAGAGTTGATCATGCAAGTCTTACTAAAATCAATCAATTAAGGACCCACTCCTTTAGAAATTCTTACTTCTTTTCATTGCTCACAACTGAGTTTAGTAGTTGTCATTAATGAAAAAAAAAATGCAGAGGAAACATAAGATGAGAAAAACCCTTTCATCTGACTGAATAGTAGAAAATTTAGCTCGAAGACAATAAAATATCAGCATGAAATTAACATTCTTGGGCTTATTGCTGTGTGCAGTAGAAGGCATGACTGAACTTCATTACAGATAGTGCTTTTTGAATTGTTCTTTTCCAGTTTATTTCTCTTTTTGTCTGTTTGTTTAGCAGAACGTCAACGCTTACTGACACGCAGCTTCATTGACTAGCTATGAATTTAGAAATAGTAAGTGTTTCTGAGCTAAAAATGATGGATCTTCTAAGCAGCTGAACTTCTGCTAAGGACACACAAGTTTCTCTTTGCCTAAATCACATCTAAGTTTGACCCCAAGACTTTTCATCCATTAAAAAAATGCTTTCATTTGATCCGCAGGCTGTTACAACTCCCCATCCTAACAAAGAAGAGCTATGTGTGAGGTACATGTTAAGACATGAAACTGCAAAGGAATTCTGAGTAGGAATCCCACAGCACTGTGGCAGCGCTTAAAAGCCCCTGTTCTAGAAAAGGGGAAATGGTAAGATTTGTGACTTTCTTTAAACCAAGATCTAAAGCAAAACATGTTGCTTTCTCTCAAGAAGCTTCATTTTCCTACAGCTGGAGGAATTGATGATTATAAAAAGTCAGTGAAGACAGGAAGTGTGGCCAGAGTGCACTCATCAGGGAAAAACATACAATGGTATTTGTATTCCTGGTCCCAATATCAAGTAAGAAGTGAAAAAATAACACATGGGAAGCATGCATTTATTGTGCTGTTTCCAGCCTTAATGCATAAATCAGTGAGCACGGCACATCAATAAGACATAGAAATCATTAAAGGCGTGATTGTAGTCAGAGAGGGAACTGTGAAAACCCTACGTGGTACTTCATACTGGCTTGCCCTCAAAGGCATGCCTATCAAGTTTCCTTCTGTTTGATGAATCTAGCTGCTGAGCCTGTATTTCTTACTTGCAATTTCAGCTTTGTTAGTTTTCATTCATAATCTGCACACGGCTGGCAGCTGAGTGAAAGATACAATAAACATGTACTAACTTCCTCTTCCTCACAGATCTTGGTCTGGAGCACAGTCCTTAAAAAAAATGTATCTTGTCACCTAATTGTGATCAGTTATGCAAAACCTTTGTTTTGTCATTTACTACAGGAAATAACTGATTTATTCTAGTCTTCAAACACGATATAATATTAAACCAGAACTGGTGAAAGGCAAACAAATGCAGGACTAGGTAATATAAAGAAAAAACGTATTACATTTCTACAGTGATTTTTTTAAGTTTTAAGTTATTTCAATTTCTGGTCAGCCACAGGTTTACCAGAACCAGGGCCAAAGTATATGGGCCATGAAGTTTGGAAAGGTTAAGACTCAGGCATGCTACATGCTTTTTGTTTAGTCTAATTCTAGTGTAATGCAACGTGGTCCCTCTGATCAAGGGAGGCAAAAGGGGCACGAGTTATGCACGCAGATGTTGTTCACAGATGGCCGTGAAACTCTGTCATGGCACTTGCCTGGATGGGAAATATCCATGGTGAGTGTTGGACAGCCGAGCGCAGATGTAATTACAGTTCTTTCTCCTGGAGCTGTACGGGATGCGGGTGAGCCAGCACCGGCACCGGGGGTGTGTGAGGGGAAGCCGGGCTGCCCCAGCCGGTTCCAGCCGGTTCCAGCCGGATCGAACCGCTCACCGCGGGGCGCGGCTGAGCCCACGGCCGGGGCGGGGGCACCGCGGGGACGGTGCGTGTAACAAGGACACGTGGAGATAGTGGGGGGGAGTAAATAAAAGTGAGAAGAGACACAGGGAACAGCAACGTGAGGAAAGAAGGAAAAGGAACAAAAAGTCAGGGGTGGAGAGTTGTGGAGCAGCGGAAGGGAGAAGGACGGGCATGCAGAGGGAAACTTCTGCCTCCTGAGCACAACACACCTTATGCCACTGGTTGCCTCACGGAGGGACTGAGTATTACTTGAAGCGATATAAAAGGAGAAGAGGTACCTGGGGTGATGTTGGAGCGTGGGAAAAGAGGAGAAAAGGTGCTTTTCCCAACTGTGAAATGTTTGTTTCTTTTTTTCTTTTTTTCTTTGATTTCAAATACATGAATCAATAATTAAACATTTATATTAATTAGCAATAAATGAAGCTAATTCCCCAAAGCTGAATCTGTTCTATTCATGACAGTAACTGGTACTTGTCTTCTGTCTATATTCCATCTCTTTACTCAATCCAGGTGGTTTCTCATTCTTCTCCTGTTTTGTCCCGTTTCACAGAAGACAGGAGGAGTGAGAAGCACATGGGTGAGAGTTTGGCTGTTAGCCAAGGCTTACCCACCACAAGCACAAGTTTTCTATCTATGTATGGTGCCAATAAGAAGCAAAATAATTTTGTGTGAATATTGATATATTTCTATATGTAGTTATATATGCTGTATATAGTTAAGGAAAAATCAGAATGTTAATCTCAGTCTCTTAAATCAACAGGACAGTTTTATAAATACTGCTACAAACAAAAAACAATTCATGTTTTCTTAGCACCAATAGAGGAAAGCAGTAACAAGTATTGTATCTAAGAAAGATAAATTGCAGTTTGTTTGGTTGGTTTTTTACAGATAGTCTAGATTAGGTGGTTGAGGCTTATGGTATTAAAGACCTCGTGAGAAATATCACCTCACTTGTGTGATGATATCTTCTCAACAAATATTACTTCATTTGGGATAATTCAAATGTTTTCTTCTTTCCTTCTAGAAAGATGGTATCTTTTATTCCTAAGGCAATATTTATAACTATGAACAAATTCAGAAAAGTTATCACTTGTTCAATATAAATTGAATTTATGTTGATTGTGGATGTGCTTAAGTCCAAAGTTTGTCACAGTACTAGCTGTAAGCATACTTGCTAGTAAAGCAAAAGATAAACTTTGAAGCAAATGTATAAGCAAATGAAAGCTAAACATTATCTCCTTGTATTTATTGTCATAAGGACATCATAAAAAGAAATATTGTGCAGACCACTGGAATCTTTTTTGACTATACATTGTTTAACTTCTGGAATGTAATTAAAGTATTTCTTAATTCTTTCTAACTTAAAAAAAAAAAAAAAAAAAATCTGTTTTTAGAGAACACTGCTCTGTATTGTAGGAAAAAAGAAGTCTTCCAAAATACTCCACACATACTTACTAATCAGAATTCCTTTTAGAACATAAGTCTTCAATTGCATAAATATGCCTGAATGTATTTTTTGCTTTAAGGTTATAGAAAGCAAGATTATATGACTCTTCTCAGAAATCACTTGACAATTTGAATATGCTGAATTAGCAAGAAATTATTCAAAGCTTTTGCTTGGATATGTAAAATACCACATTATGAATAGTTTTAATCTGACTTGTTTCACGCATGGTATTGGTAAGTCAATGCAGAATATAGAAGATGCATTTGAAGGACTTTGCAGTCTTTGTATTGTAGTTTCCAAAATCTTCCAACATATTAAATCCATAAAGTTAGTACTGCAATTTTAATTTATGGAATGGAAGAATCCATCCCCATTCAGTTCATACTTGAAAAGCAAGACCCAAAAGTGTCACGTTTCATGCATCCCCTCAATACAAAATCCAAAACTTCACCTAGGATGAGACCTGTCTTTTTCCGAAGGGAAAAAAATTAGGTTCCACAAAGAAAATGAAAGCTTCAGGAAAAGTTTTGCATCAGTTATAAACTACTCTGCAGTCAGTCTATAACTATGAACATCAGTGCCATAAAACTATTTGACATCTCTGTATGATAGAGGAAAGGAACAAGAAAAAGAATAGTGAATGCAGGGCTAATGCTCTGCACTACTGTGTGTTAAAAAAGCTTACCAATTCCTAATGATCTTCAAGTATGTTTTGATAAGGACGCACACACATTAAAAAAAAACAAAAAAAAAGTGAAAGGAGTATTTTGAAATAAAAATAGAGGAGTGATGTAGAAAGAAATAATCAATTGCCTTCTGGAAAGTTTTTAGGATGTTTGAGATTTCCACTAAATTGAAGTTTCTGCTCGCTTTGGAAATGACAGTACTGCCTCAGCAGGTGAAGAGCCATCTTCCATCTGCCATTTTCAATATCTTGATTCAAGAGATCTAAAATGTACTCTTTCCAAATGACGTGTGCTTTACTGTGAAATATTACAATTAGTGATCATCATATTCCTACTTGTATTTGCAAACATATCAGAAAACTTGTCTAATAGGTAGATGAAAGTATCTAACTGTTACCAACTCCCGGTTAATACCACATGCAAAAGTATGCCAGGTTCTCTGACTGGCTAGCTCATCTCAAAATTTGTCTTGTGCCTATTGCAACGTTCTGGAATTGGAAACAAGTTCTATGAATAGCACTTTATCTTTAAAAAGGAAATAATTTATTCCCTCAGATTAGCAAACACAATGAAAAACAAATGAAGAAAAGTTTCCCGTTCTCCACTCGCAATACACTCTTATCAGTCATGGAAATGCTGAAATTATTGAGGACGTGCTCTGCTTTAGTTCTCTTAAAACTAGTGTTGGGTAGTCTTTTCTCAGAAAGTAAATGCAGGCAACTCACACAAGCCAGTGACTGTCAAAAATACTTAAGCTGTTAAAAGCTGCAAAATCTAAGTGGAGAGGGAATAATATGGATTAACATTCTAATACTGTTACGTTCATTGATTTTACATTGTTCCCTGAACAGTAGATAAAGCTATATTTTTCAAATTTATCACTAATGTCCAGCAAAGAACAAGAAAAGCACTAGAAGCATGAGAGAAGGAACTAAGCTAGGAAACTGTATAAAATTTAGCTTTCAATGGGCGTTTGACAAAATCCCTCTAGAGAGGCAGAATCATCTGGAACAATATAAATACGTATTTATCCTTAACCCAAGAGCAAATGAATTTTTATTGCATTTAATATCTCCAGTCTAACACAAGAGAAAGGGTTTGTTCAAGTAACTAGAATACTGATCCCTTTATTCAGATTTGTTTATATTGTCTGAATATCTAAAGTGTTACTTTCTCTTCTAGAAAAGGCAAGTGTTGTTTCACTTATTTCCCTTATTTCATAAAAATATTTTTAGCAAAATTATACTGTCTAATACAAAGGTAGTATTGTAGTGATAGTGATTGTATAAAGTCAACTTTACATCAATTATTTCTAAAAAAATATTAACATATTAATTTTTATGTTTGAAGATTTTACTTATTTGTTCCTTCATTCAATTCGGCTTTAATATTTTTTTCTCACTTTGAATCTAAGAAGAAAAGCTGGACATTTTTTCACACTTTTCTTGCCTAAACAAAAGTGTATATGGTGAGACCCAGAGAGAGATTTTATGTAAATGTTTTTCCACAGTTTATAAGACGAAGTAGTAGTTTATTTTCTAGTTGGTTAAAAAAAAAAAATTATTGCTTAGGTTATTAACTCTAAAGACATTCATTATTTAAGTACTACAACAGCAATTATGATTTTTATGTGAATATTTCTTATTTGATAAGAGCTGAAGCAAATTTAGTGGTATAAATAAATGTGTGAATTACTGAAACAGAAGACACACAAAAATCATGTGCAAATGCAGTTGATTCTAAATATGAAAAGTGGATTTGATCAGAAAGACAATTGAAGAAGTGGCCATTTCAGAAAGCTGTTAAAGGCCAGATATACATTAGAGAGATGACTGTTATTTTTGATCATCATTCTTTGAGTCACTTCACCAGAGCTCAGGTGATTGTAGATTTTAGAACTGTTAATTAAAAAAACCCATCAAATAATTGCACATAGACCAACCTCTGTCAAGCACACTATCAGCAAAGGAGTGGAGATTTATTTCTGAATCTGGTTTGAAGGTTTTGATTCTCACAGCAAAAACATCAGTTGGAGGGCCTGCTTGGAGAACTGTGCTTAGACAGACCAAAATTACTATTTCTCTGGAATGAGGCTGGCTTTTTGTTTACCCACATGCTTCCAATCTAGTACAGACCAAATAAAAATCTTGGCACATAATTTTGGAAAAAACAAAGCAATGAAAATAAAAATTTTGTTTCGGCCTAGGATCCAGTGGGACTCAGACATGACCCATCAGGGCTGTCCTAATCTCTGCCTGCATGAGTTTACATTTAAACATTAAACATTTATTGGATCAGTTCAGACTGTGCCAAGCAAAAGCCTGAACATGTGTAGTGGACAGCTTTCATGGGATTACCTGTTATTCTCCAGTAACATACTGAGTATGAAAGCCATTATATTCTTTCTTAGTTTCTTATCTGCAGAAACTGACTTAACAATGTTTATTTATTTACCTGGTGAAAGTTTTGTGTAGATAATACACTGAAAACTTGCAGATCAATTTTAAACCAGAATCTGTTACAGAACCTAAAATAGCTAAATTTTTCATCTGTGAAAACTACAGAATTCCATAGAAACATGCAATTTTCATGGCAGACAGATAAAAAAGTTGGTAGCTAAAAATGAGGGAATAACCTTCTGCAACAGATGTTAGCTTTGAGACTTACCTTGGGAATGGATGACCAGTATCAAACCTTGCTTCTTACTACTACATTGAAAGTAGTCACCCTCTTAATACAGGTATAATCTATTGCCCTTCTTTTTGCTTTATAATGAAAATAAATTACAAAAGTTCTAAATTTTATTCAAGAGAAGAAATAAATGCAGAATCTCGAAAGCTTTTCTAAGGAGAATTTTTTTCTGACTTGGTAGGTTAATGATTGTCTTCTAAAACCATAATTGGATAGTGCACATTACCTTGTAAGAGCAAATATACCTTCACTAAGGACCCTTCTTGGGAACAGTTAATCTGTAACCACTCTTGAATTTAGAATGCTGAGTGACCTGAGGCTGAATAAAAATGGAAAAAAAAGGAGAAAAAAATTGCACTTCAAAAATAACATTGGTACCAAAAATACTGGAAAAATACTTTCACAGGACAGAAGTGTATTCAGAACACTTCAACTTAGATAGGAAACTATATAAAGGTTAGTAAAAGTAAAATAAAATAGTTCAAATATTTAAATAATGATAAAAGATTAAATAATCTTTTAGCTCAGTTTCTGAAGAAGAGATAAGGATATAGAATATAAATTATACATATACATAAGATACAGAAGCATAGATATTAATATGACTCATGTAGGCAAATGCTTGCAGTATATTAGCAACTTAAAGGACAGTGGAAATGGAACACAATCATTTTTACTAAGGTAAGATGATAATTTGAAAGATAATTGATCCAAATCTATAGCCATTACATAATTTTTTCATTAAAAAAACACATTGTGTATTCAATGAGAAAAAAAAAAAGAAGACAAACCAAACTCAACTTTTAATATTTAATTAACGAAAATTGTTGTGGCATTGTAATGTGTAATGAGAGTTTAGATAAATAATCTTAACTTCCCAGGGGTCTGAGATGATCAGAATCTAAAGCAAACAAGCAGGTTTCAAGTAACTTCTCTTAGTAGCTGCTTATTTTAAAATATGAAGGTAAAGCCTCAACATCAGGTCTTTTGCAAGGTCTCTATGACAATAGTAAACCCCACTAAATTCTGAAGTACTTCAAACAGGGTATTTTTTTAATGATTTCCAGCTCTTCAAAGAATAAGCTTTTCCTGACCTGAAAGGTCTCAGAAAGCTTTCGTATAGTAAACTAGCCAGTTTTTCAGGGAGCCTCTGACAGCAGAATGTGGTTAAAAGGGGTCACCTTCAAAATATGGAAAAATACAAAATCAGTTTCAGGTGCAAGAAACTATTCCAAAAATCCCTTATTAAATCTGTGAGTAGAAATTTGTCTCCCTTTCACAGTAACCCGCTCACCCACTCAGGAATAAGGAATATTTACATGGTAATGAGGTAGAAATAGCTTCCCCAAGGCATTCTCAACAATATTCTTTAAGCAGTGTGAATTTTCAGAAAACAATTTCTCAGTCAGAATAAGGGTTGTCCCATATTTATACACCTGACAATTTTTAAAAATAAAACAGTATCTGGAAATAAATGTTGAAAATCCACATAGATGGCAAAAGAATAAGCCTAATATAATTTAAAAGTATAAATATAAATATAAGTTCTACTGTCAAATGTTTGGGAATTGCACAATAAAGTTCTCAAGGGTATCTCAGTAAGAAAAATAAAATAAATCAGCCTTACATTCTTTTCGCCGAAATTATCTAAATTTGCCAATAAGGGAGTGTGTGTGTGTGTGTGTGTGTGTGTGTGTGTGTGTGTGTGTAGAAACCCCTAGTATGAAATAGATTTTCCTGGTAAAAGAAGGATTGAGAAAAGGAATTTCAAAGTACTAGAAATTCCACTTGCTGGTAAGAATTATATATTCCTTATTATCATGTGCTCTTTTTATTCTTTTGTGAGGCAGTCTCCCAGATCAACAACAATACAAACAAAATAAGAAAAGACCAGAAACCTTAAACTCTACTTGGTACCAAATATACTTAAGATGTTTTGCCTGTGGAAAGTCAAGGTGGATAAACAGTATAAATTAGTTCAAGAGAGGCAAGAGTGCTGTTTGAGAGGAGTGATCCCTGCACAGGGCTATAGAGCAGGTCAGGAGAGAACCCTGCAGAGAAAAAAAGGTATCAGATTATTAGTTTGCATTGTTTCAAATCAGGCTAATTTAATTTCCTCTGTTATGACTTACAGCAGTGCATATAAGAGAAAGAATAGGACCTCTGTTCCATGGCAGGAGGGTTGGAACTGGATGAACTGTAAGGTACCTTCCAGCTTTGATCATTCTATGATTAGTGTACATTCCCACTCAGCTATTTGGAATTTCCCTTTACCTATACATAACTCTTTTGGCTGATAGATAAACAGGCTTAAATTAGTGTCTTATGTGGGAATGAACTTTGCAAAATTTTGAGTACATAAACGGTACTATTGAACTATTTCATAGATGCTGGTGTAATTAAGATCCTCGTATGCTGACTTTCAAAATATTTCTTTGCATAAACTGATAACATCTGTAGAATATGAAAATATAAATTTCCTTTTAAACAAAAAAAGATTTAAACATGGAAACAACTGTTGGGTTGTCTTTCTTCTGTCACAGTAACATGGTACAATATTCTGTGTACCATTTGCACTGGGCCGTTTTTAAACCCGGGTGCACTTTTTTGAAGGATCCTAACTTGTTGAGTGGGATGTATTGGTATGAACAGAAGAGAGATTATAGCTATTTCCCCCCAAAGAAATAGGAGAAGATATTAATTAAAGTGATCTTTCTGTTTCCCTTTTGTTGCATAGTTTCAGAATTTGGAAGAAATCTTCTTTTTTCCCTTGACAATGATTAACAACATTAACAAGAATCCCTGGAGAGGGCTTTTCTAATTGAAAAGACCACATTTATGTGGAAAGAAGGTCAGTTTCAGGTTTTTGGTGTTTGTTGGTTCAGGTTTTTTTACAAAAGCATACATGTATGGAATTCACTTGTAGAGTCTTTTTCTGTATGTCAAATGCAGTACCATAAATCATGGTGTTATTCTTCTAAAATGGATAAAACTATTGTTTATCTTAATTTTGTGACAAAATCAAATATACTGTGTAGCATGGAGTATATTAAGATAATGATAATTTACACATGCTGAAGGGAAGAAAGGGGGATAGTATGAGGTAGAGTTCTTTGTATAGACTCAGAAAAAAGGAGATCAAATTAAATTATTTCCCAAGCATATTTAAAATACAGATCTCTGTGACAGTGTCTCCCTGGAATGATACTGGCTTGGTTCCTAATCAATAGAGACTGTTGGTATCTGATTGATGTACTAATCTCATTCTTGTGAAATTGGTTTTAATTTGCTGAGGATTTAATTGCATTTATTGTATGATTAATTGTGGCAGGGTGCTTGGAGCTCCGGACAGGCTTTTGTAGTAATTTACATCTGATTAAAAGAAAAGTAAATTAATAATAGTTTAGGAACTCAAAACAGTTTTTGCAATCTGGGGGTAAAGACGGTATCTCTGCTCTAGGAAGGCTCCTCTGTACAAAAGACATGAAGCTCCTAAAGCAAATCTATTGGAAGACAACAAAGATGATTAGGGGACTGGAGCAAATCTCTTACAAAAAAGGGTTGAGAGATTTGGGCCTGTTCAGTTTTGAGAAGAAAAAACTGAGAGGGGACTTCACCAGTGTCAATAAATACCTCTTGCACTACTTAACTATTTCAATTGTTTGGCTGGAAACAACAAGATAAATGATATTTCTTCAAGGTGGTTTCTTTTTCCAGATTTGATTCTTACCTGATTTTCCTATTTCATCTAATATAGCATTGTACTAGTTTGAAAGCTAACTAGTGAGAGAATCCAAGTCAGAAATACAATTTAATAGGAGAAATAAATTAAATGCAATAGTACAAAAACCAACCCACTGACAGAGTCAGAGTACAACCTGACTGCCTGACAGTCAGGGGGTTGATAGCAGTCCAATTAAATGGTGGCTGCAGTCCTCCTAGTGTGATGGTTCTGTTGAAGCAGTGATTCTGTAGAAGGGTCTGGTCTTCCTCTGGGAATCCAATGGAAAGGCTGTCTGTGCTATTCTAAACCCCAGATTATATCCACATGGGAATGCTTGGTTCTTCCCCCTGGGCGGAGCATCTCACAATGGGATGATGTAATTCTGTGAGTCGTGTGGTGGATCCTTGATTGCCCATTAAACAGAGATAGCTCCCGGAGGGAGTTATCAAGGGTGGGTCATTGTAGGGGATAATGAGCACAGCCCCACCTGTTTCAACAGCTTGTGGAGACGATTATAATAGAATACATACTTTTGGTTACATTTTATATTGTAACCTAGGACAAGCATTAAAATATTTACTCAGTGTGAAAGACTGCTTGTTTTTAAATGCAAAGTGCTTGTTTTTAAATGCAACCATTTTCTGGATTTCTCAGCTTTTAGACTTTATTTTCTTGAAATAAGTGTTTACAACTGAAAAAAACCTCACTGTTTTGTTCATTTGTTTCTTTTGTTCATTTCTGTTTGCTTGTTTGTTTTGGTTATTTTTAAAATTAAAATCCAGCTATTTAATAAATATCATAGGCACTTAAATAGTTTTGAAGGAGTGACATAGTAGTCTCTTACCCTGTTAAACTTGCTGGTTTTGCTTAAGTTTAATAAATTCTTGAATGGAACCAAAAACCACCTCACCAAAAGCAAAGCTACCTTATCTTAGTGTGGTGAGTTTAACTTGGCTGGATGACAGGTGCCCACCAAAGCTGCTGTATCACTCCCCTTCTCAGCTAGACAGTAGAGAGAAAATACAATGAAAGGCTTGTGGGTCAAGATAAGAAGAGAGAGAGCACTCAGCACGTACTGTCATGGGCAAAACAGACTCAACTGGGGAAATGAATTGAATTTATTGCCAGTAAAATCAGAGTGGGATAATAAGAAATAAAAAACCAAAACCACTTTTCCCCCACCCCTCCCCTCTTCCTGGGCCTAATGCTACTCCTGATTTTCTCTACCTCCTCTCACCACGTGGCAGAGGGCCAGGAATGGGAGTTGCAGTCAGTTCATCACACATTGTCTCTGCTGCTCCTTCCTCCTCAGGGATAGGATCAAGAATAACAGTAAAAACTGGTGAACTGATTTGTTATTCTATACATTTCTGTTAAGGTGTATCAAATTAAATATTAAAGCAGAATTATCTGAAGAAAAATTATTTTCCTTGCTCTAAACATTTTGAATTAAAAATTTTTAGAGTGTTTGGGTTTTTTTAAAAGTAAATATTTTTCATTGTGAAATCTGCTTTATTGTTCTTTAAAGTTTCCATTATCAGGAAAAATTGTATGATAGGGAAATTTCTCTTCCCTAAATTTCTCTTCCCACCTAAAATACAGAATTTTCCCATTTAGTTTCCACATTAAGTTTGGCTAGATTTTTCCATATTTCTCTCTATAGTACTGTCTCCTCTATGCCTTGAGGTTATCACTGTAAACCTCTTCAATCCATTTCTCAGCAGGTTTACTATTTGGAAAGACCTAGGCTGTCATTCATGGGATTGAGGCTTTATGTCACAAAGGAAATAAAACTGTTTGATAGCACCTGTTCTATCTATTTTATATCTGAAATAAACTCTAGCTCAGTGCTGAAGCATTTCAAAACCATCTGAAAGTTACTGTTGCATGGGCCCTGACTTGTGCTTCAGCTGTATTAACTGTTGTGTAGGAAAGATTTATATTTATTTGCAGATTGGGCCAAATTCTCGAAGGTATAAAGCACAAGGAAAATACAGTTGTCTAACACTTTTCTATGGAAAAATAAAATCATATCTAGATGGAATAGAACGCTTTAAAAAATCATGTGAACACAAGAACACCTAGCAAAAATTAAGTATCTAACCATTAATCCTTTTGCCAATGGAAGCTGGTTTGTTTTACTGTAGCTCCTACCAGTACATTTTTTTCTTATTTTATCATCATGTGCCTATTATAAACATTCTTACATTTCAAACCAATACTAACAGTTACTAATGGTTTTCACTGACAGAACTGTAACAATCTGATAATGAAATGTGAGCCATGACATACAGAATATGTTAATACATCTTCTAGGTTGGTTTTGGTTCACTCCCTCTCCCCTCACCCCATCTGTCTTAAATACACTTAGGCAAACTTCTATTCTCCTCTGTAAGTTTCTGCATGGCTTGCATAGAATGACAGAGGATTGTAATGTCACCTAGTTAACCTTCCAGATCTAAGGCAATATTAGCTCTAGCTATGAACTGACCTATAGGTGTTTACTTAACCTTTGTTTAAAGGTGTCCACAGTCTACTCATACCAAACTATTCTAGTGTTTCATTATTGTTACCATCAGAAAGCTATTTTTAGACTGTAACCTGAATCTGCTTTGCTTGGTTTGAAACCCACTTAAATATGGACATAAAGAACATTTTATTCCCTTCCCCACAGCAATAGTCTTTGATGAATTGGGAGAGCATCAACATTTCTGTACTCAGTCTTAAGTTTTAGAAAAAAGTTCATGAAATATTTATTTATTAAATAAGTTCCTTTCTGAACTTGCTCTCATACATTTTTTTTCTATACAACTGCCAATTTACAGTAGTTTCATTTTGATCCATGAACTTTTGGGGTGTACAGTGTCCAGATCTGAATGCAGCTCCCCAGTATAGACCCAAGCAACATAGGGCAGAGAAGAAGATCACCTTTCCATACCTTGTAGACATTTTTTTTTTTCCAAAATTATCTGTCAATATATTGATTGTCTTTCTATGGGGGTAAATAAAAGTTTGACTTACGTGTAGCTTAATTATTTCCTCATATTAATTTCTATAAAACTGCTGCTTGTCCTTATCCTGCATTTATACAATGATTCTCAAGTGCAAAATAGGTAATTTTCTTAGCTTGCAATAGTGAGTTATTCTAAAAATCTTGTAGCAGTCATCATTCTGAAATATCAAGCATAAAGGTATGTGAAGAGCAGAATTACAATTGCAGAATAAAGTTGATATACAAACCATAATTGTTTATGGCAGAATTTAAAGCAATCTGGAATTCACATGATTAATTTCTCTATTTAGACATCCAGAGGTTTGGGGTTTTTTTATGATAAGACCAATTTATCTTTCAGATATTCAATGGAGATCACTGCCCTGTTATTTCAAACTCAAACAAACAAACAAAGAAAAATCCTTATAGACAACTTTATCTCCTTCAGGACTATTAGAACAGATTACCACTGGCTCAGACCCAAATCTCTGCCAAGCATGAATACGTGGGAAGTGGGTTTTCAGTCTTTCCTCAATAAAGATTTTAATAAATAGCTTAACTTATTGTTTCGTATTTTAATGTGTTGAGATTTTTAAATCACTTACTAGCATTTAAAAGCAAGGGTTTATTATCCCTCCTGAAAACTTAGTGCAAATAGCATAAAATTCCTGGGTTTTTTAAGATCAAAACTTATTGCCAGTGTAAATCAACAGCAGGATGTGTACAAGACAAGAGGTTTTTTTCCAGGCTATTTCTTAGAGTTACTGCCTTAGCAACAAGAGTTGGAAGATTAAAAATAAACATGTAAGCCTAGGTGGATCTGACCTTCCAGCATTAACACAGAACCACAGAATGGTTTGGATTGGAAGGGACCTTAAATATCATCTAGTTCTGACCCCTCTTCCATGGGCAAGGACGCTCTTCACTAGATCAGGTTGCTCAGAGCCCCATCCAAGCTTGTCTTGAACATTTCCAGAGAACTGGGGCATCCACAGCTTCTCTGGGCAACCTGTTCCACTGCCTCATCATTTCCACAACAGAGAATTTCTTCCTAATATCTAATCTAAACCTAGTCTCTTTCAGTTTGAAGCCATTTCCCTTTGTCCTATCACTAAATGCTCTTGTAAATAATTTCTCTTCTTTCTTGTAGGCTCCCTCAGGACTGCAAACCCCACTAACGCATTATCACTGCAGCCCAATCTTGATGTCCCCAGCTGGCTCTCTTACACTGGTCACTATAAGATCCTGTATCACATTCCCTCTGGCAGGGCTGTCTATTACCTGAGTCAGGAAGTTAGCTTCCATATTTTCAAGAAATCTTCTGGATTGCCTACAGCTCATTATGCAACTTTCCCAGCAGATGTCGGGGTGGTTGAAGCCCCCTGGGAGGACAAGAGCCTGTGAGCATGATGCCTTCTGTAGCTGGAGCAAGAAGGCTTCGTCAGTAGGGTCCCCTTGATCAGAGGCCTGTAGTAGACGCTGACCACAAAGTTTCCTTTTTTGCCTTGGTCTCTGATTCTTACCCACAGGCTTTTGTCCTGCTCATGGCTGTTCTTCAAAGACAACTCTTCACACTCAATTCACCTTTTGATGCAGAGGGCAGCGCCTCCGCCTCTCCTTCCTCCCCTGCCTCTTCTAAATAGCCTGTAGCCATTGATAGTCACACTCCAGGCATGGAATTCGTTCCATCAATTTTCAGTAATGGCAACAAGGTCATGGCTTTCTAGCAGCATGGTTCTAGCTTCCAACTCTTTTTTGTTTGTTGCCCATGCTCCATGAATTGGTATAAAGGCACCTAAGCTGGGTTCTTGGCTGTGTCACCTTCCTAGAGGAGTACCCCTTGATTCTTTTGGGATATTTCTCTGGTGTTTCCCTTTTGGCTTCTGTTATCAGATGTGTCCCTGGCTTGTCTCTATAAGACTGCAAGTGTGGTATCTAACTAAAGTCTTGTCAATCATTGATCCATGAAGTTGGAACTCTTTTTAGTAATTTGTAAAGTATAAACCCTTCTAATGCATTCTTCTTTTTGGTCATAAAATACAGATTGATTCAGTTTGATCTAAATAAAATGCGGCAAGGTGCTGAGCTCGCAGCATCTCTGAAATGAGTTGCATGTGTTACTGCCCAAAAGAATGAGTAGAGCTCAGGGTTACAGAATTCATACGTAATATCTAAAGAGGGTATTGAGAGATACTCTCTTCTTCATGAAGAAATGGTTTTTATACTGTAAGCTAAGTAATCTTAGTGTTAATATGGAGCACCAAGGTCACAATTATGCAACTAATCACAGCTGACAGTGTGCTAGTCTCCCAGCTAAACAATGTATTGGTTTATCTCTGGGTGACAAAGACATAGGTGGAATTATTTCTCTCTTGGTTACATTCCTGTTTTGATAAGATGCAGCATTCTTCTAATAAGAACAATTTTTTTTGTGATCAGATGAAATAGATTTAATCAAAATACAAAAGTAATAGAAAATAGTAAAAAGATCAGAACAAGGAAAGATTTCTTTGTGCATTAATCAGAACTGTTATGTTTCAGTCTGCTTACATGGCTACCAAGCAAATCATGTCACAAATCACAGGCACTGCACATTAATCAAGGGAATAGTTCTGTTTACTGAAAGCAGTTGCACTTATTCTGTGCAATGATCAAGTAAAACAAGACCAGATTTAGTAATTGTTACCAAACTAATTTTAGAATTGGTATCTAACAAGTGACCTTGATGATAAAACATGGAAACTGGAGTCCCTGCAAGAGGGACTCACAGTAGCAACTTAATCTTGATTTTCTCTTCCTCTAATGTGTTTCAGTTCTGACTGAAATTAGGAGAGGTCTATTTTGAAAATGGAAAATGGAAATATTTAATGTATGGGGTTATAAAATTTCACAAAGTATCATTAGTGCTGCATGTATTTTCCTATTAACATACACTTCCTAACTTTCTTTGCTGAGATTCAAGATCTATGGTATTTTCTTCTATCAGCTATGATCTGACAAGTATGAGTTATGCTGAGAACCCAGTTATATTCAATACCGTGCTAAAAAGCATTAGTGATTTATTTTGTATTGTGCTGCAGTGTGTTCTTCCAGAATAAATATCCAATCCTAGTCGATATCAGTTTAATACTAGTTTAATATAGGTTGAATATTATTTTAAACTTTATATATACTTTTATAAATATTTCTTACTGTAAAATATAAATATTCACCAATTACTTACTGTATAGAAATAATGAATTTGTTTATGCTGTTGTTCTGTGCTTTAAGTGAGGTTACATTACTGATTAAATTTAATTAGAATATCAATCGCGCTTCAGCATTAAAAGACAAACAGTCATCTATTATGTTTTACATTCTTTTTAGATTTTGGTTTGCAATCCACTGAACTAAAGTTTAAGAAAATTTTTGTAAGACTTCCCTACTAGGGTTGAAAATGAATGTACTGGTGGCAGTATTTAAGGCTTTATGGCCAGCAGGCATATTGGTCAAGAGCATGCTGCATTAATTCAATTCTCTGTCTGGCACTTAGCTACTTTTAAAAGGTACATCAATAGGGGTTGTTTTCCTTAACCATCACGACAGCTGAACAGTATTCTGACCTTGTAAATTCTGTTAATGTCCTGAGAATGTTCCACGGTATTCATATGTCTCAGGAAATGATACCACAAACTGAATCTGATGTACAGTATAAATTCATGCAGAATTTCTAGGAGACTTATATCAGTAAATTAAAAGATCTCTAAACTTAAGATTCATGGTAAAAAAGCACAACTCCTAAAACTAACAGAGGAATCTATTTGAAGTGGCAGGTACAGTCGTAGTACTTACAGATGGTGGGAATATAAAAGCTTAACTCACAAAACAATGAAGTAAAATCTAACTTACAATATTTCTTATGTACATGTAACACAATATAGTCAAATTCCCTAGGGATTCATGATTTAAATTTGCTGTGTAGAAGAAAATAGGTAGAAGATTTTTTTTCTTTTTTTCTCTTTTCCAAATGAAATTCATCGATAAATTATATTTTAAATGGTATTTTAAAAGGAAGGATTATGCTTAAGTGCCTGTTACTTGTTTTTCCCTGGAAAATATTTGTCTTATGTTGATCACAAAGGTTTAGATCCAGATTATCAACTGATTTAGACAGACTCAATAAACTGAAATCAACAAAGGCAGTGTACAACTAAGACAGCTGTGCTAGTGACAGAAAAGACCTTGAGAACAAAAGAGACTCATGTAAAACAGCTGCTGCATAAGAATGTCAATGGAGGAGACATAATGGTACATATATAGTGCTATCAAGATTAAATGATGGAGTGACAGCTTCAGGAGGAGAAGTACACATGAAAGATTATCTTAAGAAAAGCTTTAAGTGATAACGGATCAACATTTGTGAATGCTGCCAATGTATCAAAAGCAGGCATTCAGGAAGATGGGAGTAGAAGGGCACTCATGGAAGGTGGAACACTGCACTGCTACTGAGATAAAGAGCTTTAGAAGGCATAAAGTAAAATGGGATTGAGAGACCAGGAATGTCTTTAATTTCTGGGTAGGCTGTTGTTTTCCCCTTTCTATTCATATTCTAATCATCTTGGGTAAAAGATTATGCATTTGCAAAGTGTCCTGCTCAATATCATTTCAGGCTTGTCAGCGTGCTATTTTATTTCCACTAATTGTACTATTTATTACAGCTCAGTTGGTTCACAGCTGACAACATAAAAAATATCCTCCAGTGATTGGCCTACTGAACAGTATCCCATGCTTCTTTTATTGCCTATATCAGACATTAATAGGGAAACACTATTACTGAGATGTGTTGACATCATTGATTAGGATTTTGAATATACTGGAAAGTAAACAGAAACATTAATTTTAATTTTAAACTCCATTAGGAATTTGAGAGTAAAACAAAACTGATGCCTGCAGAATACAAGCATAGATTTCTTAATGGAGCAGCAGACATTTACTTTGTGGTTTCTAAGGGAAAATTCCAGAATAGATAGTAAAAACAATTTTTAAAAAATGAGATCATTTTTTAACTATGAAATTCAAAGGTACTTATTTTTGATTGGGAATGCAGTATGAGAAAGAAGAGAAAAAAAGGGCCATTCTTTAATCATTCATTGTAATGTATCACTGATTGCTAACAGATATTGTTATGTCACAGTCTGGTGATTTTTATACACAGAAATAATGTTGATAAGGAAAACTTATCTGTGACCAAAGCCCTGGATCTGTTGAAAACAGTGACAGTTTTGCTATTTAATGAAAACAGAACATATTTCTACATCTTATGGTATTCACCTATGCTGGCCGTATGCCAGCTGTAAAATGTTCAGGTCCAGGTCCTTGGCTAATGTAAATCTCAGCATAACAGAGCTGAGATCAATTAAGTCAAAGAAAGCAGGAGCAAATGCAGAAAATGCAATAAAAATAAAGTAGTGGATGTGAACAGATTCTGTTGTGCCTAGTGTAGCAGCCATTTTTTATAATTGGAAATTTAAGTTTTATAATTTCTGCAGCATCAGGAAGCTCTTTGGTTATAGATATTAATAATGCTCAATGTTGATACAATTCTGTTGTTTGTCTCTCAGGTTCTGATAATTATCTTGCACACTCCACTCTGTGCAACACATTGGCCAGACATTTCTTTTGTCATCTAGTGTGGTTATAGCAATATCCATGCATCTTACAGTATCTTGTGGGTTTTTTCTCTTACACTGTTTTAAAGCCACATTATTTGATTAAGTTTTGAATTTGACAAGATGGGCCAGGTTTGCAACAAGCTGCTTATGTATTTCTCATTTTTTTTACACTGTCTTTAATTCCTCTTTTCACCTTCTGCTTATTTCTACAAAAAAAATAATCCTTCACGATTCCTTCTGTCATATACAGATCACTTTTCAGAAATATTTAATGCTTTTCTCTCCTCCTCTAAAGCCACTCCCTTTTTACCCCACAGTGTTGTAGAAATTACCTGAAGTAATCACATGGAGTATTCTAGATCTTCACATATATCACAGTATCTGCATATATGTATTGCAATCCTGTATTTAAGCTACAACTCATATTTTAAGATACATAACCCAATTGACTACAGTTCAAAAAACTTTATTAAAATAATTAATGTCAATTGAGTAGACAACGAAAAACAAAGGGGATTTCACACCTGTAAAGCTAAAGATGAAATGGCAGTGATGACAATAATGAAGTTTATGGTATAACGTGTATCTTTACGGAGTAGCAAGAGTTTGGCAAGTGTTGAGAGATATTGGATGCTTGGATTAATAAATAATTTTTACATAAAAACAAGTGACTTAGAGTTATAGTATTGTGACTTAATATGCTGTTTGCTTAGCTTTACGTGCTTGGCATCAATAACTAGATTTGCTGAGGCCTTAGGCTGGAAGCTGTGAACTTTGACCTAGAGTTACTTTTGGATGGAATAGAGTTCATTTCCTCAGTAACTTTCCTGGTGGCTAGTACAGTGCCATGTTTTAAATTTAGAGAATAACACTGTAAGCACACTGATGTTCTAGCTGTTGCTAAGTAGTGTTTACACCAAGGACTTTCCAGTTTCCCATGTGCTGCCAACTAAGTTAGTGGACAAGAAGTACAAACCAGAAGATAAAGAGGCTACAGTCATCAGTGGAAGCTATAACTTCAGAAGAAAAGAACAGCTAATTACCTGCCTGTATGGACATGGAGAAAGAATCCAACAGGGTGTTAGAAGACTCCAGACCAAAAATCACCATTGGACCAAAAGCTGTGTTCAGCGTGCATTCAAGATGTGTAAAGAACATGTGCATAGACTAGAAGGGTATAAAAGTCTAGGGATTTCTTTTTTCTGGGTCCCTCTGTGGGACTCACTTCTCCTATGAGGAAAGGCTGAAAGAATTGGGACTATTCAGCCAAGAAAAGAGAAGGCTTTGGGGTGACCCAGCTGCAGCATTCCAGTACCTGAAGGGAGCCTTCAAGAAAGATGGAGAAGGATTTTTTACAAGGTCATGTAGTGACAAGGGAAATTACTTAAAACTGAAAGAGAGAAGATTTAGGTTAGTTATTAACAAGAAATTTTTTATTGTGAGGGTGGTGAGACACTGGAACAGGTTGCCTAGGGAAGCTGGGGATGCCCCATCTTTGGAAGTGTTCAAGGCCAGTCTGGATGGGGCTCGGAGCAATCTGGTCTACTGAAAAAGACAATTCCACCACACACCCCTTTAGGCCTCCTTTATTATCACACTTCATCCCTAGAAGTTGGTATTCATTTACAAGTGATTTTTCAATTTTAAGAAAAATGTGTTCCAGTTACATTAAAGCATTTAAATCCATAATTATTTATAACAGTTCATGTGTAATTCATTAAAAAAAAAACATTTTTGGAGAGGAAAAAAACTGTATTTTTCCAGTAGTTATGAAAATTACATTTTTCTGCTGCAAATGGGTCAGATGCCTGCTTGTCAGTTATTAGATCCAGAATACCTACTGGAGTGATAACCTTTAAAAATGAAATAGTCGTTTGAAAAGCATTCTGTGTGCTATAAAACCTATCTTCATTAGTTAATATCCAGCTAAGAAAAGAAAAATATATAAGAATATTTTATACAGATTAACACAAGTAGGATATCAGCTACTCTATTCATTATTCAGGCACTCCCTGAGAAAGATGGTGGTCAGCCACTGGAACAGGCTCCCCAGGAATGTGGTTATGGCAATAAGCCTGTCAGAGTTCAGGGAGTGTCTGGACAACAGTCTCAGTCATACTGTTTAGTTTTAAGTGTCCTGAGAGGAACAGGCAGTTAACTTGATGATCCTTATGGATCATCCGGTCTGAAATGTTCTGTGGTTCTAGGACTGTATGATTTCCAAAATAAAGAAAAAATGCAGAGGGTTTTTTTCTTTCTGTTTAAGAAAAATCAGTAAGAATGCTTTTTCCTCCACTGCCTTTCAATATTTAAATATTATTACTATTTCCCCTAAACTAATAGTAGCTCTTTGTTAAATTGCTTCTGTTAAAACTACCTTATTTGTACAGTCACCAGGATGACAAATGATCTAAAAGTCTATACTCTGTGTTTGTAGTAAATATGGTGCCAGGGTTTTCTTAAGATTTCAGGCTAGTTTTGAGGGCATAGGTTGGGGTGATGTGTTTTTTCAGTTGTTTTTTCTTTTTGGTAAACAGATGATATAGTTTGTTAACAGTTTAAATCTCAAGGGGAAAATACTTTCAGCACCTGAGTATTTTCTAGTACATGATCATGGTCAACAACTTGCACTTTGCCTGTGTGGATAAAGGGCATTAGTTCTTTACACTGGTCTATTAGCTGTGTAGAGGGAAAAAGAAAAGAAAATTATTTAAATAAGTGATTAAATGTATAATATTAATAAAAAAGATATAATGGACAGGAAAAAGAACTAGAGCAATCCCTTCAGGAATTCTTTTCTCCTCTAAGATGGCAGTAGAAAGGAAGAGTTTCCATTTCACAGAGTGTATTTAGAAAAGCGAATCATTTTTCAGCAAACATTATCTTATAGGTCATGTACTGCCACAGTTGATTGAAAGTAGGTGAAGATTAAACTATTTTTACTTATCAAAGAGCTTGCATATTTCTTATGACTTAATTCCTATTCCATGAAAACTGAATTAGTCAGAAGGAAAGTCAAATCCATTACTATGTTAGTCTATGTGATGTGTTGGCAGGTACTCACGGGAATAATTTGTTAAAATATCAGTAAAGTAGGTTAGAGTAATTTCCCACGTCCTTTTGGAACTCTTGTAGCTTCTGTCTCATAATAATTATCATTGTTCCTTTTTTTTTTCCTAAGTTCATGGAGCCAGACTAAACTGCTAGTCATAAACAAGAATCATCCTCTTGATATTGGATAGTAATTGGGAGCTGATATAGTCTGTAAGATCCTTGACTGGGACGACTTCTATTCCTCTGTCAGAAAAACAGCCAACAGAAGAATGTAGAAGAAGAGTTATAAAATTAAAGTGACAGATTAGGAAAAAAGCTTTGTATTAGGTTTTTGACTGGATATCAGAAAGGCATGGTTGCATTTCGTGAAGGTAAGTGGAAACAATATTTTAGATGATCAAGATGAGAAATGATTCACAAAGTTACTAGTAAGAGGGACCCATAGAAAAGATGTCTTTGGGCCATTATGTAAAAGAATCCACCTAACTTTGAACAAGTTGGATGTTAGAAACTAGGGAAGAGCCCGAGCGTGAATTAATACCCTGTTAAAGACTTATGATAATGCTGTGCAAAAGGACCATTTTAAAAAGCAGGAAGATTTTAGGGCAAAATCTGACTAAAGAAAAAAACCCACAACATAAAAAGTTAGCAGAACAAAGAAAGTTATAATAAAACTGATTTTAAAATTAAATACATGGAAGATAGTGGGTATTTCGAGAAAAAAACCATCTGAATTCTTTAGTTACTATTGTATTAATTTCTTCATAGTTTCTGTAGAGAGTCTTTTTAGTCCTATGTTTTTGATATTTTTGTGGGGTTCTTTTTGTTTGTTGGTTTTTTTTTTTTCTGCTTTTTCAGTATGGATTTTTTTTTAAAGGGGTTTAGGAGGGAAATGTCACCAAAGTGAACTGTTTTGTTACCCTCTTATTTTAACTCTTATGTGTGATGTCCATACATATTATAACACCAGGATAGAACACTGGAAGAATGATTTCAGTGACAAGTGTGATATGCAACCCGTATCAAAGAGATTTGTAGGAGGGACATGTCAAACTATTCTTACAAACAGAAGAAGACTGGGCAAAATTGTTGCCGTATATTGTATCACAGCGTATTTTTCATTAAAAATGAAAAAAATTAAAGAATGTGAGTCAAAAGTTACGGAAAGTTAACGAGAAGAACCGAGTGAATGAGTGTGCATAAGAAATTTTGAGATATGTTTATTGTACTGAGTGCATTTTGTCTCTAGCATTCAAGGGATTAAACTGTAGGTGCCTTGGACGTAAAATCAAACAGTACAGAGGCTTTACATGGCATGACAATCGTAAATATTGTATTCCTTGTCAGAATTTCTGTGAATCCATGTAGGGGTTTCTGTGTATTTTTGTGCTGAAATTAAGTATCTACTATTTACTTTTGTAAAGGGATAATTAAAAAAATATTTAAACTATGTTTTCTATGGGTTGATGGAGACTTGATATTCATTCTCAAAATGAGATTTAAACTGGACCGAAAATAATTAAATAATTGAAAAGTTTGATTAGTTCATTTGATACAGGTGGGAAGAGATTACACAATCAGTCTCATCTGGCTGTCAGAACGGGTTCACAGATAAAGAATGGAGGTGAGAGACTGACAAACAAATCTGGTTTCCCTGGAGATATTGCAATTGTGGTATGACCACATGTCCTAGTTTCAGCCGGGATAGAGTTAATTTTCTTCCTGTCACTGGTACAGTGCTGTGTTTTACATTTAGGATGAGAACAATGTTGATCAAACCGCTGTTTCAGTTGTTGCTGAGCAGGACTTGCGCTAAGTCAAAGACTGTTCAGCTTTTCACACCACACCACCAGTGAGGAGGCTGGGGTACACAAGAAGTTGGGAGAAGACACACCCAGGGCAGCAAACCCAAACTGGCCAAAAGGATGTTCCAAATCATATGATGTCATGTTCAGCATATAAACTACAGCAAAAGCTGACCCAGGGCCTGCTGACCTGCTGCTTGGGAACGGATTGGGCATCAGTTGGTGGGTGGTGGGCAATTGGATTGTACGTCACTTGTTTTGTATATTCTATCTATTTTATCATTATTTCCCTTCATTTTCTGTCCTATGAAGCCATTTTTATCTCAAACCATAAGTTTTTTGTTCCTTCCAATTTTCGACCCATCCTACAGAAGTGTGGAAGAAGGAGTAGCTGTGTGGTGTTTAGCTGCCTGCTGGATTAAACCAGGACACAGAGAATGGAAATGGCAGGGATTTTAAAGTCTCATGGTTCATTTTCATATCTTGAACAGTATTCTGTGGATTTCCAGCTCCATAAATGGCTGCTTCTGATGATTTAAAAGGTTATGTGTTTAGTGAACAGAAAAATGTAGGTGGACAGTCTGCGCCCACTAGTCCTCAAAGAGCTCCATTTTGGTTATCAAGGGTAATCCTAAGTCTGGGAATTTCATGTAGGAAGTAAAAGTGGATATTACTTTGGGATTTTGGGGGGTTTTTTTGACCAACACGTTGGATTAACATTGGCTGTAAAATGCCCACAAAGCCACTCTCACTCCCTGCCCTCAGCAGGACAAAGTGAGAAAATAAGATGAAAAACTCATGGGTCAAGGTAAAGACAGTTTCATATAAGGAAACAAAAGCTGCCACAGAAGCAAAGCCAAAAGAAAGATAAAAGATTTATTACCTACTTCCCATCAGAAGGAGACATCCAGACACTTTCTGGTAAGTAGGTATTCTGTACATGTAGCAGTTTCTTCAGATGACCAACACCTTAGTAACAAAATGCCCTGTGATCTTCCTCTCACTCCTTTCCCTTAGCTTTTATTGCTGAGAATGTTACCATATGGTATGGGATCAGTCAGTTTGGCTCAACTGTCCCAGTCATGTTCTGTCTCAGACTTTTGTCCCACCATCTGCTTGCCTGTGACTGTGTGTGTGTGTGTGTGTGTGTGTGTGTGTGTAGAGGTGTGTGTGTGTGACAGCCTAGATCCTGCACAAGCACTACTCAGCAACTGCTAAAACACCAGTGTGTTATCAACATCATCTCAGCTACAAATACAAAGCACAGCACTATGCGGACTGCTATGAGCAACATTAACCCCATCCCAGCCTGTTCCGATGCCATATGCGTATTTGTGAATTCATGTTTGATTTCACAGAGTCGTTCCACTTAAAGGCAATTTAAAACTACTGGGGGAATAATAAATATGTAGAAGGGAGGCTAAGAAAGCATAAGGCTCCTGGAAACATTATGCTAGTTCAATCACTGCTAAGTAGCAATAGCTTTTCTGCAGCAATAATTTCAACACAAACTTTCCTACTGCCTTTGCACTAAAAAAATAATTTAAAAATTATTCTTTAACAATGCATATCACAGCATGGGTAAGGGTGGGCAACACCACAGTAGACCACAGTGGGTCATCTGTCACAGCCTCTCTGCTCAAGCATGGGCATCCTAGAGCACATGGCACAGGATTGTGTCCAGATTGTTCTTAAACACCCTCAGTGAGCGAGACTCCACAACCTCCCCGGGCAGTCTGTCCCAGTGCTCAGTCACCTGCACAGTAAAGAAGTTTTTCTTCATATTCAGGTGGAACTTCCTGAGCATCAGTTTCTGCCTGTGTCCTATTTTCCTATTGCTTGGCACCACTGAGCACAGCCTGGAAACATCCTCTTGTCACACTCCCTTCACAGGCAAGATAATGAAAATGAATACAGGGATCCATATTCATCTTATCTAATTTTGAGTGCATAAATAATATACAAACTTAAAAACTTCTATGCCTAAGGTTCCATAAAAAGTCTGTGTAGAAAGATAGACTCCTGTACATGGTGCTTTTCTTCATTCCAAATCTTAAAACACTTCATGAAAGTCATGTGTCTTGCAAGCTATAGTGAACAACTGGGACAACCAGTATTATCTAAGCATAATGGAAAAGAAGGCCTGCATTCAGGTAAATGAGAGCTAAAGAGAAAGGCTAGGAATAAGGTATTTAGAACACCTTTATCAACAGGGATGAACAGAAATGATTCTCAAAGAAGGAAAAAAAGAAATTAAGCTTCACTGAGATGAACAGATGCCTGTATATGACTTTCAATTGTAAAGGTATACAAGATCTAAGCATGCAGATTTACAGAGATGTGGCCCTATTGGTTCAAGACAATTAGCCTTTAAGTAATTAGTTTGAGTATTCAAAGCTTTTTGGAGTTTTATGGGATTTCTTTGAACTGCTTAAAGTGTCTCACACCTTAATTTACAAAGTTTGAAAATGTGGGAAAAATATGATCCCAAATAATAGGGAAAGCACTTGTCAATATTTTACACTCCAAATTTATGTTATCATATAAAACTTACTCATTAATTTATATTCTTTCAAGAAAAATACAAAACCAGAAATTTGAATATTGAACTCGAAATTTAATCTTCAGCTATTAACATTTTTTCAGGGAATTTTTTGTTTTGTTGGGGTTTTTTATTCTCCATATTTATAGTTGATAATAGTACTGGATCTGCTTTTTGATTCTCTTCAGTCTACAGCAGGTCCAGCAGAGTAATTGGACTGTTCAGTAGATAGCTAGGACTCTGTAATTTCTTCCCCTTATTCTAGTTCTGGCCAAGAGTGAATATTTTAAAGATTGTCTACTGTCATCTACTGTCAGAAGTTCACAAGAGAAAGTCTTCATTGCACTTCCTTTTTTCTCTAAAATATGTGACAATTCATTTTTGAAATGTGAAGAATTTCTCGAAGTGGAAGAATCTTCATCTCCACTTCTTATGTACTACTGGAATATAAATAATAAAGAATACTTTTATAGTACCTATACTGGTGTTGCATAACCAGGTTTTGTGGGGGGAGGGGGTAGGCCACAGGGGTGCTTCTGAGAGAAGCTGCTAGAGGCTTCCCCCATGGCTGGCACAGCCAATGACAGTTGGCTCCAGGATGGACCTGCTGCTGGCCAAGGCTGAGCCAATCATGAATGCTGTTAACGCCTCTGTGATAACATATCTAAGAAAGAAAAAAATAGTCATTGGCCAGATGTAATTATGGCCAAAGAAGAGCAGGGTGAGAACATGTGAGAGGAACAGCTCTGCAGACACCAAGGTCAGTGCAGAAGAAGGAGGAGGTGCTCCAGGTGTCAGAGCTGAGATTCTCCTGCAGCCTGTGGTGCAGAGCATGGTGAGGCAGCTGTGCCCCTGCAGCCCATGGAGGACTGCGGAGGTCCACCTACAGCCCATTTTGGGAGCAGTTTTCCTGATAGGATTTTTGACCCTATAGGGGACCCACACTGGAGCTCAGGCAATGAAGGACTGCACCCCATGGTAAGAGTGACCCATGCTGCAGCAGTCCGTGGAGAACTGTTCCCCGTGGGATGGTGTCATGTTGGAGGAGTTCATGGAGAACTGTCTCCCATGGGAGGGCCTCAGACTGGAGCAGGGGACAGACTCCTCTCCCTGAGCAGTGGCAGAAACAACTTGTGATGAAATGACCATAACCCCCCATTACCGGTCTCCTTGCACTGCTGGAGCGTGGAAGTAGAGCTGGGAAAGAGGGAGGGGTGAGGGAAGGGTGTTTTTCTAAGATTTGTTTTTACTTCTTACTATCTTTCTCTGAACTTATTGGTAGTAAATTCAGTTCATCTCCCCAAGCTGAGCCTGTTTTGCCCATGATGGTATTTGGTGAGTGATCTCTCTCTGTCCTTGTCTGAACTCATGAACCTTTTATTATATTTTCTCTCCTCTGTCCACTTGTGGAGGGCAGTGATAGAGTGGTTTTGGTAGGGGCCTGGCATCCAGCCAGGGTTAACCCACCACAGCACCTTTCATTACCATATGCATATTATTATGGCAGTACATACTGGATTGTTTTACAAATTTACAGATGACGTTACCCGTTCACCAATTAAGAAAGGTGAAATTTAATCCCAGTGATATCAAATGGTGTTTTATGGTAGAACAGCAGTTTCCGAAAAGAAAAGAAAAGAAAAGAAAAGAAAAGAAAAGAAAAGAAAAGAAAAGAAAAGAAAAGAAAAGAAAAGAGAAAAGAAAAGAAAAGAAGAAGGTTTAATGCTTAATCTTAACTTGACACAAGTTAGCAGAGGATGGGCATCTGTCCTGGTTTAAAAGAGAGATGGAAGGTGGGAACTGGAAGGTGGGAACTTCCTGGAATGGAAAGATGACCCCTTCCCTCCAAATTATTATAACTTCAAAATTTCGAAATTACGGGACTTACAAAAAATATGCAAAATAGGCAAAAATATGAGAAAAGCAATAACAGTTCTTCACTAGACTATATACATAAATAAAACAAGACCAAAACCACAGCAACAACACCAGAAAACCCAATAACAGCCTTTTTCCGCCTGTGAAGCGCTTTCCCCTGTGGTGTAGTTATGACCACAACCAGCAGGGCTGCTGTTGATCTGTGTCGAGGCAGAAGGGCTGCGGTGACTCCCCTGCTGCTCCAGGGGTGCTGTTGGCTCCCGGTGAGTCAGAGGGGCTCTGTGATGGTTCCCTGTGGTCTCAGGGGTGCTCTGACACAAACTCAGCAACCTCCCGAAGTGATGGTGGGAGCTCAGGCAAAGGGGAGAATGGGAGATGGCTCCTTTTGCAAAGCTCACAGGCTTTACTTCTACATATATATGTGTACATAAGCAATGGAAGAGAATCAGAATTTAAGTAGCTTTAGACTGTGCCATTCACATCATTCTGCCTGGAAGTAAAAATGTTTCTAACATTTGTTGTTCCTGAAAATGTGTGAAGGGAAAGGTATTTTGAGTACTTTAGATATCTTTGTTACATTGTAATTCAGGTGTTGTATAAACTAGAATAAGAACTTCAAACAGTGTTTGAAGTATAAATAGTTTTGGTCCTGTTTAGATCCACTGTCTTGATAGTCAAATTAATTCTCATTTAAGTTTTTGGGTGGATTCTTTTTGTTTGTTTGGTTGGGGTTTTTTGTGAAAAGATAATGTGATAATTCTGTAAAAAGGATTTCCTCTTTAGAACTTAAGTGTACATAGTATACCCATAAGTAGCCTAAGATACCTAATATTGTTTAGCATCTGTACCATTCAAATCACTTTTACTGCATTTTGCAACTAAGCAAAACTAATTATTGTGAAGAGAATCAGCAATATAAATTTGGATGGGAATAAAAGTCTCAGACTTTTAGTTTCTAGGTCTCACACCTCTAAGGAGACCTATTAAATTAATATTTACCTGAGGCATTTTGAACACTGGTCATAAATCTTAAAAGAGGCATTACCTATTTCACGGATAACAAGGAAATTTGCTTTGGGAAGGTTAATAGTTCAGAGAGGGCCTTTGAGAATGAGTAATTTTCATTTTTTTCTAATTCTTGAAGAGTCAATTCCCCCTTGTAAGTATATTGAAAGTTTAGGATAGATAAAAAGCAACGCTCAGGCAATGTTGAACTTGAGTTTCTTGTGGAGAAGGGTAGGCAACAGGACTTGTCTTCTTCCTTAAAGAGCAGATCCTTAAAGTCCTTTGTAAGACCGACCATAAGGCTAACACTTGATTAATGCTGTTGTGAAAAAATTTTTCTCAGCATTTACTGTAATTACAAGAAAATAAGAGGATATGCTCAAAAAAGTATGAAAGTTTTAATAATACAAATACAAAAAATCCATTTCAGTCATACAGAACTGATGTTGGTACCTGCAAGAAGTGAACAGAATTTAGACTGTTAATATCCGTTACTAGAACATGAGAAAGGAGACAGAAAAAGAAACCAAAACCCCCAAAACAACCAACCAACCAACCAACCAAAAACTTAAACAAGCAAATAAACAAACAAAATGCAGCAAAAAACCAGCAACAAAACAAACCTAGACACTGAGTTTCCAAGGGTTTTCAGGAAGTAATCTCAGCCACAAAATAATGTCCTACATTAATTTTAAATGCTAAGTCTCTTTGCTTTTTTAATAAACATTGAAGACTTCTGCTATTGCTTCAGCTCTTTCCTAAAATACTGCAATGTGTGCTCTTTAATAAAAGAGCTCTGGAATAATATTCCAGTTGGCAAATTTAATAAAGCTCTAGGGTGCATTCTGAAATCCTTCCTCCAGTATGCAAATAAATGCAAGCTGTTCGTAAAATGCTAAAAACACAAACCTGGAATGACACTGGATTTGAATGGCTGCTGCTGAAAATACTATTTTACTTTTAAAAATATAGTTCAATTTGTACATTAGGGAACACTATAGTTATTTATTAGCTGGTAAATGGTCATTTTCCTTTTAGTATGCCACCTCAAATAATATATCTCTGTTTCATTGGCACAGGTTCCACAAATTCATAAAAGTAACAATGTTTTTAAATCATAGGTAAAACCATGAAATTCCAAATTTGACCCAAAAATATAATATTTTTTGGATAATTTGCAAGAATCATAGAATCATTAAGGTTGGAAAAGACCACCAAGATAATCGAGTACATCTGGCTAAACCACATTTACACATTTACACATCACCACATTTACAAGATCATAGCACTAAGTGCCACATCTACTCGTATCTTGAAAACTTCCAGGGATATTGACCCCACCATCTCATGGGCAGTTCTTTCCAATGCTTAATAAAACTTTTTGTTGGAAATTCTTCCTGATGTTCAACCTGAACCTCCCCTGGTGTAACTTAAGACTATGTCCTCTTAAGACTTTTTCCAGTCACTGGTTGCATGGGAGAAGAAGCCAATCCCTACCTTGCTAAAACCTCCTTTCAGAGCACTGCAGAGAGCCCTAAGGTCTTCCTTGAGTCTCCTTTACTCCAGGATAAACGACCCCAGCTTCCCCTGCCACTCCTCATAGGATTTACTCTCTAGACCCTTGTCCAGCTCCATTGCCCTTCTCTGGACACACTTCAGCACCTCAGTGTCATTCTTGGGGCCCAGAACTGGAAACAGGACATAAGGTGTGGTCTCACCTGTACCAAGGACAGGGGGACAATCACTGCCCTGGTCTTGGTGGCCACACTATTTTTGATACAGGCCAGGATGCCACTGTTCTTGGCCACCTGGGCACACTGGTGGATCATCTCTAGTGGGATGCTGAAAAACACCCCCTGGTCCTTTTCCACCTGCCGGCTTTCCAGCCACTCCTCCCCAGCCTGTGACGCTGCCTGGGGTTGTTGTAACCCAAGTGAGGGACCTGGCACTTTTCCTTATTGAACCTCATACAATTAGCCTTGGCCCATCAATCCAACCTGTCCAGATCCCTCTGAAGGGTTTTCCTACCCTCAAGCAGATCAACAATCCCACCCAACTCGTTGTTACATGCAAACTGACTGAGGGTGCACTCAGTCCCCTCATCCTGATCATCAGTAAAGATATTAAATAGGGCTGGACATGACTCCATTCACTACCACCTTCTAGGCCCAGCCATCCAGCCAGTTTTAACCCAGTGGAGGGTGCATGCACCTGTCCAATCCGTGGGCTGCAATTATCAAAGGCTTTACTGTAGTCCAGGTAAACTCACAGGACTTTGGGCCCCAGTGGGATTCACCTGAGGTACTGAGGCCCTGTAGCTGTTTATGGTTGCTTTAGCAATACCCTCAACCACGTCAGCCTCTCTCCCTGCCAGGTCTTTCTGATCTCTCTCAGCATGCCCTCACTCCAGGAACCTACTGCCTAAATCCTTCAGGTGTTTTGCCCCAGAATTTACTGTAGTCACTGCTGCTGCCACTGCTGTCACTGGGTATCTTGCCAACTTTTAATGAATTGCTGCATTTAATGGATGCAGTATGGTGTATTTAATGCGTCCTAACTTTTTGTTGAATTTGTGACCTTTACAGTATTTTGATCCTTTTCTATTTACATATGTTTAATCATTTTAAAAATAGGTTGATGTCAAAACTTGGAAATTTTCAACTGAACAATTTTTTTTATTTTAAATTGAAATACATTAATTTTCTTTTCTTTCTGAAACATTTCATTTTTAGTTCATCATTGGAAGTTATTGTTTATAAGAGAAAAAATAAAGATGAACTTTAAAAAAAAAACCCTAAAATAATCTGACTCCAAAGGAAAATTAATTTAAATCAGTACAACAAAATCTATAGGCAATTTACTCCATGTTATGAGAATTAAAATAGGTGACTTTTAAAATGTCTGTATCATAGTGCAGATTTTTACATGGAAGTTTAAAAAGGAAAAAACCCTATCTTTTAGAAACTCATATTAGTCCCTATGACAGACTTCCAGTTGGAAATATAACGTCAGAAAACAGAAACTTAATATAGATGTCTACAACCATTCTACTCACTCAAGACTTCCTTTTTTTTAGTTATAAAGATGCACTTAAAGGAAGCAGTTTGTCTAACTTCTTTCAGACATCTGTTTAGGATGAAATGAATCACATAATAAAATTGCTTAATTTGCTCTATAACAATGAAGTCAGTCTGTATGTATAAATTCCAGCCATGGGAATCTGAAACAGAGATTAGTGGTTTTATGAACATCTACCCTTTAGCAAAGTTAGTTCCCTGCTTTTTGTCTCAGAAAAGCATATTTTACAGCTTCTGAATTTAAAGCTAAAGTCCCTTTTGGTTTTTTTTACAGTCAGCAAAAGATGTATTTAACACAATCTTAGTAAGACTATGTCTAACAGAGACTAGAATTAAGTGCTTCTAACTTTATGAAGTACAGAGCAGGATAGCACTTAAATTACATTCAAAAGGTGCAGTTTGTGCACTAAAAAAATCTGTCTTAATAATAGTTTCTGTTGCAGATACACTAAAAGTTCTAAGTTTGCTTCCATTTACAACCAGGAAGAACAAGGAGAGCTTTGGAAAGACTCCATTAGAGTCAAAATGCAGCTGCTAGAAATTACTAACAGAATGAGAACTTAATCACACCATCACTTTGGAGACAACAGTTCAATACTACTATACCTCAGTTTTTCAGTGGCAGAAGTTGTAGAATGTGTAGGACAGAATGTATTTTAGACAAAGACAGCCAAGTTGTCATGAGCCTTCTCATGTGTTAGGACTACTCTAAAACAGAATGATTTGAGGTTACACTTAAATGGGTTAGGAATGCTCAAAGGGTTTCTCTGTTGGCTTTACTGTGGGAGTGGTAAACTCCAGGTAAGTGACAGTCATCAATAGCTGTCAAGAGTAATGTGTTCCATTACACCTGCAGCATTCATAAGAAGATAATGTCCCTTTTGCTGTAAAATCCTGACAAGTTACATTTATTTTCTACCTTCATTGAAAAGCTTAGTGTAAGTTGCTACTTGGTATTTCAGTAAAGGATGTGTCATTCTGTGCTAAAACTTACAATGATTTGACAGTGTATTTAGCTCTGTGTTTAATAGAAGTACTTTTTCATCAGTGTTCTGTGAATAGCAATTCTGGCAGTAGCACATGACACCCTGAAAAAATGTAGCTTTTAGATGAGTCTTAACATAATGTATGGAACACTTAAATTATTACTGCAAAATGAAAAAAAGAGTAGCAACCTAACTAGCCATAATTGTTAAGTACATTCTTCTTTGCTCTTGATCACCTGAAGAAAAACAAACCCAAAATTTTAATAACTCTAGTAGAGCAATTTAAACAGTAGTGATTAAATCTGATTTTGCAATGAAACTGTAAGAGCTTCAAGTTACAAACAAAGGTAATTCTCATAGGAAAGTAAAGTAGAAACTATTAAATTATACTGCGTTAGTCTTTCTGTTTCCAAGTGTTTCATTCTTATCATTATTTTTAGTAATGCTTCATTACTTGGAACAAGCAGTTGCAAATGTATCAGAATAAAATTTATTATAACTTCCACTGTCTGTCCCTCTGTTGCCTTTCCCTGGTCTTAAAATTAAGAGCCAGACACGGTTAAGGGAAAAAGGGGTTTTTACCTCGGTATTTAATTAGGGATCCTTAAGGTGCACCACTTTTTCAAGGTGGAATGTGCTGAAATGCACACACACGATAGATCGCATATACAATTTATAGACCTTGCAAATTATCATATCTATCAAAGATTCCCCAATGAGAGGCTTGAATGATTAGTGTGATATCCCCCCATCCCAAGGAATTCCCCCCTGGATAGGCCTAATCTTAGTTTACAGAATGTGTTTTAGAGAGGACCTTGGTTTCTCAGGATAGTGTAGGGCTTTCCAGCCTCCAGCTGCGAGGCCTCTAGGATGTTTGGTCTCCTGGCTTAACAGAATAGTAGGACTATGCTAAGTTACCGGACTTAAGGAATTACAAGTATGCATGCTAAAAGCACTGAGGATACATAAAAGCTATAGGAAAGGGTATATAGAAGGTATATAAAAGAAAAGGCAAAAAATCATCATGGCATCACCTCTCCTTCTATTTTTATGAATTTGTGAGTTTTGCCGAGTAGGTCAGAAGTGAAAATTGTACTACTAGCACATAGCACATACTTATTTGGTGAAGTATTAAGAATTGTCAGAACTGCATAGCCTTTTATGCATATATGCATGAGTTGATGCATATGTCCAGTGTCGAGACACAACTGTGATGAGAAATTTCAAACATAAAAAATTATTTTTTTCTGAAATTATTCATTAGCATGTTATGCTATTGGCTTATTCTTAAATAATATTAATCATTATTACTGCATTTTAAAAACTTTGTCTTTAGCACTTGTATCATAAATAAGCTCTTACAATACTGTGGAGCCAAAGCTGTTTAGTTATCACTGATATCTATGGTCCTTGGTGACTGTGGTTGCTGAGGCCCAGGAGGTTGGTCTAGGGAGCTCATTGCTGAAAGATGTCAGAACTGAAGTCAGCCTGCCTCTTTCTTCTCTGGTTTTCCTGGCTTATACCTGAGGTTTCTGTATTGTTGTACCCCTCACAAAGAGTCTATGAGGGAGTTTTATCTGCTCCTGGACTGCTTTTATAATTTTGAATAGAGCAGTATTTTTGAATACATCTTTCTTATATATTTGAATACAGAATATATGCAGAATGCCTTGCCTATTTGTAATCTCTTCTTTTGCTTATCTCATGCTTTTACTAATTTTTATTACTTGAATCTGTTGCCTCTTTGGTGGTCACACAGCTCATATACTTATGCAAAATGGTCATACATTGTCTTTAGCTATTCCATAACTGTTTAACAGAATGCTTATATACTATTGCGGCTTACGCTAGTTTATACTACTTCATGATGCTTCTGTTCAGCTATATCCTGGCTAATGTAGTTCCAATTTATAGGCCTTTATTTTGTCTATGAACTCTCTCACCTAAAGAAAATCATAGTGATAATAAAAACGATGCAGACTGAAGCTGTTTCATATTTACTTTTTACTAGCAAAATTGTGCCACATTCCTAATTATTTTGTGTGTACCATTACCCCTTCCTTCATTTTAGAAGCCTGACTCATGAGTTCATTAAGGTTAGTCAATTTTTAAGCAGTTTTTTAACAGTAGGTACACTAGACAAGTTAGTGAGTCTTGTTATAAAGTTAAGCCTCTGCTTAGGTACTTTGATGAGATGAATTTTGAGGCCACATCTACCCTCTGAAATAGCGCACGGTAGAGGCACCTTTTTGATCTGCCAGCCTCCAGGATGAGAATTGGCATATTCTCATGAATGTGATTTTTTTCTGATTCAGAATGAAAGCTCTGTAGTCAGTGTGAAAAATGACATCAATAGTTACACTGAGTTTGAGAGCCTGACTTCAATCCCTGCATAGATTTGCAATGGTTAAATGTGTTGTCTGGTGTCTCAGAGCTGAGATGGACTATATTCTTTCTCTCGAATTAGAGAAATAACTTGAAATAATTTTATCTGCTTTATTTTGTTTTGGTAGAAAAATATTACCTCAAGTAAGTTTCACTTATAATGTAAATCTGCACTCCAGCACAACAAAATCCTTGGCTCTGCAGGGTAATAGGTCTTTTCCTGGCGAAGTGGAGCAATAAGAGCTTCAACAAGCTACTGTGGTAAAATGGAACATCAGGTCAGACATCTCAAAAATCTCTCTGAACTAGCTGTATTTTGGTCAGTTATAATTGAGTCTTTTTTGCCCCTCAGTTGCAAGCTTAGCAGCATAAGTTAGCTCTAATACTGTGGACATTAAAAGCAGAAAGTCCAAAATAGATAAGGACAAAGACAGACAATTATTTTATGCTATATGATATATTCAGAGTATGGGAGATGGTAGTGTTATAAGTCTAACTTATCTTTCCTGCAAACCATTTCCTGGGAAACAGTCATGATTGCAGTACAATTATTCTTGTTAATTACATCAATATAGGACGTGATATTGTGATCTGCATATCAAGTATTTATAGGCGGCCGTAAAATCCTTCTTGAAAGAAGTACAGCCTGCTTATCCATGTTCGTGTTCTATTTGTTCATTGCACAGATTAGCAATGATCGTTAAAGACAAGAGAATCAGTGAAGTATGAGAATCCCACAGAAGATGTATCTGGCACATATAGGAATAGTCATAGCTTTCTATTACACTCTTTCTGTGTCTTTGGCAAAAATTTAGGTCTTGCAAAGGACTAAAATAAACAACGAAAATCTCGTCCTCATTTGTTTGTGTGTTTCCTCAGTTGAAAGACTAGATGCTTAGAGATGGTTTTTACACTGTAACAATAAACATTTGAATATGTCTTTTCCCATATAGTTCTGGTATGGGCTAGGGTCCTAAGAATAATGAAGAATGTTGCTACTATCTGTGAAATTGTAATCTATTAAAAAAGCACATTTATCACAACATACATTTTCATAGCATTTTACTCCTACAGTATTATCAGGGAAAACTTGAGGAACTCAATAAGAAGCATTCCTTTCTTTGCTTGTTTATTTCCAGCAGATAATAAATTGAGAATGCTATGGTAAATGTTGCGCTGATACATTTTGAAGGCAGTTATATATTGCTATGCAATTCTATCAATTCTAGTTTGGATGTTTCAATTTCTCAGAAAGATTCTTCAGTTTTCTGAAGTCTTGATAAAGTTCTAAGAGAGCTAGAGCAACGGATTGAATATCTGCAAGGACAGAATTTAAAAGAAGTGTTACAGGATATGTAATAGAAAGCAGACTCTTCTTCCAGGTCATAAATGACTCTAAGGAACTGAAGATTACAAGAATGTGGATGAAAAGTAAGTTTGAGTTACACTGTCAAATTTTAATATAAAAATGATTACATTTTTTAATACACCAAAAATAACTGTAAACTGATAGTGAGCGTTCCATGGAATGTCTGAGATTCTACATTACTTAAACAGTTATTTTAAGTTAGATTTTTTTTCTGTTGAAGGATATTTTTCTTCTTTTTCTCCTCACTCCTGTTTAGTGTCCAGCTAAGCTTGCGATTCCTTCTTTTTGTTATTTCAATGACCTATTTGTTAGCTCTTCATTAACACTGTCATATACCATTTATGTTACAGGTTCATTATTCCTAAGGCTTATTAAGTTGAGTTTATTATTTACTTTTAGCACAGAAACATCTCAAGTATCTGTACAGCATCATGACTCTGTGAGAAAAAGGAATAAATTAAAGAGGAATTGTACAGAAATAAATTAAATATTCTTCAACTTAGAACTAGGAAACATAGTCAACAAGGGATAGTCAAAAGCTTAACAACACTTACACAGCACGAGCTTTTGACAGAGCACAAAATTTGTTATATCTTGTTTTGCATGATAAATTTTTTATTGAGTATATAAAACCACACCGAATATAAAAATATATTAAAATATGACTACATTTTTTAATAGTCTGAGGTAGTGAGGAAAAACAACAAGAATGAAAGTAATCATAGAAGAGAAGAGAGAGATAATGGGAAAAGGAGAAAATATACAGTGGTATAGCAATGATGCAGAGAAGAAATAAAAAGAAGGGAAACCAGAACCATTAGAAAGTTGCATCTTGAATTATTCAGAGCTATATGTTTATCTTTATTATTATTGTGATAGCCATGAATACAGGAAGTCTGGAATGGATCTGCAAATGGTTGTGATTTTGATTAACTGAAGTATTTGGTCACTGCATCATCTAACTCATTTACCTCATGCCCAGTGTGATTACTGAAACCACAAATCTGATAACAAATCAACAGTGAGAAAATAGAATAAAAACTGGAGATTTATTTTTATTTGTTTATTTTTACTACATCATACATCTGCTGACTGTAAGAATATGAGCTTATTATGGAAGATACAGGTTTAGGTTCATGCTTAGAAAAGTCTTTGTCCCTTTGGAACACCTTTGGTCCTCAGATAAGTATTTTTATTATTAAGTTCATACGGTTTAAAAATTGAAGGATGCAATTTCAGTAGGAAAAAAAAAACATAACAGGAGAATACTGAACAGCTCCTGAATTGTATGTAAAGTACCCAGCATTTTGTGGGAAAAAACCAAACACCTAAACATGAACAAAGCATTAGAAACAGCTATATCATACATGAAGGAAGAAAACATACTCGGGCAAGATGGGGCTGGACTTAGTGAAGGAAAAGAAAAGAGGAGTTTAAAGTTTACACACTGATAAATTTCCTAAACAGTGTGAAATGGATAATGTTAATCAGAAACAATTTATTGCATGAATGTTAAACATCAGCAGAGAAAAAGGATATTGCATCATTAGCCCTAGAGGGGTCTGGGCCTTGTAGGTTTGTGCTGTACAGACACTCACAGAAATAGTGTTTAGGGCTTTTTTTTTTTTTTTGGAGTGGTGGGGTGGGGGTGGAATTGTGTGTTTCTTTGTATAAGGGTGTTCTCACATGTATTCAAATCTTTAGAACAGGATGGTCAGTCCCTCTTTGGATGATGTCAAGAGTCCATTGTAGTCATTATTGCAACACCATCTTCAGCTGGTCCCGCAGAGGCTCCATGAACCTCTGTTTCGCAGCATTCCAATACCCAGCTGGCCTGTTGGTCCTAGTGGGCTATGTGGAATATAGAGGATCCATTGTTACTGTCTTAAAACTACATGTAAGACATCTATGAACTGTAAAAATGCCTGACCTATGTGACCTTTTCTGTGTCTGCAGAAGTGGTTTCTACGGAGCATTTCCAAATGCATTACCTGTGCTCAATGAGGTCAGTTCTGCAGCAGAAATTTCCTGGGTCTCCAGACAAACCTGTTTCTCCACCTTGATGTTAACATTGATGTTAATCAACACATCTAAACGCATCTAAGCATGTATGTTGTACCTACAGTTACAGTTCTTTTGTGGCTGGGTGTGAGGTCACTGTTTGTAATTCTTATTCCCTGGGTGGGAATAACATCAGAGATATGATTTAGTCTTAGATCTAAGAGGACATAAAGGGAGTGCAGAAAATTAGACACACAACCTTTTGGTGACAGACAATGCATTTTTGGGATAAATGAGCAGTCTGGAATGGTATAATTGCAGCTAGTTCTAGAAGGAAAGAAACAAAAAGTGTTCTGGAACAACTTTGAATAAGCTTTCTTCTGTACTTAAGCATTGAGAAAATAATTTTCAGTGTGATAGAACTTTAAAATCCTAGTACTATGGACTATATCCTTAGAGAAAGCAATAATTCCTATGTTTAAGTGTCCCTTAAGAAGCGTAAACAACTGCAAATATCTATATATTAATAATAAGATACAATCTACAGCTGTAGTGCTGTTTGCATGCCCA
The DNA here is from genome assembly GCA_013399875.1 of Gymnorhina tibicen. NCBI lineage: Eukaryota > Metazoa > Chordata > Aves > Passeriformes > Artamidae > Gymnorhina > Gymnorhina tibicen. The sequence goes on along the minus strand of VXAZ01010347.1, from coordinate 33,417 downwards.
AGGATTTCAAAGGACTGCTTAGTCATTTAGAGCAACTTTGACTCTACTAAGTAAAAAATAATAAAAATTAAGCTTTATTCCTCTGACATGACTCCATCATTCCATGAAGGGACAGAACAAACCTCTGCTTGGATATGCTTGGATATGCTTGGGATTTTGCTCTAGTCTGTAATAAAAGCCCGTGGAATTCTCACTCTATCTACAAGTAGTGGGAAAGATGGGCACAAACTGTTTGTGTCCTGCACTTTTATGTCCCCTTACTTCAAACAGCTTTATTGTGGCATGCCAGAGTGCCTTCCTGAATGGATGCTTTCTGTTGACTGGTGCACCCAGAGCTGATGTGCACCAGCCAGAGGGCATAAAAGTTGATGTTATTTTCAGCCTAATGTAACTTTTTTTTGAGAGAGAATGAGTGTGGTGAGAGAGATGTCATGTTCAAAAAGTCACTCTGATATGTACATAAATTACCAGAATAACAATTTGTGTAAAATCATGGCATCTCAGTTTTTTCATTTATAGGAAGAAAAAAAGCAGCAGTAAGCATGATCTCCAAGTTTGTGTCTTCTGTACCATTGCCCCGCTTTTCAAATCACCACCACTCTCCGTCACTTCAGAGCACCCTCTGCCCGTTCCTGATTGTTATGATCCAATTATTACTATTATTAAGGTTCTTTAGAAATTCCTCTGCCCAAATTAAGGTGCAAATGAGACCATATGCCAGTGACAATAATATGGGTTTTATTGATGGTAAATACGAGAGAGAGAGAGAGAGAGAGAGAGAGAAAGAGAGAGAGAAAGAAAGAAAGAAAGAAGTAGAAAATAGGTGGGGGGGAGAGAAAGAAAGTGACAGGGACAGAATAAGGAAAATGTCACCACTCCGTGGATCCCAACAATGTTCCATTGATCCTCTCCAGCTGGTCTTCTTGGCGGTGAAGGTCCCCCCAAAGAAAGCATGGAATCCGGTGGGTGGATANTCCTCCCCCCTCGGTTGTGGGGGGGGGCCCATGTAACCTGGCTTCTGTGAGCTGTGTTCTTACCCCTAGCCCAAATTCAGCTGGGGTGGCAGCTGGAGGCTCTGGCCTATTATGGATGCATACCTTTCATTCAGCCGGGGCTGATTGAACAATAGGTTTCCTTTAATCTAATCAGGAGTTCGACTTACAGTCCAAAGTTCTTCAGGGAGGTTTCTGTGGCTGTAGCTTCTTTAAAACTTTATATCAATGTTTGAGGCATAAACTATTTTCAGTCTCTGACACTGATGCATTCTTTCCAGATGTTGCCTTCTTAGGTTTTCTGTGCTAGGTTATTGAAAAGTACAGATTTAGAGGGAGAAGTCTTTACATTCTGTGTTTGATGAGAGGTAAAAAATAAGGTGTGTGGGAGAGGAGTGTGCTTTGTTTTATTCAAGGTCAGAGAGAGCTCTTGGAGATCTTGTACACAAAGCATATTTGCTGATGTCAAAATCAAAGCATGGGGCTCTGGAGGAGATTTGCATCTCAGAGTTTATCTGCCATTTGCCTGGAGGTACTTTCTTCCTCAGAAGACATGCCTAAGAAGAAAATGTTTCTAGATAAGGTGTTCCACAAACATACACAAACACACATATACAAAAAACCCCAAACAAACACTCACCCCCAAACAAAACAAAACCAACCAAACAAAAATCCAAACAAACAAACAAACAAAACAGAAAATAAAAGAAAAATATATGTTCTCTTCTAAGTGAGCATTCAGTGTCTTTCTCAGCAGCATACTTTGATGAATGGACAAGAAGGAGAATCAGACAGGTATAGGGTATGGGACAGCCTGCAAACAGCCTCAAAAGAAAGAACCATGCCTGCCTTGGTGTTCTTAAACACATGCACGTACTTAATTTTGTTTAAACTGAAAAATGTTCAAGATTCAGAGATTGGTCATTACTGTGCAGTGATATCAGTATCTTGGAAAGGTGTACTTGAAGTTGTGACTCTGGGTAGAGGAAATGACAAAAACACAAGGATGTTTAATAGTTTTGATATTTTAGTTTGAGAAGACTTCATTTTTTTGATGCAGTGAGAGGATAGATATGAATGAACAATAACTTAGGTTTAGAAATTCTGCCCATAGTAGCACTAGACTTTATCCAAAACAAGCATGTAAAATAACCTCATGGAAGCTGGAGTCTATCATGAATAACAGCTGCAAGTATAATATTGCTTATAATAAAAAAATATATTCAGGGAGATTAATAGGTAGGAAAACATACATCAGAAGCCTGCTTTCATCTTGGACTATCATAGCCATGAAAATTACGGGTATGCAACAAATACATTATAATTTATCCAGTGGTAAATACTCTTATGCCTGAAACTTTAAAACCTGCCAGATTTCAGACGAACATTTCTACCTGAAGGCATCTGCTAAATATGTATGTTTCTTCCTCCAATGAATGCAATCTACAGCACACTAAACTGAATACTACTATTGAACTATATTTAGTTTTACCTAGTTTTATTAATTTTCCCATGTCAAGAAGACTCACCAGATAGCAACTTGCCTCTTAAGGAGGCATTGACAGAAGTAAGCCATGTGTCACTGCTACAGCAAGAAGGAAATGTATTCTATCATATATTTAATTTTATACAGTCACCTCTTTATTAACTTGACAGGAATAGAAACTATGCAAACTGCAAAATAGTCTATAGACTATTAAATAAAGCTTTCAAACATTAGAAATGAAGTTCTGAAGATCACTTGTTGGTTGAAAACTTAATCAAATTAAACTGTAAAACTCTATGACATTACCTAACTATATGTATTCTGGTAACTTTTAAAGGCTGTATTTATCTTTTTGTTGTTTTTGGTTTTGTTGATTTAGTTTTATTTAACTTCAAATGTAGTTTATCAGTGCCTGTAATGAAGACACTAACAAAGTTAGTGTGGAAGCTGGTGAAAAAAATCCAGTTATATTAGCTGCTGGAAGAGTAAACTGATTAATCTGAGAAATTCTCTGGATTTAGCAAGAGAAAATAAACAAAAAAAATCAAACAAATAACCCCCCACCCCCACCCCTTAAAAAGAAATCTGTTCAAAATAGAGGTTGCTGGACCTTGATAATGATACACACTAACATACTCACTAACAGAATTAATCTAATACCATGCATTTCTCTTGAAAAATAAGAAGTCCTGTCATTACACAATAGTTTCCATGAATCCAGATGACATTATATGATGAAGCAAATCTAAACATTCTAGCTACAAATAATTTTGGATGGAAGCACATTCTCAGAAATTAGTTGCTGACTTTTCTGGGACTTCATTTCCAACAGCTATTCAAAAAACCAAGTTTATTTTGCAAGTAACTCTCTCTTTTTACAGAGTCAGATAATTCTTTTCTAAGTTTTGTTAGTTTTGTTGTTTTTGCTGCACAGAGAGACTTTGTATGTAGATACTGACACTGATTGATGAATGAAAACAGATATTCACAAACACATACAATTCTATCTTTAAATTTATTTGAAGTGCCTGCCTTTGACCACAATTAAGCTCATTATTGCTGGGACATATATTTTCTAACAGTAACATTCATGCCGGGCTTGTACTATACAGTCAGTGTGCTATTACAAAACAGGTAACAAGAATGACTCTTTAATGTTCGTGACTTTTCCTAGACACGTAAAATACATCAAAATAAACTTAATGAAAAAAATCCCCTGTATATTACTACGTGTACACAAAAAATCTGTCACCTTTTCAGTCCTTTGTACAAATTACTGTTTAGTGGCAGTAATAAAAGTACTTATTTCAGTGGAAGAAAAATCCACTAACATATTAACTCTCTTTTATGGTTATTATTTGGAAGTCATTACAGATCTGTCTAATAGAAATTATAAACATTGGGCTTTATTTGACTTTTAAAAGGTAAAATGCTAAAAAATTTAGCACTGCAAAATGAAGTGCAAATTTCAGCCAATGTATTTGTTTATTAATTTGCTCAGGTCTTAGTGTTTATAGGTGTGATTCCATGCCCTGATTATGTACTAATACCTTTAAACCATGTCTCACAAATATTCTATTTCAGCATTACTCAAGGTCATTTCCCCAATAATTAGGCCTAATAAATATGCCAGCTTCAATTTTTAAATTATCCCATAATTTGACATGTTATTAGCTTTTTAGCATCAAATATTTCATATATGATGTGATGAAAAAGGCCAGACTAATTCTAAAACAAAGCTATTGAAATTTTCCCAGTAATTAGGATAGTAAATTTTTAAATACTATCTAATTTTGAGGCATCTGTGGAAAAGGAGTGTGCAAAAAGATTTCTTCCTTCAGGCTTTGGAATTAGGCATAGTGCAAAATATTCTGTCTCATAAAGTAATAGTTCTAATAATTTATTTATTGAAGGAGTCAAAGCTGTAGCTGGAATACAGCAAATTACTACCAGTACTGAATATTGCTTTGGTGAAACAGAACATATAATATTTCAGTGTGTTTCAACAATAATGTTTTTGATGAACAAGAAACTTTTCTGAAACAGTGGAAAACTACTTGGGCATTTGTTGTATTAGTGTGGGAAGTTTCTTCTCTCAGCATTATTTGTTGCAGAACTAAATTTTAATACTCGTAATATACTTTATTAAAGCTGGTTTGCAATGGCTTTAACAGCCAGCAAGCAGAAAGCCATTTCCAAATTCCAGGAGAAATCTTGTGTCCTGAAGTCATGACAAAGATCTAACTGCAGCGGAATGGATATCTCATCCAGTGTATGTATTTCAGACCATTCTGCTGTATCGGAAACATTCTGAAGTCACTCTACCAGGTATCAAATCATTTGGAGTGCCATGTGACATGACAATGGGAAAATCTGGAGCATTTCATGCAATGGAAAAGCAGTTCTGACTTCCACTGACATTATTTATTCATTGCTTGTGACGTTATCATACTTTCACCTCCCCTATGTGATAGTTCCTGGTTATTAAACAGCTAAACAAAAATCACTCAAGTGTTTGAGTATTCATTACACTATGCCATTGANGGGAGCAACTAAGTGATTGACAATTTTAGGGGAAGACAGGGGTGGGTACAAGTGGATGCCGTCTAACTTAAGAAGAGAGAGTGGTAAGCTCAAGGGTGGCATCCCTGGGGTCCTCATCATACCAAGCAATCGCCTGAGGCGATTCCGGGACCACAGGGCACACCGCCACAGATAAATGAAACCATTGATTAAGCAGTCTAAGTGATGTCACCAATGATTCTTCAGTAGTGTATCTGTTACTTAAAACTACTTTCAGGAAGTCCAAGTGACCACAGACAAGCATCAAGCTCACAAAAATGCTAATTTTCCACTAAACGAAAAGCACTGGGCAATATCAACCTTAAAATGTGCAAAAGCACATCCTAGCAGCTGCCCTTCTATGCTGTACTTGCATCATCCGTGTAGCCACTGACGGCACCTGCTTGCAGCACCTGCTTTCAGTTACTTTCTTCAGATGGTGGTTGGGCAGGTTTCAGATGTAACTGAATCTTTGCCCAGAAATGCTGTATTTTGAGAAAGTTCTCTTTTTTCCTTTCTCCTAGAATTGAAAATTCCCTGTTTGCATTGTGAAATGTAGATTTCACAATATTTAATAAAAGGAATTTAATAAAGATGAGTGATATTTCTGCCCACAGCAAGGGGGTTGGACTAGATGATCTTTAAGGGCCCCTTTTGACCAAAATCATTCTATGATTCTAGGACTTTTAACATGCTTTGGATATTTAGGGCTCTTCCTAATACCTGCATATTTTTCCCAGGTATATTCATACAGCCATTTAATGCTTTCTTAAAACACTTAGGTTCATCTTCAAAGGCAGAGATTTTCTCCTGAGTGAGCGCAGCTCAATGATTTTACACATTTTTTTTCTTTTTCCTTATGCCACTCCAATGCTGCAGTATCCTCAGTCAGAAAGGAAAACTTAGTTACTGATGAAGTATTTTTAAGAAACCCTGTACTGGAGACAGAGGTATGACATCAAAATAAGCTGAAAATAGTAGTGCAACAAAGCAGTACTATGGCCCTTATGAAGAGCAATTTTCTCTGTACCAGTCTGATTGTAATCTCTTGACAGGGTTTGGAAAATGCAAAAACCCCTACTACTCAGTAGGCAGTACACCCAATCAAGTGGAGTAAATGCATTCCTAGAACTACCCACTTCATTGTTGGATTTAATGCCTTATTGATTGAAGCACTGTATTTTGACAAATTCTCATGATGGTGTATTTAAAGCAAAGATCTGCCAACTGCTACACACATTTATTTCAGGGCCAACACAATGCAGTTTATTTTAATGTCCATAGCTATAGCTGCTGAAGTGGGAGAGAAAAATTATTCAAGTACTCAGGACTCTTTCTAAAGATCATATAGAGACTGAGGCACTTGCCTAGGACAGGCACAGTAAAATGCAAGTGCACCAAACTCACTTTGTTATTCTGCAGGTAACTGCTATAATTACCGCAGGTTCTCAGCACCACAAAAGGAAACATGCATTTGACCTCATGTCCATCTCCAACAGAGCATGTAAGGCAGGTTCAGATACTATGTGATAAAAGCAGATGGCTGAAAGTAATTGTTCTTTGGGCTGAACTGATGATCAAACTACTAATTGGATTAAGCCGGAGAAGGAACTAAATATGGCTCTTCAAGTCAAGAGGTCAAAAAAATCCACATTGTGACCTCAGGAAAGTCACTTAACCTTTCTGAGCCTCAGATTTTCCAATTACTTCTAATGTCATTTGTTCTGTACATTGAATATAACAGCAAAGGATGATAATAGTTCACTGAGTACATCAGACTTTTAAATAATTAATGTTATCAAACTTTTGAACTCATCAAGGAGGAAACAGGTTGATCAATCATGATCATATAGTTTGATATTCCCAGCAAATTGTGAAGCCTTGTTTGCTTTTTTTTTTCCATAGAGGTTACTGAATAGCAACTTCTTATTTGAAAAGTATATTATTGTTAGAGGGTCCTGCTGGAAATGCTTCCTGTGCATACCCCTGGGTTTTAAATGTACAGCTGAAACTTTTATATTGAAATAATTACAATTTTTTCACTGCATCAGCAACACTACTTTCATTCAAGTGATAAAAAGAATAGTTGGTCTACACATATATTCATCTGCATTTTTACAGTTGGTTTGTGCTTTGTTTTACTATAATACTGTGTTATACACAAAAAAAAACCCAAACAAACACCCCATGTAAATAGCAAGAGGGACATTATAAAAGAAAGAATAAGCCAGTTAATACTTTTTGGGTAATTGTATTCATTTACAATATTTGAAAAATTACTTCTCTGCATTTTTTTGTATAGAGTTTCCTATTCTGTGCACTGTACTTCCTCAATTTCATCACTCAAATGGTAGTTTAGGATTGCATATATTCTTTATATTTTTCCAAGGAAAATATTTGTGTCAGCTGTGTGGCTTTTTCTTTATTAAGAGTATAAACATGAAAGTTATTGAATGAAGCTCGATGATCAGTTTTGACTGCTTTTTCAGATGATTTCAGATTTCAAGAGAAAAGAAACAGGAAAAAAAAATAGGTAAAGTTAGCAAAGGAAAATGTGAAGAAAGCTAACATATTTTTAATGAAATGTTTAGATTATCTTTTCCTAAGGTCTTCTCACCATATTCTATGAAGAAAACATTAAACCAAATGGCAAGAAAATAACAATATAGAACAGAAAAAAGGGGACAAAAGACGAATTTACCTTTTTTTGCCATTTTCTTTTTACATTGTTATTTCTGTTTCTTCTTTATTTTGCCCCTGACAGCCATGTAATTAAGGATACATTTCAACTAAAACAGAAAATATCAATAACAACATAGTTATAGTAAGACTTTCAGTAAGTACACTGCTTATAATATCCCTAATGAAACTAATAGCAAATACTATATCCTTAAATCCTAGATTATTATATAACATCTGATTCAAAAGAAAGAAAAAACCCAAACCATGTAACACTGGGAGGAGGAGGGGTTGTTTTGTTTTATCTAGAAATTAAATCAGTGGATGGTGTGCAACTACGTGCAGCAGCTCCAAGTTAACTCCTATAAACATTTATTGTGTTATTTTGGAATGGATATTAGTCACCCATCATTAAGTCAGATATCTTTGTGTAGAAGATAATTCTTGCCACTATATTCCTTGAAGTTATAAAAGGAATCAGATAGCCCTGCTGTGAGAACAGGAATTATTCCCCTCTGCATTTGAAAGAGCATGTATATTAAAACAAGTGTAATAATTCTAAGTATTTAAGAGCTCATTATAGACTGATATTTCTGACACACATATATTCCCATCAAACTGGATGTTATGGGACTGTTAATGTTGAAAGGAAAATAGTTATGCCAAGAGCAATCAGTCAAAAAGTTTTGAGATATTTTTCTAAGTGTCCGTGTGGGGCCTTATATAAGGCAAACGTAAAACTCTTCCAGATATCAATGTTTCCTTAAAGCAAGTCACACATCAGTTTGCACTAGTTGCAAAAAAAATTCAGCAAAAGCAAACAAACACCAACAGTTATACTACATAGTTACAAAACCACTGATGTTACTCAGCCAAGGAAACTGTCTATAAAATACGGGATGCTCCCCAAAAATGGTTATATCCTACTAAAAATAAATTTACTGGAATTGAACAATTGCTCTAAATATTAAAGAAACTGGAATAGTTGACAGATATTGGTTGACCTCAACAGCTTTTCCACATTAGGAATAGAAAAAAGGAAAAATAATTGTATGTATCCACCTCCACTTCTGTGTATGTGACTCTAATTGGATCTTTCCAACAAACTTGTGCCTAGGAAAAAACCACTTCAGTGGAAAAGACCTTTGGCAGAACCCTTAGGACATGCAGAAGGGGTAGCATTGGCTTTCCTTCTCCCCAGCTGAGCAGCAGACAGCAATGTCTCTCATCTGCTTAAAAACGTCAGAGACAGGTGACTGCTGGATGATTTCTTAGATCCACTTTTGCACCATAGCCTGTGGAGGTCTTGCTGCAAATTTCAGTTTATTAGTAACCTTAATTCTGACTTTATGGTGTGAAATGAGGTAGTTGAGGGACATCAGGTGTTCATTAACAGGCAAAGTGGGATTATATAACCCAGGGCGAATATTTCCAATTGCTTTTGGTGCTTTAAAACAAAGCCACTAATTACTTTGTTGTTATTGTATTTACTGTATCTAATTTATGGTAGCGTAGTTGGTAGAGCAATTTGCAAACAATTACTATCTTCTATCAAAGGATATTAATTCTGAATAGGTGAATAATTTTTAAGTAAAATGCGTAGCGTGGGAGCTGATCAACCCTAAAAATTTCAAAACAAATAATCATTTCGCCCCATAGTTTTTAAAAATATGCTTTTTGACTGTGTTATCTTGCCTTACGGTTCTGTAAGTCCCTTAGAAGGTCATTATCTTCAGAACAGACAAAAACAACTGGAAAGTGGCTGATAAACAAAACCATTAACCCAATTTTTCCATTTACTTTGAGGATTCAGAAACAGGTGCTGCAACACAAACCCTCATTAAACAGCTGTTTGTTTCATTTCCAGTAACAGTATACACCACACTCCTTCATCTCAGAATTGAGTATGTCACTGTTATGTAATTCAGTATAATTTAGGGAATAAATGACCATTTCCTTTGAAAAACTTCGGTCTGAACTGGAACACACATTCAGTGTGAACATAACAACTAAGAGCCTGGTCAGATTCTACTGTGTTTGCAGTGAGTTGTTTACAAATTCCAAGTGGTATCAAGTTATATAAGTGAGGCTGCTTCATCTCTTTTGTTGAAAGTTAGAACTAAAGCATATTTTGAAAGGCTTTTTGTTGTGAATACTTTTTCATCCTCTGTAAGGTATACTATAGCATGTAAAAGAGATGCCCCAAGAAATCCAGACTACAGCATGTTAATGAAAGATATTCTGTATTTATTTTAAGGCAGACCTACATTATTTTTTAAATTTGTGATTCTCCACTTTTACTAGTAATATATTGTTGTTACAGTGATTCTAGTGGTGAAAAAAAATCATATACTTTGCACAGCCTCATAATAGAATTTTCACTAAAAGAATATCTTATAGCACTGTTCAAAAGAACTGGAGAACAAGATGAATACAGATGCAGTCTGGAAAAAAAAATTAAAAGCAAACAAAAAACAAGTGGAAAGAACTTCCTATTTAGTACATAATAGTTACATAACAATGAGAATCAGTAGTTTGTGTCAATTCTTACTAATACAGATAATGCTCCATTTCTAAAGGCCTCCTGCCTATGGTAGACAACACCAGGATATATTTGTAGATGCTGGCTGCTTACAACTGCTTTTTGTTTGACTAAATGCTGAAAGGGGAAAAAGAAAAGTGATAAATCCTCAGGCAGAAAGAAAAAAATATAATTTATTTATATACAAAATATAAATATGAAGCCCATATTGGACTAAATATTTGATCAGACCACAAATAAATATTATAATAGATAGATGATGGATAATTTGCACTCCAACATTAATCTCCTGCTAACACACAACCTCTGGGAAACTTTTCTGTTATAAAGAATTTTAGCCATTTTTCTACTCTGGAGTTTCTTATTTTCTGCAAATATATGTTGACAATAGCTAGAATAATACCTACAACATAATAATGGCCAAAATGATTTTTTTTCCTTTCATAGCTTTATTGGATAGATCACACTCAGAAACGTGTGATGTACAAAAGAGAATAAATAATACATGTGAGGCTGTAAACCATAACTTTTACTAATTTAATTAATCTGATAACTATCTGGTGACAATTTGTGTGCCTTTGTTCATCATTTTCTGTAGCTCAAGCTAAAGATACGTAGGTAAAGATGTGAGCTTGCTTTTAAAAACACCTGCCATATTCCCATGAGGTTTCTAGGAAAGATTTTTATATAAATTTCTTTCCAGGTTTCAGTTCCTGGGGGACTGGACCCCCAAAACATAATGGAAATCTGGAGAAAGCTGTACTATCCAGTAAGTATTGTGCACAGATCAGGGCTCACTCAGCCAGAAAGAGAGGTTGTGGAGAAGCAGCCATAAGATCTTCTTCATGTGAAGATTGTTAGAGACCCCACAGAAGACTTGGTACAAAACGTTCCTCAGTCAGCTTTGCCCAGTTCTGCCAGCTAGGACAGGATGTGTACTACCTTCTCCCCCATGCTCCGCACAGCACCAGTAGCTTGTGTGAGATCTGTGGGATCATCCACATTAAACACTATACATGTTGTTGGCTTTCAGCCTATTGATGATTACTGTGTTTTATGATGCAGGCTTCACACTACTGTGGCAAAAGCAAGTGCTAGTCACCTCTACATTGTTATTGGATCTGGTGTATAGACATAAAGAGATAGCAAAAAAAAAAAAGTCAATCCTTTGTGTAGTAAAGGCCACACCCCTTTCTTAGAAGTCAAACTATGTCTTCATTTTTATTTGCCTGATATACTAAAGGAAACAATTAAAGATAAATTTAACTCCACTCTGACATTCTCATTAAGGAAAACCCTCTTTATGCCATCAATAGCCTAGGGTTTCAAACCATGTGTATTTTAGGTTATTATATTATTCCTGTAGATAATGATTGAACAGGTAATCTCTATAATTCATTAATCTAAATTCCTGAAAATCAGATGTATATTCAAACACCATACATGTTTTAGTGACTACTCTACTGGTGTCCCAAAAGCCATTGGGCTCAGATGTCTTCAGTAGCTAAGACTCAATGCAGCTACTTTTCATAGTGTCTTTTTCCTATGGTGTTATACGGAATGCTGGTAAGAAATTGCTTTCTGCATTCACTGAGAAGACGCTAACAGTCTTCTGCACTGCAGCTCACAATTATTAGCAGCAGCAAACCCATTCTGCCTAATAGCAAGTGTCTCTCATTTATTCCCACACGGCTGGCAATGGAGGTTGACATAAATAGGAATTGCCTCTACTTTAAATGTCAGCTGAATGGGGGCTTAGAAGAGCAGAGATATCCATTACTGTACTAAGAATATCTACAAAAAACATGTATCTGATGCTGCAAAAAAAAGGCTAATTTTAATTAGTGCCTCATGAAAGCAATTAGAATGCCTGCCGGGGAAAATGTAGAAAAGCTCCATTTTGTTGTTTCATTTTTTTCATGTATTTACTCTTTGTAGAATGATTATGCAAAACATCTGCTGCATTGTGAGACACACTAGAAAGAAAAGGAAAATATGAGAGAAGGAAATATGAAACATTTCCATTTTTATATTTTTAGGTATTGCTTAATTTTAAAATTACTTTCAAAAAGCTCCGTTGTCCCCAATACTTTCACCAATGATCTCTTAATTTGCAAGTGATAGTCAGCCAGAAGCAAAAAGTATTGATGCAAATTTAATGAATGAAATTTCCCAGCCTACAAATCAAAGGAAAGGAAAGAAACCCCTCTTCATCTTCTTTCCCCTGGGACATAGTTTATATTCCCTTAATATCTTTGAATCAGGATTCAGCATGATAGCTAACATTCTGGGACAAATCACTTTTAGGTATAGATCACCACTAGTTAAGGATCATTTCTGTTGTGTTTATTCGGTTGGGTAGGAGGACTACATTATTGACCTGTTCAGTTTACCTCTGTAACAACAAACTTGTTTAAAAAAGCAGATTATTCCATTTACAGTGTAAAAATGCTTGTTAGCCCTCAGAAATAAATCCAAAGAAAAAAATGCAGTTTTTCATGGATTTGTAATTCCTTGTGAAACTGTAGCATTAAACTGTAAGCTTTACATGTTAGGAACTTTTGGCCTGCTTTTCTAATCTAGTGCACATCTGAACATTTCAAAGAAGGGAAAACTAAACAGAAAATACTACTGTATTGATTTTGGCAGTCTTTTACATTTACTTTGAGCCTATGGAAATGCCTTTGTAAAATGAAGGAAATAATACAAAGGCAAACCTTCTACTTAATGTGTTCTGTACAATTTCTAAACCAATTTTTCTTTGGAGGGGATGGGCTGAGAGCTTCCTGTGCTTTTATGAAGGAATTATCAAGAAGCATTCATCTCAACACTATAGAGTTATAACATCACTTGCAGCTCACATACCTCAGGCACACTCTTTCCAACTTTTGCAAAATTTAGTAGATTGAATGGAGGACTTTAAAATATAAAACATGTAGCATTCAGGAAAAAAATAGTGAAAATGGAAGCACTGGTTTCTATCTATTAAATGCAAAAGATATATAAGACAAATAAATCAATATAACATCAAGTATTTATGTGTGTGAATGAAATAAATATTTGGGAAAACCTATTTGGAGAACAGTTAAGATATGTTTACATAATAAGGCTGTTAAAGAGTAAATTAAAAAGCAAGCAAAAAAATTCAAACTAAAAATAGCATTATGAAACACAGATTTTAGCTCTAAATGTCTGGTCTCCTTTTTAGTATCTCTTTATGTTATTATACCAGGAGAGTCATATAGAAGCATTGATTTTTGCAGGCAAATATTTGCAGAATCCTCTAGAACAGGTGGTTTGAATGGAAATAACCATTGAAAAAATATGGCTTTTCAGATTTCACTTTGACAGTTCTGACATATCTGATGAATCAATGGATTCATATGAATTACAAGATCTGTTCATTAGAAAACTTTTTTTGAAGGTTCTAGCTGAACATTCATCAAAAACAGTAACAACACAAAGAAATAGCCATGCAACATTATGTTTTCATCTTTTTTCACAAAAAATACCCCAAAATGCAGTTGCTACCTTTCTAAATAAATAAAGGAAAATAATTTTACGGAAAGACATGCAAAATCATAGCTCAGAATAATCATACTGAATTAATCAGAAAATTATATTCAAATATTTCATGTCTGAAGTATTTTTTTAAGAGAATTGCTATTATTTTTTATTTACCTACGCATTGTATGCTTGACAATGGTATAAGAGTTCTGGTCAGCTGTATCATTTACTTTTAATGTCATTTATCTTTCAACAACTGTCTTCTGCTTCTGTTCCACCATCATTTCCCAATGGGACAGACAAGTTGTTTTCCCATTTTATTAGAAAAAATTATCATTAGAGGAAGAAGCTTGTTAACAACCACAGTAAATATGAACATATATCCATATATAATCTTGGTAAGCACATGAAGGTCTTACATATGGAAAAAAAAAAGGGCTTGTGGAAGCAAAATCATCTTCAGGCTTTGAATCTAGAAACTTTTGCACCAAAAGCTCAGTTTCTAGCCATTTCAATTAAAGCTAAACAAATAAATGAAGAAAAATTAATGTTAATCATAGGGTTGAAACATAGAATAATTCAGGTTGGAGAGGACCTCAGAAAGTCTTTACTTCAACCTCCTGCTCAAAGCAGGGTCAGATATGAGGTCAGATTGCTCAAGGCTTTGTGCTGTCGGGTCTTGAAAACCAGGGATGGAGACTGCACCTCCTCTAAGGACAACCTGCTCTAGTGCCTTAATAGGGGAAAAGCTCTTCTTTACAAGCCAATCTGAACCTCTCTCTTTGCAATTTATGACCATTGTCTGACATCTTCCTGTCAGAGCCTGACTCTCTTTTTTTGATATTGTCAAAACCATCTCTTTTCCAGGTTCAATGAATTTCCCATCTAGACTTAACCTCAGTAGAGTGGCTATAAAAAATATACACTTAGTTCATTTTACATACACATATGGCATATGTATAGGCATAGGTCCAGGTCTGTATCCCTCTTGCATCCTAAAATAAAGCTTTATTTTCCTCAGTTAACAAACATGCAACAAATGGAATCTAGACATCCTTTCAGTAATATATGAATGCTGCTGAAAAAAACCCTCAACAAAAAAACCCAAAGAAAACTACCTAAATAGAAAAGTGTAAGGAAGCTTAACAATGTCCACTGAAGGACAAAAGACGTATCTGACGGCTTTCAAAATGAGATGAGAGTCCATCTCTTTTTAGCAACAGTAAGTGTGCTTCACAGCCCTGTGAAGGAATTATGGTACACCTGTGACAGGATTCACCTGTTCTTTCATAGTATCATACCTTTGATGTCTAGAGTGTAGACATCTACATAGAGCAAGTATTTCTGTGTACTGTTTAAAAAGAAATACATACCTCTAAGGCATAATTCATTCAAGCTGTCTTAGCGACCTACCTTACAGAGGTCAGGTGAATCCTAGCTAGGGGGTATATAACATATATGGGGCATATCCACACATAGTATCTACGTGCATAAATAGGAGCCTATGACACGGTATATGCAATCAGAGGCAAATTTCAAGACCATATACAAAGTGTACCACATTGTCTTATATCTACTAACATGAATATGATTCCATGACATATGACAGTGGGAAATACACAGTGCATCTTTCCATTCTTAAAAATTAGCTTTAAACAGGAAAACAATTCGATTTAACTTGGAATGTAAATTGCCTAGAGATCTGGAATGGGTTCCGTGCAACAAAGTCAAGGGCATTTATTTAATCTCATTTTCTCCTCAAACATAATTCTGTGTAACTGTTAAATGTTAGAAGATATTTTAGTAAGACAGAAAATATAATTACGTAGTCCACAGAAACCTAACAGGACTTCTATTTCTATAAGTTAGTAGTAGTGATTTATATTTCTTTTTCTTTTCTGTTGGAACCTAACACATATAATTCACAGGACTGATGCTGCATGCTCTTTAGTTCTAGAGAAAACATGATTTCCATTTATATGTGGATATATAAAAATATATTTTATTAAAAAATAATGTGTTTATTTATGTAAGACTGGGACCACCTGGTTTTCTGGTACAGAAGCTGAACCACAGACTAAACACTGTACCTGCATCCAACTGAAAATAACCTCTTTTTCAGAATGAAACAGCCTGCCAAAATATTTTGGTGCAACTCAGTTTTAGTTTAAGGAGAATGTGATGTGTTACACACATACGGTTAATATGCCATTGCATGAATTTTTCCCAGTCTGAGTCAACTTTGTCTGTTATGGTAACTGGCAAGTGATCTCCCTGTCTTTATCTTGACCCACAAACTTTTCCATCTTGTCCTCTCAAACAGTTCTGCTGAGAAGGGCAAGTGAATGAGTTGCTGGTAGGTATCTTGCATGCAACCAAGCTTGACCTATCACACCTTCACAAAGAGACCAAGACAGCCCTCTTTCTTTTCCCAGCTGCAGTCTGGCAGTGGCTCACAGACACCCCCAGCCCCATGCACACCCCCAGCCCATGCACACAAAGGGCCAGGTTTGTCAGGCAGTGACAGGTGGGGGGTGTCACCCCTTCCCCAGCAGGGCTACCGCAGAGCTGAAGCTGGAGCAGAGCAGGCAGCAGCCACTGGGCGCGGGGTTAAACCAGCGATCTGGTCAGGCCATGGGGAGGTAGAGACCCTGCACTGCTGGATCAGTGCACAGCTGGAGCATCCCCCAACTAAGAGCAGAAACTGTATTGATTGGGATACAGTCTATTTTGTCACATAGACATAATTTCTTTTTTCACACTCCTTGTATTTTTCTCCTTACCTCTTCTATTTCTGAGAGGCCATAACACAAACTGTACCCCATACAAAAGATATGGACTACCACAGCATCAAACCAACCATATAATGACACACAAAGTTGTAATTCCTACTCCTTTTGTAGTAATTTCTGAAATTCTGCTTGCTTTTTTGGGCTACTTCTTAATTTTGACTCTGAGAGACCTATTCATAATGGCTCGAGGAAATCATGTAGGAATGTTGCTAAGACATTTAGCACATTTTCAGTTCATCATGTATGTATAACTGGAATTGTTTTTTCCTCATATAAATGGCTTTATGCCAACATTAAATATCATTGGACATTTTATTACCCAGTTATTCAGCTGTCATGAGATCATCCTACAACTCTTCATAGCTACCCTTAGTTTTTCTACACTGAACAGTTTTGTACCAGGTGCGAACTTTGCATTTTCTACACAATTTTCAAATCATTCATGAGAGAATGATAATTTTTCATCACTGTACAGCAATTTGTCTATTCAGCCCTCTATATTCCTCTTTAACCAGCTATGACCCTATTCAATAATCTTTCCTTATTGTTATGAATCCTCTTTAATGAGATGATTTTTTTTCTTTTATACTTTCAATTATTAAATATTTATTGATCAATATTATCATTAACTTCTTCAAGAACATTAATAGGTTGGTGAAGCATGACTTTCCTTCACCAAAGCTGTATGAATCTTCTCATTATATCATGGGTATTTGTCCATCTACTGATACTGCTCTTTGTTATGGCATCTATTATCTTACTTGTAGTAGAGTTTGATTTATTCATCTACATTTCCTAAAATCATTGCTAGAGGCCTTTCTAAAAACTGGTGTCAGTTTACATTTTCAGCTTACATTCCTTTGGTCCCGAGACTGATTTAGCCAGCAAGGTACAAACCGTAGTCAATCTTTCAGCAATTTCATAGATGAGTTTCTCTGCTAGTCCTAGATGAATATCATGTGTCTCTACTGATTTATTGTTTTCCGTAACATTTTTTCCTAAAATTTCTTCTCTTGACAGTTCAACTTGAGATCATTCCACAATTTATCCACTCAATTTATCTGAACTCACTTCAGCACCTCAATGTCTTTCTTGAAGTGAGGAGCCCAGGACTGTACACAGGATTGGTCACACCTCATTAGTGCTGAGTACAGAGGGACAATCACTGCCCTGGTCCTCCTGGGCACACTATTTTTGATACAATCCAGGGTGCCACTGACTTTGGGGTCACCTGGGCACATGCTGGCTCATGTTCAGGAGGCTGTTGACAAACACCCCCCAGTCCTTTTCTGCTGGACCCTTTTCCAGCCACTCTGTCCCCAGCCTTTAGTGCTGCTTGGGGTTGTTGTGATCGAAGTGCAGGACCCAGCACTTAGTCTTGTTGAACCTCATATTGTTTACCTCTGCTTATTGATCCAGCCTCTCCAGATCCACAAACTTACTTAGGGTGCACTTGATCCCCTCATCCAGATCATTGATAAAGTCATTAAGCAGGACTGGACCCAATGCTGAACCCTGTGGAACCCCAGTAGTGACTGGCCATTAGCTGGATGCAGCACCATTGGGTGCCATACAGCCAGTTTTTAACCCAATGAAGAGTGAACCTGTCCAAGCTGTGGGCTGCCAGCTTCTCCTGGAGAATTCTGTGGGAGACAGTTCCACGGCAGCACACAGACATTCCACAACAAACATGGAGACAACAACAGGAAACAAACCCTGCCAGTTACACTAATTAATGGGCTAGCAAGAAACTAAAGGCACCACTTTGTGGAACATCAACTTTGATTATGGTCAAGCTGTGGAACTGGCAATAGTCTGTGCTGATATGCTCAGGGAGACTTGAGCACTGTGTTTGCTAGAGAGCACAGAAATGGACTGACCAGTGAGTAAGGGACATGTGGGACAGGTAGGAGGCTCTAGGATCTGGGCAGGAGTGCTGGATGGACATAGATCCTCTGCTCAAGGAATCCACGAATGTATGTGCTTGTGAATCCATGAATGTATGTGTTTTGTGTGCACTTCTGTGTCTGCCAGCCCAACAGGAGGAGGGGACTTGGCTGTCTGTGTTTATGTATTTAGGTGCTGTTGAAAACAATACCTTGTTGGTGGTAATCTGTGTGACCAGCCACATCAGTGTCCTCTGTGTGTGTGTCTCTGGGACACATGCACATCTCCACTACTACTGCAAACAGGGAAGAAACAGCTGCAGCCCTCAACATGCCCAGGTCTCCAGGGCATTGTCCTGGGCTCTGTGGCCAGGCAGGAGGGGTACCTGGATCAGAGCAGCTGGGAAAGACAGCCATGCTCCTAACATCTCTTAACATTCTTAAATGGCACCACTTCTGCTTTGTGAACTTTGGCAGGTTTTTTTGTTGTTCTATTTGTTTGGCTGGGGTGTTTTTGTCTGCTTTCATTGCTCTAATGGTTATTTGGGAAGGGTGGTTTTTAATTGCAAATGGCAAGTGATGCATTGTATGTGGGCCTCTAGTTTGATACTTCTTGATGTCCTATTTTATTATCTAGTCTTAACAAAACCAGTTGAAATAATGGAAATGGCAGAGTAGACCTAGGCATAATTAAAAAACTAAAGAGAAGCAGCAATGCATTTTGCTTTGTAAAATACTTTAAAGGTAAATATGCTTATTGGAAATGAAAGATCAATATTGGAACTTAGTTTGAGACTAATAGCTACAATTTAGGTGGCTCTTAACAATGCATTCTTATTTAAATTCCTATTTTAAACAAGGCGATCCTGTGGAGGAAAAGAACCCAAAACAATGTCTCAGTTAATTTATTTTAGCATAGGCTTTTGGTGTCACACTGATGATTTAATAGGATAACCTTTCACATAAGCAGGATTCAAATCTCCAGAAGTGGATGGCAGAAGAGGAAGTCTAAATCTTTTTCCAGGCCCTGGAACTTTATACATTATAATCTCTTCAACTATTGAGTTAAAGGGCTAATTCTAGTGGATTTGGAGACTAAGGAAAAAAACCCAAACATATATGTGCTAAAACCCTACAGGAAATACAACCTAAATTTTTGTATATTGCAAAGACTATGTAAACGCATGTTTTCAGCAAATAACCTGACTTTCCAAAAGATGCCTCATTCCTGTTGATCTTCAACTGTGGATCAGTAGTTTTGATTTTTTAACTAACAATTTAAATTAAAAAAGCTTTTTATTTTGTTTTGGTTTTCTTTTTTTTGTAATTATTTCTGTCTTAGACCAAAAGATAAATGCTTTTGAATGTGATGTAGAAGATGACACTGTAATTTTGCAAATTTGGTGTGTTCCAATACTAAGTTTTACACAGTCAGAAACCTTCAATGGAATTATTTTTATTGGATGACTTTTGGTACTAGGATTATATTTTCAGTATCTCTACAGCATGATGAACTTAAACTGTACGTGGTGTACAGCATGCGGTAAAGAACTTCTTTAGTGGAAGATTCCTTTTAGTCCCAAGTACTTACACTACTCAGACGTTCCCCTAGCCATAATGATATAAAAACTATACAAAGTGTATGTTTTTCCAAAGTCAAGAACCATCAAAATTACTTTTTAGCCTGTGGATTAGTTCCTTTTTTAATGATACACTGCACATCTTTGCCAGTAACTTCTCTATTTCACACTTAATTTTCTTCAGAACCCTCAAATGAGTATTATCTGGTTTTAGTGATTTAGTACACTTAATTTTTTAAGTTGCTTTATAACTTCCTCCTTGGAGGCTATCATTTTGTTAAGGCCACAGTATAATTTCCAATGAAAAGTGCCCTTGGAAGAGTGATTTCCCTGTAGCCCTACATAGTAAAGATGGATGCAAAAAATTAATTTAACTCCTCTTCTACTTTACCATCCTCTCTAATTGCTCCCCTCACTCCTTATTCCAATACATCCAGTGTCCTATACCTTCCAACTTTTTATGTGCTGCATAAAGTTTAATTATTTATGTTGTTACACCTACAGGCTATGTAAAAGCATGCAGAGCAATCTCGATGTTACTCAGCAGAAGACCTGTTGTGCCTTCTCAGTGACTTTGCATTTGTATTGACACTTAGATCCTTCCAAGGAGGGTAAAACACTTCAAAGTAAAGGTAGCATTTTATAAACTGCTGCATGAATGTAAGTAAGTGTGTGGAACAAAGCAGGAGAAACCCTGTTACTGAACAAAAACCTTGTGGATATAAATGTAGAAAAAAAAAGCTTGACCACTAAGGATCCTTGTCGGAATGGGAGAAATATGTTTCACAGTTCCTTTTTCCCAAAGCCCTTGATAGCTGACTGCACCTTCTCTGAAGTGTATTCAGTGGGGACATGGTAAAACCTTCTTAATGCTTTCTTACTGACTTTTTATAACATGCTTCCTTCTTAAAGAGTACAGCAGTGTGAGGGGAAGAGTGGATGCTGATGAAAGATGAATGCTGAAGTAACCAATATTCAGTCCCCTCATTCTATGGTCAAGACTATGATCCCTGGACTGCTGTCTCCTAATGAAACTTGAAGCCAGAAGAAATCTGCCTCTTCACTTGCAGTGAGTGCTGATAAGCAGGACAGATGGTGGAGTCTGTAAATATGTATGTCTGCAAATATGATGTCTGCCCTTATCAGGGCATGGCTGTGTGTGCTGCCAACCCTGAGAGGGGTGTCACTGGCTTAAAGCCTGTGTCAGTGCCAGTGCCTGCTGCCTCCTCTGCTCCAGCTTCACCTTGGGGGCGGCCCAGCTGGGGAGGGGGTGACATCCCCAGACACAGACACTGCCTGCAAACAATAGCCCTTTGTGCCCATGCGGATGGTGGGGGTGGAGGCTGCATAGGGAGACAACCCAGCACAGACACCTCGCTCCCCTGGCAAACGGGATGGAGGATGCAGCAATTATTTTGTGAAACAGTTCATCCCATTTTGTTACTGAGGCTTTTCCTGTGCTAGACAATTAGAACTCTTCAAATATGAAAATGTTAACAGGACCAATAAGCATCTGTTATCCTTGTCTATGTGGTGTGCTCCCTTTTGCCCATAAAATCCCTACCCTAATCAGCTCTGTCTTATCATCACTTGAATACGGGTCTGATATTAAGGATAAGAAGGTCTGTGCAGGTTGCAGGATGGGAAGGACAGCCTGATAATACACCCACACTACCAGGTGAAAGGCTGAAATTACCTCTGGAAAAATATCTCTATGAACAGTGTGGCTTCAACATAGATATAAATACCAGTGTTCATTATGTCATGTTTGCTTTATGCAGAGAAGCTATGTTCACTCTAAGGGAATCTGCTTTTAATCCTGAAGCAGTAGATACAGCATATTAATTTCTACTGGCTTCATAGTTCTCTTCTTATATATCTCCTTCCTCAGAAAGGGATATTAATTACTGAGTATGAAAATAAGGATCAGATAGGCTCATGACACCATGAAAAATTAATTTCATAGATTACCATGAAATCCTGTTGAAGATGTGAAGTTAATTGAAGTCTGTTGACAGGTTCAAGCTATAAAGAAATTAGAAATTTTGAAAGAGAAAAAAACTGGGGGAAGATTGAGTCTCACAGATATAATTGCAACTTTTAAATTAGGAATATATGAAGGAAAAGGTTTTAGATAAATCCTTTAGCTGCTTGCCTCAAAATACAGTTGGACAAAGTCTCAAGCAGTCTGATCCAAGCAGATTCTGCTCCCATTGTGGAGCTGGACCAGTTAAGCACTAGTAGTCTTTTCTAGTCCATATAGTTTTATTGGTTTGTGCTATTACTAAAAGACTATTTTTTATTTCTTTGTTTCTCTAAATAATGTTTAGAGAAACACAGATGGGATGTTACTGGTTGTGGTCCCTCCTGCTAGAAGCAAATATTGCTGCTGGTTTTATCAACACCTGTCTGAAAAAAAGAAAGGACAGGCCATTCCAGAAAAATATTTCCCTATTCTGCAAGTGTTAAATAAAACTCCCAAAAACAACAGCAACCAACCAAACAAACTTAGAAAAATCATAGATTGCCAGTAAAAATAATCCTTTTAATAGCTTTTTTGGTCAAGGTCTTTTATAATAGACCTATTTAACATTAATTTATGACTGGTGAGCTGAACAATTTTCTGTAAATGATAATTCTGTAATCTTTATTATCAACCTAAATCACCCACTGGAATCCCCTTCCTGACATAGGAGATTTGAACAGATTCAATGTATTTCTGCAATAATTACTATACTATTAAGACAAGTATAATTTCATTGCTAATAGAAAACTTATGTCATAAAAGCCAATCTGGTCCTTCTAAAGACAGTAAGAAGAGGATTGGATTGTAAATCAGTCATATACACTGGATTTTTTGATTATCATTAATAACTTCATAAGTGGAATTGAAAAAGTGTTCTTGGCATTCTGTATGATGAATGTCAAGCACAGAATCCATTGTGTCCAATGGTCTTAATCTTTTCTTTAATGGCCACTGTTAACCATAGTGCAATATGTTATATAATTTATTGTCAGTCCTATGCCAAAGAGATAACAGGGTTTTCCTCTGAATGACTAAACAACCAAAGCCTTATGTCATGACAAATGGTGGAACACAGAGCAGAAAAGTCAAAAGACAATGCATGGCTTTCAACAATAACTGCTTTCCTGCTAGTTTAATGCATGTACATTTATTAAAATGAAAATAAATCCAAAATAGATTATAAGACAAAACAGGTATTTCAATAACATAGAACAACTTTAATGAAAATATTCCAGATAACAGCAAAATGAGCAACATACTTCAGGTCTCTCCTGGGCGGGAGGCAACTGTAGTGTGTTAAAGAACACATGACTTAGAGAAATAGATAAAAATATTGGAGGAGGAGGGAAAGCCCATAACCCACTTCTCCCAAACCCAAACTTTAAATATTTCTTAGGGCTTTTTAAATATAATTATCAACTTAAAAGAACAGCAGCCACAGGAGAGTAGACAAAATTTGACATCTCTAAGATCTACCTTGAAAAAGCACTTCAAGAAATACTATTTCTCTGTTTCAGTTCTCAGAAGAGTTGATGATATGTGTTACAAATATACCCCAAACTCAACATTGGATCAAGACTTCTGAAGAAAAAAGAGACCTTACAGAAAGTATCCAGCTCCAAGAGACATTTGCTGTACCTAGTAACTCTACCCTTTGGAGCTGTATGGACGCATAGGAAATTTCCCTTTGGCAACAATGAGGGGGAAGTGCCACTATGAAGAAATGCAATACTATACAAAGATAGTTATTTTTGTGCCATTTGGGTAATTGTAGTAGCGGTACTAGTCAGTATTCATTGTCTTACTAGCACTGATGTAAGAAAATGTGTGGGAGAACAGGTGTGGGCTGCGGGCAGCCTCGACCTTAGTAAGTTACAGCTGTGTGCTGATTTTACAACAAGAAGCATGTGAGTGATACAGGAGAAAGGTATAAAAGATTGCACTGTGTGATAATAAAGATTGATGCCTGCTGATGCCTGCTACTGTCTTCTATGTCAGTTTTTTGTCCCTCTTCAGATGGTGCCCCCTGTGAGAATTGTGACTGCAGACCTAAAAGCAGTCTTGTGTCCACCAACAGAAATGCAAGAAAACTGGCACTGCTGAGTGGGTCCAAGGGTACAGCAGAAAAGCGTAAGTGCTGCATTAATCAAGATTCAGCAATGTTGTTTCCACAATCAAAAGGAGTTCTTCAACACTGGTGGATAACCCACTGAGTGTGATAAACCTTGAGAGAGAAGGAAAAGTCTATTTAGATTTACATCCATCTATAAAGAAAAAAAACCAAAATATCAAAAATATTGTATTAGACCTTTGCAAGTATCTCTAAGACCATGTAACTGAGCATTGTGTCTACACAGGCACATGATCTTGAGAAGACAAAAGCATTGAATATACTATTAGCTCATTAAACTTCTGTCCAGCATTTACATTTAGGTCTTGTCCAGGCATTTTTCAGAGTAGAGCAAAATGTTATGCCTGAATTAACGCAGATCCAGTTTATATATATATTCTGGCAAACTCTTATTCATAGTAGAGCTTGTGGGGGCCGTTTCAATACGTATTTTAAAACAAAGTTTAAATATCCCTTTAGGTAAAATGCAAGACATAGATTAAAAAAAAAAAAATCATTGATCTCATTTCCCTTATCTTATCCTTTTTTGTATAATAGAGGACTATAAAGGTGTGTAACGAATGTAAATGTGCAAAAAATCACATCTTAAAACATTTGCCTACTAAACTTAAAGCCACTAATGTCTAACTTTTCTAATCACGCTTTCCTCAAGTCATTTATCTGTGGATAAGATAAAAGGGCATTCAGTTTCTCTCTTACCTCATGTTTTCCAGGCTGTTATTTCAAGAGTTACAGAATTTAGACAGATTACAGCATTTATTCATACAAGTCTGATATATTCTTTCCAAATTAAACATATCTAATGTTAATTAGCATCTATTCCACTAGTGTCCTCTACAATACTGGCCCGTATCAAGATCAGTAAAAACTGTGACTATGGAGCATGATAATTTATTTTTATAATGTGGTTATAAAGCAAAGAAATGCTGGAACAGACACTTTTACTTATTTTTGGTTTTTTTTATATTTTAAGCAATAGTATTGATCCTTATACCTTAAATAATTTTAAAAAAGCAAATAAGTTCAGATTTTATGAAATATCAGTGATTATTTTCCATTTCATATCCTTTCATATTCTTCTGTTGGTGGGGGTACTTCTGGGGCAAAGCAGATCCCTACAGAACTTATTCTACCAAAATTATAGTGTGCACAATGTGGAGCAATGCATTGTTAGCTCAGGGATGGTAGCATAGTCATAAAAACAGCCTTATATTTGCAGAAGTTCTGTAGAGTTTAAGCAGATAATGCATCTACTAAGTGTCCTGAATCGCATAGGAAATGAAGCTCATTAAAACTATTCACAAATAATGTTAGGGGATTTTTTTTCTGTCAGTCATTGAATATGTTATTTTTAAAATATATTTTCCTCATTAATTGAGTACTTCTGAGATGGAAATATTTGATGTTTTTGCTGATTCATTGTGGCATTCAGAAATATTTGGTAAACATTCTCTCATTCTGTGAGAAGCTATTTCAACCCCTTTTTAACTTTTTTTTTTGCACTAAGCTGTAATCTGCTCTGAGTTGCTTATTTAATTACAATTCATATAGAGAAAGTAAAATTTGATTCTACACCTTAGAATTATTATGCATTCTAATTAATTGGAAAATTAATACCATTCTTCATAGTGGAAAAACAGAAAGGGAGCAACATTCAGTATGAAATACAGATGATGTGTTTCAAATTTGATTAATACAGCAAGATGGTTTTTATACACAGATTTCATCTAATTACTGTAGAGTAAGACTGTTTTTATTGTCATAAACCTATAATAGCATAGATTCTTATAAACTTGGTAAAACACAACTTACTTGGTTTCTTGTGGCATGATTTACGTGAAATGAATATTTACTTTTTTGTTTTCTGCTATACATTGGTTGATACCAAGAAGTAGTTCTGCAAGTAAAGATGAACACACATGTACCTTTTTCTTACTCAGTGGGACAAATAGCAAGCTTTATTTTAAACAATAATTCAGTTCTGCTAAAAAGGGAAAACATCAATGGTTCATCAGAGTTCCAGGCAGGGAAACCTTTTTCTGTTTACCTTATTTATAAATGCTCTGGGAAAGGGACTAAACAGGGATAGAGTCAGCTATTAATGCAAGCCTATTTTAAAAAATATGTTCAAGGCCGTGTTGAAAAGAACAGCAAAACCACTTAAAAAAATGGGGGAGGTGGGAGGGGTGAAGAAAGAACAACAAAAATCACCACCACCACCAAAACCAACAAAGAAATTCCAAACTAGTTGATGAAATTAAAAAGAGATAAATGTAAGTAATTAAGATGGGTAAGTAAAATCCTTGCTTTACATGTAAAGTATGGTCTCTGACTGAACACTGTCATTCTGAGTGAAATTCTAGTTTATGATACTTCTATGAAAACATCAAACCTAGTGCTTGGTGCAAGTCAAACTAAAGATTAAATCCTGGTCCTCATGGGTGATTGCAAGTAACTGGACATTTTGTGGGAAAAAAACCCAGCAGTGCACAAGTGTTCCCTCAGGTTTCTTGAATGAATTGAGGACTATTTCCTACTGCAGCTGCTGGATTATGTGACTAGGAACCATCCACTGATGGATTTCCTGCTCACAAACTGAGAAGTCTTATTTGACAACATAACTATCAGTGGTATCCTTGGATAGAGAGGTGATAACCCTGTTGAGCTTAAGACCTGGCTGGAAGGTGGTGTCCAGAGAGTTACAGTCAATGCCTTTATTTCCAAGTGGAGATCAGTTAACAAGTGTCTCTCAAGGGTTCATACCGAGATCAATACTATCTAATATCTTCACCGATGACATAGACAGTAGGATCAAGTGCACCAAGATTTGTGCAGCCAAGGTGAGTAGTGATGTTAGAACCATGGAAACAGAATATCCTGAGCTGGAAGGGACTCTCAAGGATCACTGAGTCCAGCACCTGGTCCTGAGCTCCACGCTCAGTATTAGGGCCAGTCCTATTTAATATCTCTATTGATGAGGTAGATGAAGGGATTTAGTACACACTCAGAAACTTCATGGATGACACTAAATTGGGTGGGAGTGTTGACCTGCTGAAGGGTAGGGAGGCTGTGCACAAGGATCTGGACAGGCAGGCTGGATGGGCTGAGGCCAGCTGTAAGGTCCAACAAGACCAAGTGCCAGGTCCTGTACTTGGGTCACAACAAACCCCTGCAGTGCTACAGACTGGGGACAGAGTGCCTGGAAAGTTCCCTGGTTGAGAAGAACCTGGGGGTGCTGGTTGACAGCGGCTGAACATGAGCCAGCATGTGCCCAGGTGGCCAAGGCGGCCAATGGCATTCTGGCCTGCATCAACAATAGTGTGGCCAGCAGGACCAGGGCAGTGATTGTCCCTCTGTATTTGTCACTGGTGAGGCCACACCTTGAGTCCTGTGTCCAGTTCTGAGCCCCTCACCAAGAAGGACATCGAGGTGCTGGAGCAAATCCAGAGAAGGGCAACGAAGCTGGAGAAAGGTCTAGAGAGTAAGACCTATGAAAAGTGGCTTAAGGAGCTGGGATTGTTTAGCCTGGAGAAAAGGGGCTTCAGGGGAAACCTTATAGCTCAAGTACCTGAAAGGAGATTGTAGCAAGGTGAAGGCTGGTGTCTTCTCCTGGATGAGGAAATGGCATCAACCTGCACTAGGGGAGGTTCAGGTTGGACATAAGGAAGAATTTCTTCTATGACAGGATGGTTAGGCATTGGGATGGGCTGCCTAGGGAAGCGGTGGTGTCACCATCCCTGGAAATGTTTAAGAAATGACTGGACATGTCACTTGGTGTTATGGTTTAGTTGACAAAGTGATGTTCAGTCAAAGGGTAGACTTTAAGATTTTGAAGGTCTTTTCCAATCATAATGGTTCTAAGATTCTACGATTTATGCAAATTATCCAAAAGAAGAGCATTATATTTTTGGGTCAAATTTGGAGTATCATGAAGAAACAGAAAAATATTTAGCTTTTTTATTTTGATTAGTGTAGTGGGTTTGTTCGCATTTCTTACTTTCTGTGAGATAAGAATTAGGAGGAAATGCAAAGCGGGCTCTAAACTTTAAAGAATATAAAATTTATTAAGAGAATTAAAAGAAAAAGGAATAATAAGGGTCAGACTAAACTATCAGAACACTCCTCTTCCCCCGATCCTCCTTCCTCTTCCCACTTACAACATAAAGACACAATTTTGGAATTATTTCAGTCAGTTTACCACTTCTATAATAGCCTTTCATCAATTCACTTAGGGAGAGGAGTCTCTTTTGCCCATGCTATGGGGCTTCTCCACAAGAAACAGTCATCTCGTGGCTTCCAATGTCGCAGCACAACAGCCGCCCAGGGTGGTTTTCTGCTGGCATGTGAGGAGTCCCCTCCCTTGACTTACAGCTTTCCCCACAACTGTTTTCAAGGGTTCAATCTTTAGCTAATGGGGTACCATTTTAAGCATGAGCTGTTCAAGAGCAAAGGTTCTCTTCATCTATCTCTGGGATCCTCTTCATCTCTAGGAACAGAGGTCTTCTTCTTCCCTGGGAGCAAGGGTCTTCTCTTCATCACTATCTCTCTCTGTTCAGGCTTTTCAGTGGATCACAGCTACTTCAACATTTGCTTATTTCAGCACAGGCATCTTTGCTCATGGCTAATTTGAATGCTCTACCCCCCCATGCTTATCACAAAATTACAAGGGGTTCTCTGATNCCCCCATGCTTATCACAAAATTACAAGGGGTTCTCTGATGTATCACAGTCCATCACCACAGCTTTACAAAATAATTTCAGCTTTAAAGCATTTCCTCTATCGCCTCTCTCTGGGTTTTAGCTCTTTCTTCTTCACTGACTTTTGGTGTCACTATCATGGTGTCCATTCACGTGCCTTTGCCTTTGCCTTTCCTCTGACCTGGGAGAGGATTGATATCTGCAGGTTTCATCTCTCCTGGGGAACTTACAGCGCTGAAGGAGTCACTCTCACCCGGGGCTGGGCTTTGAACTCACCTGGTTGGTCACATGGGCTTTGCCGGGCAGGGCCGGTCTTGGCGCAGTCTCGGTGTAAAGTTTCAGTCCATCGGCCGCACCGGAGAAGGGGGACAGCGGGGGAGCCATCCTGGCTCTCATGGAGCCGTGGGCCATGGCCCAGCCCTGCCAGGCCCAGCCCAGCCTGAGCAGGCAGCCCGGTTACCGGTCCAAAAGCCAGAAGCAAGAGAAAATTCCCATGTTTCCACACAGTTTAAATATGGAAATTTCAAGAAGCGTTATTGGTCTAAACAACTGTCCATCAACTCAAGTTCAAACCACCACAATGAGGAAAAGGTGAGGAAAATCTGTTGGTTTCTGGGGTTTTGTTGTTTGTGTTGTTTGTTGGGGGTTTTCCTGTTTAGTTTGTTAGTTTTTTTGTTTCATTTTGGTTGGTTGGCTGTTTTTGTTTTGGTTTTTCATGGTTGGTTTTGGTTTTGTTTTGCTTCAGTTTGGGGTTTGAGGTATTAGTTTAATAGCTGAATCCAAAAGTTTTATATGTTTGTAACTCTTATGTATACACTGTCTTCTCCAGGTATTCATGAGACTTCCTTTTAATCCCTTCAATAACATGAAGGACTGTGGCTAAGCCTAATTGTGTCTGTTTTGGCCAAATGATTTAAGCACACAACTCATTAGAAAAGTAAGTAGTGATAGAGAAATTAGGAAAAAAGTACATCTATGGACCACTGTTTAAATCAAATGATAGATCAGGTCAGCTTCTTTTTATAAATTACTGCTCATTTCTAACTCAATTTGAACTTCACTTGCTGAAGACCTACATTACTGTGAAAATTGCAACCTGCTCAATGTCTTTCATCAATCACACCGTAGACAACTATTCAGAATAATGTATGTGCTTTGATGTTTCTGTTTTTGGTAGTGACAACAATTTAGAAGTCATAATGTTTTTTCCTTTATTCTCTAAGTGAAAAAATTATCTTGTAGTTCTTTTCTCTAATGTAATATTGCCATTGTCAGCTGAAGAAAACACTATTTTGAATTTTCAATAGAAAATAAGGTACTGCTGAATGAATAACCACAGCTGGAAATGCTGTAATGATCTCTCACCAGATGTCCATGACACTTCCATTTGAGATAGTCTTTTTACATTCCCAAAACTTGAGCTCTTTCAAGATATACTCTTATCTGTGCAATCTTGCTGGTTGTTTCTTATTATCATTTTCTTACCTCAGACATGGATGTGGTACGCCTCTGGCTTTTGAGGATTATATTGCAGTCTGAATCCTACCCAGTCTATCCAAAATAATTCCTTTTGGCTAAGTTTTGTCATTGTTTCTGACTATTGTAAATAAATCAGATATTCTTTTGGTCTCAATACTTAATATAATTTAAACTTGAATTGTCATATAAAGTCCCTGAATTTACATATTACCAGTAAAAATAATATTTTACTTTTTATTTACTACTCTTCTCCTGAATCCCCACTTACTCCACTGGAGCTCTGCATAGACTAAAGCATTGGTTAATGCGGAGCTTCTTGCTAGACTGGTTTCTGCTGACACATAATTAAAATTTGGTTAGACAAGACTTGACTTACATTGAATGGTAAACACTGAAAATGTGAAATATCAGCTCTAAAAACATAATTTAGGAACCCAAAATTAAACTTAGAAATTTATATTCTTACCCTATTCCTTAAAAGTTATTAAAAGAAGTGTCTAAAGAGTTAAGATGTCTCATTTGCCACAAGTTACTGCTCCAAATAGATAAAACTTGTGTTTGAGCAAAGCCTCCTATTATTGGCAGTATAGAAAGTTTAGCAGTGCTTTGGAATCAAGACATTCTTTTACGGAAGGAAAATGTATCATTACATTTTTAAACAGACATCAAATAATGGAAGATAAATTAGTTTTCAAGACTTAAAAAATAAAGAAAAGTGGAAACCTGTAGTGCTTACTTTACTGCTTAAGATTAAATGATGTAAGAAACGGATGAATTTGGTTTAAATCCTACATGGGGAAGAGTTAAGGTCGTACGTCCTTAAATATTTTAGCTACAAATTGATATGCTAGATTGGAAACTTTAGGTATATCATAAGTAGATTTTCTCTTGCAGCTACTTTTACTGGCAAACACAGAAACTACATGATCAATGAGAGAGCAAAAGTATAAATATAAATGTCTAATCTGGGGATGAGTGCATCTGAATGAAGGTAATGTATAAACATTTCTACACAGGCTGTTTATTGTAAGGTGCATAGAATGGAAAACCACCAAATAATAAACAACTTGGACTGCTCACGTACACTAGGGAATTTGAGACCCGTCAGAATGCAAAGGCAGCTGAAATTCCCTGTTTCACATCAAGAGTGAATGCACTAACTTCAAAACTGTTCAGCACAGATCAGGAGAGTAGGTTGATCCTTCTGCTTTGTTTCAGAAGATACGATTACCGTTTGGTGTGCTTACAAAATAAAAAAGAAAAGGAGACGTTAGCTTCAGGAAAAATTTAAAACTAGGAATCTAAATTGGAAGGAGATATAATACTTTCAGATATTGACACAGTAGCTGTCCGCTAGAGTTTCAAATTATTAGAATATTTGTACAATAGTCATAATCACAAAGCATATCTGACAGTTATTTCCTTTTTGTGCTCAATGACTGAGCTGCCATTTTTATTATTGAGTATTAGGTTCAAGATTATGGTTAGGTAATAAGTAAAATTTTTTGTATATTTGTGAAGTATTTCATTTTCTTTTGCCACTTTTTTGGTACTTCAGACATGTAGAATTTATGTCTATAATTTAATGATGTTATTAAAATTACAGTAATTTGTTTCATTCATTAGCTGTACAAAAATCTGAAGTAATCTACCATACAAAGGAAGAATGCTGTCATTTAGACCTTTAGTTCTGAATCAATGAGCTTAATTCTGTGAGGTCTTATTCAGTATCAATCCATTTACTATAATAGAATTTCATGAGAAATAAATGAGAATAGCTCTGCTATATTTGTGCAAATTTCAGCGCGGTTAGTTCTTTAGAGTTTGCAATGTTACTAAGTTTCAAGATTCAATTCATTTTCCCTTAGAAAGAAAAGTAACAGTAGAAATATCTCTTCTTGATAGCCGAATTCTTCATTTATAGTTTTGGTAAAAAAAAAAATGACACTAAAGAAGGATGTAAAACTAGGGTCAAAACTTTTCCATTGATTCAGCAAGCTTTCTAAATGTCAAGGCTTATCTCAACTTTCATACGTTTTGAACCAGAGAATGTTACCAACTCTCTCTGTTGAGGACATAGTCTCAAAAATGTCAGCTGATTGTCAGATATGTAAGTTCCCTAAAGTGTTATCCATAAATGTTATATCCCTGGGTGCTGCTATATTGGATTAATCTCTTTTCTCAGATGGAATAGACATGCTTCCTCCCCAACGAGTCCAGCACACTAAGAACCATAAAAAAGTTATACCTCCTGTAATACTCTTTGTTCTTTACTGACACAATGTCTCACCAGAGCACAAAGGCAAGCAGTCCTGTGAGAGTTCTGTAACTAGGAATAAGTTTCTAATGTGGTTCTCTTACAGATTTCACTCACAATCTGGTGCTTTCTAGATGACAGTCAACTTTCAAAAAGCTTAGGAGTGACAGGACGCTACATTCAACATATGCTCAGTCTTTAAACAGCATCATAAAAATGTTCCACAACCCTTGATAAAAATTTCTGTCTAAATTCTGAGAGTAATGCTAGCAATCGAGTATACAATAGGAATTGTTCTTACTATCTTCAGAATACAGGTGAAACACAGGTGTAAGAAATCAGTCATGAAGTGGCAACACAGACCAATTGACAAATGAACTTGAAATGTATAGATTATTATTTTCACTTGCCATAGGAGGGGTCATTTCACTTTTTAAATCCTAGTCTAACAAAATACAATAGCCTTGGAGAATTAATAAGATTGTATAAGGACTACATTGATAAATATTTAAAATCTTCTTTACCCAGGAGTAAAGAAGCTTTAAGCTTTCTAAATTACAATTTCAAGGACTATAGGGAAGTGTTTTCCATATAAAATACTTGACACACAGTTATAATTTTTTTATGAGCATCCTGTAGTATAAAATACTTTTCTGTAGTGATGATGTGGTATCTATTCTTATTATCTTATCATCTATTAGAGGAAATTTTGTTTTACTTTTAGTTTTTAAATTGCAGGACCAAACCTGGTGAAGGAAGACAGAGTAAGGTAAATATTATGAACTCTGGAAATTAAAAAAT
>VXAZ01010346.1:705460-728576 GCA_013399875.1 Gymnorhina tibicen | reverse complement strand
TGATTTGGTCTTGGATTTCTACTGTATGGGGGCGACTGCTACCAGCAGAGGTTGTTCCTCTGGTTCAGCTGCAGTTTGAGTGGCCACGGTGCCTGTTGAACTGCTTTCCTCCTCCTCCCCTGAGGGTGCTGTTTAGGGACAAGCAGTGTCCAGGAAACAGTAGCCAGAGCCCAGCACATTACGTAACTTTGCGCCTCTCTGGAACTGCCACAGCAGTTTTCCTTCACATATTCTGCCACTTTATCAGGATCCTGTAGTTGTTCCGGGGTGAATTTCCAAACCACTGAAGCACAATAATCCTTCAAAAGCTGGCCCATTTTCTCCCACATTCCACCGCCACTCATGACTATCCACCCTCAGGGCAGATGTCTGAATAACCTCCCTAGAAATACCTAAACATGATGTAGACATCACTGAGGAGACCTGGCATACTTAGCAACAAGAACATGCTTTCCTTAACATCCAAAGGGAATTAAAAATTCTCAAAAGCTCTTGTAATAGGAGTGAAAAGATGGGGAAAATCATCCTCTCCCCCTTCCAGACTGGACATGACTATTAATGGAGTCCAAAAACGTAGTGTGTGATGTAAGGGCAGGAGAGCAGCACTAAATACACATCCCAAATGACACTCACTGCCCTTGATGTTATCATGCCATAAACTGATGTCACACAGTACAGCAACAGAACAATCCTAATCCTGATCCCTCTCCCTCCTCTGAAAAATAGCATCAGGAGGAGCACAAACCGGCATATATAAAGGGTTAGGTACAACACCCACACCAAGCAACACTGTGATCAGTGGCTCCCTACCTAATACAGCAAATGCTTAGATCAAATTTGTTTCCAAACCCCTCTTGTCAGATTTGTAATCTCAATCCTTCCTGCTGCACACTGGGTGCCAAACGAGACTGCTGTGGTTTAGGAATGGTACTGCCCAGTTTAGTGCTCCCACTGACACTCTTCAAACCACACTGCCACTTGCTTGCTCACCCGCTCCCTCTCCGTTTTCCCCTGGGGTGAGATGGAAAGGGGAATTTGAGGCACAAAAGGTAAAGATCACAGGTTGAGATAAGAAAAATTTACTGGAAACAGCAATGAGGTAAGAAAAACATTAACAGCAACAATATTAATAACAAAAATATACAAAAGAGAGTGATTCACATGCAAAAATGCTCACTGCAGAGCTCGACCTGACCCCACCACAGCCAGTCCACCCTGACTAGAATAAACTCCTTCTCCCTGGAAGGGACCTCCTGGTGCCCTTAGCAATGAGGGGAGGTGATATAGAATAACCTCTGGGTCCTAGCCCCCTCCTCACTATTGCAAAAACAAACCCTGTCCTGGCTGCAGCCAGGATAAATATTAACGAGGGAATCTCGAAAACTTGATACAGTGCACATTTTTGGTGTTATTAATAGTAAAGATATCCATCTTCTGTGGTGATATACCTCAATGCCTAAACACATTTCTTCTTGTGAATATGTGTCAACGACGTGATGAAGTAGGACACTTGGCATAATGCCATCCACCGCACCCAGTGTAAACATTTAGATGGTCAAAACTGGGTTTATTTATAAAGTTTTTCATGCACAGCAACTGACTCTTTCTTCTAAAATTATATAAAATATATTTAAGGAAAGCATGACGTTGCATATTTGTATTAACAGCGAAAGAATAGAAAGCATACTAAAAAGCTTAACTAAAACCAGCAAATAGTTGAACTGAGGTAAAGTTACAAAACAACCAACTCTTGTCACCGATAAGAGAGCTAAACAGCACTTCAAATCTCCAAGTAAAGAAGTGGCACCTGCAGAAGAGCCAACCATTATTCTTTGATGTTTTGAAGTAGCTTTAATAAATGAGACTCAATAACCTGTTGAACTAAAGCAGAGAAAGAGATGAGGTTAATTACTGTTCATTTTTTTTGGTATTTTTAGGGTTATACTGTTTTTTCTGGCAGATACCTGCTTGTCCTGTACAATCATTTAATAAAAACCAGATATGTATAAATTCACTCTGTGAAGAAAGTCTGCATTCCTTCAGAAAATGAAAGCCTTATATAATGCAAAAACAATACACCCAGTTAGGCAGATCATGTTTTTGGGGGTCATTATCAGGTCTTTGGTTTGAATAGGCTGATAGCACATGGAAAGCAAATTTTTAGTCTACGAACAGAAAACACTATTAGAAACTCCTGCGAAACACTTTGAGATTGAGCTCTTGAAGCAGTCTTGTATGTAGACATCCGTGAAGTTGTGCTGTGCTGGTTTCAGCTGGGGTAGAGTTAGTTTTCTTCTCAGTGGCTGGCAGGGGCTGTGGTTTGGATTTGTGCTGAACTCAGGGTTGATAATACAGAGATGTTTTTGCTGTTGCTGAGCAGGGCTTACACAGAGCCAAGGCCTTTTCTGCTTTTGGTACGGCCACGCTGGGGAGAGGACTGGGGGTGCTTGGGAGACTGGGAGGAGACACAGCCAGGACAGGCAACCCAAACTGACCAAAGGGGTATCCCAGACCCTGTGGCGCCACCATGCTTAGTGTATATAGTGGGGGAAGGAGGAACATTTGGAGTGATGGAGTTTGTCTTTCCAAGTAACCATTATGTGTGATGGGGCCCTGCTCTCCTGGAATGGCTGAACACCTGCCTGCCCATGGGAAACAGTGAATTAAGTCCTTGATTTGCTTTGCTTGTGTGCACAGCCTTTGCTTTCCCTATTAAATTGTCTTTTTATCAACCTGTGAGTTCTCCAGCTCTCACCCTTCCAATTCTCTCCCCGATCTCTCTGGTGGGAGAGTGAGTGGCTGTGTGGGGCTTTGCTGCTGGCTGGGGTTAAACCAAGACACTGGCTCATTCATAAGCACAGGGCTCTGCTTGGAGAAGCTATACATAAAGTGCTGGGCTTACTTTTTGATTCCATTCATTTCTGTAATGGCAGACATTTCACAGCTTTCAAAATGACAGCAGCAATGAGGGGAAAAAACCAATAAGGAGTCCCTTCTTTGCTTCTTGTTTCCATAACCAAATGAGATAATTCACTTATTACTGTCTGCCTCCAAGACAAACTAGAGCTAGAGCTGATCAGACTGAAGAAGGTTTTGCGAACTACATCACATCATGCCAGTCAGGTAGGGTGAGGGGTTCAGGAGGGCTGCTAGCCTCTTACCACTGTCCAGTAACACTCCTTTGTACAGGGTGAGGGAGCAGCTCATCTCCCCTTGTCTGAGTCATGGCTGCATCAGCCCTAAGCACCATTATTTGTGTCCACTGATATAGATCCAGTTCAGTGACATTTTCTTACTAAGTACCTGATTTTCTGAAACAAGAATGTAAGCTCCTACCCATTTTGGCCTCATGCATTTAGGATTATTAAGATTTGTAGGAAAGGTAACATGTTAAGGGCCGCAAAACCTCTACTACGCGATTACTGCAGCTACATAAACGAGGAGCTGTAAAATTTTTTAAAAAGGGTTTACATTTGCAATACTCACCACTCCGATAGCCCAAGGCTACAGCCAAATCCATGGAATTATAGCCGGCGTCTGTTTCGATAGTTGGATCAGCACCACTTTCTATGTAAAACAGGAACAGAATCTTGTATTTCCGACAATGAGAAACGATGGTACATTATTACTGATAATTTGGTTTGGATAGTCTGCTTACCAAGAAGAATTTTTACACATTTCACATGGTTCCCATGTACTGCATATAGCAAGGGTGTGCCTCCATTCTGCAAAAGCAGAGAAATGCCTCAGACACTTAGCTATTAAGCAGTCCACAACTGTAATTCCTTAACACACCAACATACTTCCATGTACCAGT
Source organism: Gymnorhina tibicen (assembly GCA_013399875.1). Classification (NCBI taxonomy): domain Eukaryota; kingdom Metazoa; phylum Chordata; class Aves; order Passeriformes; family Artamidae; genus Gymnorhina; species Gymnorhina tibicen. The sequence goes on along the minus strand of VXAZ01010346.1, from coordinate 724,759 downwards.
AAGAGACTTCCTAGGTTTTATAAAAATGAGGTTCTGTTTTAGATCTTCACAACTTCCATCTTTTTTGGTCTGCTGTTCAAACTGTGAGATCACACTTCTACAAGAAGTCAGCATTAGTCTCATTATCTCCCTGCCAAGAAGTCAGAACTAGTAGCACCAAATTCTCTTATCCTGTGGAAGTTTTGAAACTCTCAGGAATTCAGAAGAGGTAGAACAACTTTTAAACCCAAGCCACTGCTATGTCCTGCTTCAATTTTCTGACCAAAGCACCCTCTGACTAAATTCAAGCTAGAGTCTTACCCAGTCATACTCATTGACATCAACTCCACAGTCGAGCAGCATTTTGACAATATCTGTGTATCCTTTACTGCAGGCCAGTGAGAGGGCACTTTCTCGCCCTTTCCCCAGAATCTGAGGATCTGCACCCTGAAATAAAGTACCAATTTTAAAAAAGAAGCAAATTTGAGGTTTTACATAGACCTTAACTCTAAAACTTTGGAGCTTGTAGCAGCATCGACACACTTAGGAGGGCAAAACAAACTAAAGAGTAAATAAATTAAAGTAAATCGTGATTTTTTTCCTTACATTCTGGAGGAGAAATTCCACTACTGCTATCTGCCCATGAGCTGCAGCCCACATCAGAGGGGTAAATCCTTCTTCATCCTTATGATTGATTAAATTTTCTGTTCAGAGAAAAATACATAACTTAGTAATCCCTTTCACTAATGCACTGTATCAGCTGGTGAAATGTGTTGATGTACCCATGAACATTTATTCACCAGTAACCTGTGTGACCTTAAAGTCATTCTCAATTTTAAAAACAAAATTCTGCCCCAGTGGTGGTGGCAATATCTCTGTCCAAGAAAGAAAAGCACATCCAACTGACCAAAGTAAAATTTCAGCCTTTAGTTTAATAATTTAAAACTTAAGTGTTTAAGCCCTATAAATCAAAGTCTGTTTTTACTCAGAAACATTATAAATTGTCTGTAATCTGGGCTTCACCTTTGTAAACAAGATAAAGGATGTTTGAAAAATAAAGAGGTACATCCTGTATTATACTGTAAACCGTGTTTTTTTCAACAGAGTGAGCCACACAATCTTGTAAAGAATGAACCTGTACAGCAATACAGATAAAACAACTCCAATCCCCATGAAGTTCATGTAATCAATAAGGCGGTCTGTGACAACAATTAAGGTCTACATCTAGTGCAGCTGGAAGAAGAAAAAAAAGAACTTCTTTTAACGACTGGCTGACAAATATTTCAGATGGATTTTTTTTTTAATCTAAGTACTTTAAAAATTCCATGCTTATCATAGCACCAAAATAAGCATTTTTAACTGCTACTGACACTCCAGAATTTATTTGCTTTTCATATACATGGCTCATTACAAAGTACTTAGACTCAGTGACTCATTACTGGCTTTCCAGGAAACATTTCAGCAAGGATGCACTGAAAGCATGGGTGATTACTATCAGGGCAGTAAGAATATACTGTTAGTGTTACTAAATGATTAAATCTGTTATGTAGAGCTGAAATTTTGCATATATATTATGGACACACAAATGCCACACTACTCAGAATGTGCAGTACTATTACATTGCAGGTGTGAGCCATGGCTTAAATTAGCAACATGCAGGTCTTTATGCCAATTGATTAAATAGAATTGGAAAACTACCGTTAATAGAAGTATGTTTTAAATTACAAAGATAAATTTAAAATAAAATAAAATAAACTGCTGTGACAGAACTAACATATTTCTTTCTTAGTTGCACAGACTACCTACATAGCTAGAGGGCAGGGAGAGGAAGGGATTTACCTACTCCTGCTAACATCAATGTTTTAATTTAAAATGTGAATCATACAGTAAGTGAAAAATAGACTGATGCAAAACAATAGTCCACATCTGCAAAGAACAGACACCTCAAATGTCCTCCAATTTGTACCAGAATTGAGGACTTTATAGCTTTGGGGAAAAGGTCAAACGCAGCATATAAATGGCCCAAAGAAAAAAAAGAAGGCATTTAACCTCCTTCTGTCTCACCTTGTTCAATACGTGTGGCCAAATACAACATTTCTCCCTGAGCAGCCAGCTGATGAACTGATAAAGCTGCAAAGAAGGAAGCAAAAGCATGTGTTACATACACCAGTTTTCATTCTGCTCTATTTGGAGCTGAGCATAACTTGTCTGTTGGCTTCAGCAGTACAGAACTTGGAACTGAGAGTATAGACAATTTCACCTTATGCTCTGAACTTAAATCAGTCTTAAAAACTGAAAGTTTTCCAGAGATTTTCATAGGTTTAGGTAATTTTTAAGCCAATGCAGCAGTAATTCTTGAAAGCAAAGATACTTCCCACACTGACTCTTTACAAAGCAACATGCTCTCTTCTCTGCTGTTTGGTCAGCAACCCAAGATCACATTAAGACCATTTATCAAATGAAAATAAACATATTTTGATAAATTAAGGATGTTTAATTTAAAAATCTCACTTAAATCACCAGAAGACCTGTTCTGCTACTCAACAAAGAAAGCCTCTAGTGTGACTCTCACTCACTACAATGTGGAATAAATAAGACATTACAAAACTACATACAACTTGATATACAGAGGGGAAAACAAAGATTGCGGGATTATTTTTGTTATTTCAGAGATTATGAAGAAAAATCCTCTGATCCCATGAAAAACTGCATGGGTGCATGGTTTTGGTAATTGCAACTTGGAGCAGGCCTGAAAGGTGCTCTGGAGGCTACATGTAATAAATTATCCACATGATATAGTAACAAAATTAGCTAATGATTACATGAACTGTAAATGTTCACTGTCCTCTTCCAAGTGACTACATAAAAGTTTAGTTTGTTCAGAAAGACGATGTATTTTGTTCAGCTCCAGATTAATTTTTCCCATGCAAGTAGCATTTTTCTTTATTAAAAACTGACTTGTAATTTATAGAGGAAATAATTTACTGATGAAGTAAATTACAGCAAATTAATTTATAAAGAAAATGCTTGACAATTCAGAAAAAAACCCCATCACAAATAATACTTCCTTGATTTTCAAGATCTGTGACAATCATGACACTTGCAGTACTCTGCATTTACATTACATTACATCTTAAGTATTCTGCAGCATTTACCAATCATCTAATTTTAAGATGCACAAGCTCTGAAAACATGGGCATTAAGTACATTAACTTACAACTTAGAAAAAAATCAGAAAAGCCCTTACCTGTACTTTTAAAATCAAAAATTAGATTATTTCTGGAAAATAAACTTCAGTCATGAATTCCATGTATCAGGTGGATGACTATTTCATGGTTGGACCCATGTGAAATTAGACAAGACTATCTCAGGTTTTCTTCCTACCTTAAAGTTCATCGCAACACCAAAGAAAAAACTGGGTAAATCTGTCAAGCATCCAACATACAGTTCACAAAATAATTATTAATAGCAAAGCAGAAGGATACTTACAATTTACAAGCAGAGGTGTTGTAGAGACTTCATTTCCCCTGTGTTTGTTAGTTAGTGTAGTTGATTGTTTTATTGGTGAGAAATGCTTAGTAGTTGATGGAGTATAAACATGTCTTACTTGGATACCAGGGGAAGGAGAAGTGTGGCTGTTGCATTCAGCTACATTGAACAAAAACCACAAACAGGATTTCAGTACTAATAAGAGCATTAAAATCAAGCCATAGATTCTAAGTCAAACTGTAAAGCACCAGTATCACAAGACCTTTAAAATCCATGTTAAGAAAGCCTTGTGACATGTGCTTTTTCCACTGTGTATTGTGAAAGCTGAATAAAGGGCTGCATTAGTTCCTAGCAGACAACAATTATGCTACTTTACACATTCAGTATGGCATAATGTCACCCAGAGACAAGCTGGTCTCTACATGAGGTAAGCCTTTGTCTAGATTTTTCAACATGCCTGGCATGGATTTATTAGGTAAGAAGGCTCCACTTAACCTGTCATCTTCTTACATACACTCTCCAAGGCAATAACATGAAGCAGCTCTGGTCAGACTGCTCAGCCTTTGTCTGCTCCTTAGCCAGTCCACTGCATGAGTGGAGACAACCTTCATTAACTTTCTTCACCAAGTCTCTTCCCACTCCTGGATAAAATTTCAACAGTATTATGAAAGCCTGATGAATACTTATCCAGCAGGAAGGTACGTTCCACACTAACTTACATAAAATGCAACAGCAGGTCACCACTTAGAATTCAGGAAGTCATTCACTGCTGATGTGTTCCTTCATACTAATTTTTCTTGCCTTCTCTTAGAAGCTAATGGCATTTTATTACAGAATATATTTATATGTTGTCTTGGCGTCTAATTCTCAAAAGTAGCTTTTGGTTTTGAGAAGTAATTGAAAAGCCAAGCAATTTTTAAAAAGCTAACTGATTAAATACTGGAAAGACATATTGAAAGATTAAACTCCATATTGGCTTAATTGATCTGACACCAGTGCGCACAAGTAATTAATAACTGGGAGCTAATTAACACACACATTGAATTAACACCATAGAGAACTTTGATCAAATATGCAAGCACAAATTCAGGGAAAGAACTAATTAAAAGAAGTGGAGTATAACAGAAAGAAAACAGAATTATGCTTTGTTTGCGAATCAAACAGCTACAACTGACTGCATGGAATTAAGAGCCCTACCACAGATATTGACCTGTGGTCCCTGGATTTGCAGGACTACTTCTAAGGGATTTACAAATGTTACCTGAGAAAAACAACTCTATTGCTGATGGGCCTAAATCTGCTGCTCAGACCTGTGGCTCTGCTAGGGAGCACTTGGGGCGAATCAAAAAAGTTTGAAAACTACAAAGACTGAACTGCAGCCAAACAACACAAGTCAGTGAAACCACCAAAATTCAAAGTAGGCCTGTGTTTGCATTTGTTACAGGAAACTTCATGGAAAGATACACCACTAACAGTCTGAAATACGACAGCAAGTGCTAGAAACCACAATTTTTAAAGGGAAGTAGATGGAAGTCCTAATTTTGCTCTGTAAGAATATCCTCAGCCATGAAAAAGCATGGATCAGTTCTGATGAAGCTGCCCAGCAATGGCTGGATTAGCTGCAGGGATCCAGATCTGGAACAACATTTGCTTTCAAGTAGTGTGAAGCTACACTGGCAAGCCCATTGCTACAACTAGAGGCTTTGTACAGCCACAGTGATAAACACACATGGCCTGTGTTATTTTTCATCATACTCACGAAAAGACACAACATTTTGCTGAAAGCTACTGAAGCTGAAGTGCTTTCAATAGTGTTTTGTGAAAAAGCTGTAGCATGCTGTAAGACATGCCATACAGAAGCAGCTTGTTTTCATAATCAGCATCAGCTCTTACTAATTTAAGAGACTTCTTGTGCCACTGCTTTTTGAATTAATATAAATATTTAAAATGTGATATAAAAAATAATACTGGAGAAAGTTAATTTTACATTAATAATCCATTACACATATAACAAGTTAGAGGAATAAATCTTAGAAAACTGATCAATACACATATAAGGCAGAAGCTTTTCTTTTTTTTAGAAAACATAGTAACTTAACAGGATGAGACAGTCCACAGATAATAATTTGTACTATAAATTCAACCTTTAAATAAGACAGATGCAACTTCAAGGTCAGAGTTGACTTGATCTTGAATATTTTTACTGTCCTCCTCATTCAAAGACTTCACAAATCGTGAGCAGACATTCATATCAAATCTATTGGGCAAAATGAATTTCATCCCCATGGTCACACTCTGAGCTGGGCCTTCCTCTGTGCTAGGGTCAAGCTGATGCTCCACTTTAATGTCTGGCATGGGTGGAAGGCTGTAGGCTGTGGTACATTCTTCCACAATTAACTGGGCCCCGACACCTAAGTTTGTTGAAGACGCCATGATCTCAGTCATGTGAAAGTTTCAGGCAAAATGATGCTTCATTGTTTCCAGCCAGGAGCAATTCTGGCCAGCCAATACCAATTTTTTGAACAACCTGCAACTGAACAGACATAACACCGATTAAGAACATTCTGTAAAACAATGCATAAAAACACATCAAACTTCATTTAAGCTTATGGCATTTAGTTTTGTCAGTCAAAACACTGGTGAAACATTAACCTTGTTGCTGTCACAAGTTAGTGACCGAATTCTCCATTTACGTTTTACCATCTGGATGTTTAAACCAGATTTCATAATTAAGCCAGTAGGACTTTCATCGAAATGATGCTTCGGAATATTTGCCTAGTTGCAACAAAAAACCACCACACGACAACCAATCAGATTTATACAAAGCCAGGAACAAGCTACAAGATTACTTTATTTCCTAAAAACATTAAGCTTGAAAGAATAGTTAAACTGACTTTATGTCTTTCGCAACCTGAGTAACACAAATTACTTCTACCAGGCACGTAAGAGAAAACCCAAATCCCTTTTAAACCGACAAAGGTAACCCCAGAACACTCGCGCCTTGCTCACAATACGGCGGGAAGCCGCAGGTGGGACCGGGCTTCGCGCAGCTCCTGGAGCCGTCCCCTCTCCCTGGAGACAGTCCGGGAGGAAAGGCCCTGGGGCGGGGCGCCCGCACGGCGCGGGCACCGCCGCAGTCACACCAGCCCGGGCCCGACCTCACCTCGGCTTTCGGCCAACGCCGCCGCCGCCGCCGCCGCGGGCGGAAGTGAGGTTTGGCCGCCCCGCCGATTGGCCGGCGAGAGGCGCGCCTTGATGACGCAATGCCGGTGCTCCTGCGCTTCCTCTCCTCGCGACAGGCGTGCTGTCCGCCATCGCTGGGGCGCAGCGTGTCCCGTGTGCCCGGAGCCTATCGGCCCTTCCCGAGCCTCTCCCGCTGAGCCCCCCCGGCCCGGCCCCGCGCCCCGTGCGCCATGGCCTCGTACAAGCCGGTGGTGGTGCCGGCATGCCCCAAGCTCGGGGAGAGAATCACGCAGGATACGCTATACTGGCGGGGATACAAGGTAGGAGGGAGCGGCCCAACAGTCGCACTTACTGCCCCAGAATGCTTTTTTTTATGCCCGCTTTCCTGCAATTGAAATGTTTTTTCAAAGACGCATGAATTAGTTTTTTACCTCAAAACACATAAGTAATGGGTCAGTTGTAATGTGCGAATTGGAAAAAAATTACAAGAACGGGGGTAGCCTGGCAGAAGTGAAACTCGCTATAATTGTCTTTAAAAAACGTTTTGGTTCTAATGGAGTTTTGAGCTCTTTGTGGGAAGAATAGCTTTTATTTTGCTGCTTTCATTTGATGGTGTGCTTATGTGTATTTAATGATCCTTATCACAATTATTTTAGACACCTGTTCAGATAAAGGAATTCGGTGCAGTAAATAAAATTGACTTCTCCCCAGTCCCGCCGTATAACTACGCTGTCACAGCATCCTCGAGGGTAAGTGGCTCTTCTGAGGCTTTTATGCTCTTGTCCTTCAGTTGGCATCACGCAAGAAAATGTAACACCGTCTTGTTTTGGCAGATCCACATCTATGGCAGGTACTCCCAGGAGCCCATCAAGACGTTCTCTCGCTTCCGGGACGCCGCGTACTGTGCCACGTACAGGGACGACGGGCGTCTGCTCGCCGCCGGCAGCGAGGACGGTGGCATCCGCCTCTTCGACATCAGCGGCAAAGCACCTCTGAGGCAGTTTGAGGGTCATACTAAGTAAGACAGGATTGGTTTGTTTCCTTTGTGTGCATAAGCTTCTTTGTTGTATTTGCACATGACAGACTCGTCACAGACCAGATGGTTTGACATTAAAGACCATCTTGTTCCAGCCCCCTTGCCACAGGGCAGGGACACCTGCTACTAGACCAGGTTGCTCAGAGCCCCATCCAGCCAGGCCTTGAACACTGCCAGGGAAGGGGTATCCACAGCTTCTCTGGGCAACCTGTTCCAGTGCCTCACCAATATACCGTATTTATATTAAATTATAGATTTTCTTCACATGCTGCTGAAAATCTGAGGATAACTCTCCCATGTAGATCTTACTGGAAAGTAGATTTTAAAATTAAATTTAAAATTGGAGTGAGATTCTAAAAATTCTACATATTAATCAAGTATGTAGAAGAGTAAATACATTTTCTGTTTCAGGTAGGTGTCTTTTATACGTTGCGTATATACACTCTTGTGAGTACATTGCACTGATAAGCACATTTTATTTGATGATGGTGGGAGAAGAGTTCTAAAAAGTGTCTAAACCAAAAAAGTGAAGAAATACGCCAGGAAAAGCAGGAGATCCGTAAGAAAAAGATCCAAAAACAAAACAGAAAAAGTGCATAATGGTAGTGCGGGGTGGGGTGTGGAAGAAATTAGGAGTTCTGATAATGAAAGATCAATGTGTGTTTTATCTGCATGGAACAACAAGAACCCCCCTTTCAGTGGGATGTACGCAGACTGACCTTGAGAGTATTTCTGTTTGAGGTCTGTTTGTAAATTGGGTGTTATGTTGTAATGGCTAGGTTAACTGCAGTAAGATTTGCATACCTGTGCATTCTGCCAACATCTGTTGGGATGTTATGGTGATAATAAAGACTTCAATAGTGATTTTAAAGAACAAGAACATAGTTCAAACCAGTCATACTTATGATTTGCTGTTTTAAAGTGAGGTTTTGTAAATTCTGATATTAAACACTGCGCTTCTAAGTTAGAGTACTTTAATAAACTCTTCATACAGACTAAGTTTTCTTGAAACGTGAATGTATTTTAACTTCGGATATTATGGACTTTGTTTCCTAGACCAGTTCATGTAGTGGGCTTCCTTTCGGATAAATACCGAATATTTTCTGGTGGTGATGATTACTCGTCAAATTTGTGGGATATTCCAAGTGCCACAGAAATCATCTCCTACAGTGAACATACTGACTATGTGAGATGCGGCTGTGCAAGTAAAGTGAATGCAGATGTCTTCATAACAGGTTTGGTTTTATTTTTTATTTATGCTTTTTTTGGATTGAATTGAAGAAAAATGCTGAAAGATAATTTTTGATACAGTAGGGTCTTTTTTTATTGTATTTTAGTCGTGAAGGATCAGTCTGCCTGTGCAATGCCTACTTTGTTGTTTCCCTTTTTTGCTTGCTTTTTAAGCTTGACACTGATGCTTTAGGGAAACTTAGCCGAAACGGAGTTTAGCATCTTTTTGGTTTAGCCTATTAGGGTTAACAGAACTGTTCTGACCAACTTTTTGAAAGTTAAGAAAATACTGTGAATGTATCCTTTGGCTGGGAGTGACTGAAGTGTTGTACCAAGTTTCTGGAGCAGGACACTAGTTTGTACAGCCCATAACTGGCAGACTCAAAAATTTGAGGTCATGTGGAGTTATTTGGAACCAGTTGCTTTTGGTTTTCCTAGCAGTAACTTTGTATCAATCTGTGGAAAACTGCTGTGAAAAAAACCTAGTATTTGTTTTTTCAGAAGGCACAAGAGGCTAGGTTTTATCAGGTTGTCTGATACTAATTGTTATAAATACACTTGATTAATGGAAGTGTAATGAAAACTGATTACTTTTACAGACTGACATGTAGCTAGGGCTAGAATTAGAAAATTTATGTTGCCCTAAGGCTGTAAACTAACCAAGGTAAACCACATGGTGTTTTTATATGTATGGTTTAAAACTATTGCTATTAGCCAGGAACTACTTTAGATGGTAGGACATGGCTGTTTTAGTTCCTGAAATAGTTGAAATTATGAAACTGAAGCTATTTATGGTGGTGTCTGCAGGTTCCTATGATCACACTGTGAAACTGTTTGATGCACGAACAAAGAGTAGTGTCATGACGATAGAACACGGCCATCCTGTGGAGAGTGTGCTTCTGTTCCCATCTGGTGGACTTCTAGTATCTGCAGGTAATTCTATAAAATCAAATAAATCAAATTTCTTTTTTGACGTCCTAATTTGAGAAATACTTCATCTACTTATTTTTTGTGTGGTGTTTTAGTTTGATAGTGAAGTGGTAAGTAATGTGATGGATTTCTCAAATATCTTTTGTAGGAATCTCTGTTTATCTGGAGGGTGCAAGTAGGGGTCTTTCCTTTTTGTCTTTGTTTTCATATTCTTGTAGTTGCTGTTTTCCCCCACCCCCCTGAAGACATTTTTAATGACAAATGCAGGCTCTAATTGGCCCACTTCTAAAGTGAAGGAATTAACATACTTAGGTTTTGGAAAGATGGGACTATGTCTTTCTCTTATGTTGACAAGCTTTGTAGTCTCTTGCCATTCCATCATAAGTACTGTAATCCTGTAGTTTATAGATTTTTTTTTTTTGTAATGAATATGGTTGGAGAATGGTTGACTCATTCAGCTCCATTCAGAATGGCCTAAAAAAGAGCAGGCTTGTAATGTGTCTTTTGCCAGGAGACAGAATGGAAGAGGATGGTGAGTAGCTACAGAAGATGGTTAGGAGTTAAAGGTACCTGTGAAGGAGGTACTGCGTCACTCTGTGAAAACTTCTTCAGAGAAGCATAAGTGTGTGCATATGTAAGACTGTTTTGTGTGCTTTCTCTTCACAGGAGGTCGCTATGTCAAAGTTTGGGATGTACTAAAAGGTGGACAGTTATTAGTTTCACTTAAAAATCACCATAAAACTGTAACTTGTTTGTGCCTGAACAGCTCTGGACAAAGGTTATTGTCAGGATCCCTGGACAGGTTGGTGTACTTTGTGGCTTCATTATGTTTACATTCTTTAGGACTTCTTTTCTTTGAAAGATCTCACACATCACTGTGAATCTGAGCGTGTTTTTCGGGCTTTATCTGAGAACATGTCTTGGGGCCAAGGTACCTTCTGTGAAGCTGTCCCTGCTTATTGCAGGGACCTTGGTCTAGATGAGCTTTAAAAGGTTCCTTCCAACTCAAACTGTAGTATGATTCTGTGATACATTTTAAATTTTTCCTCTTACTAATCTGAATGTCACGCTGCATGTCAGTGTGTGCCGTTTGGGAATGCATAGGGGGAACTTCTGAATGAATGTTCAGTTTTTAAATCTCTAAACTGACCTTTCCAGTCTTTGTAAATTAACTATTCTTAACTTTAATACAGTTTAAATAGCTAAAAGTGTATTAGTATTCACCTTTAAAAAGCCTGGGTTTTGTGTCTCTCTGCTATTGCTTCTTGTACCCAAGAGTGCAGGTGAACATGACCTCTTTGCTTTTTTTTTGGTTTCAGTTGATGAGTACTGGTACTTGGTCTCTTGTCTCTGACACATTAGAAATACGAAGTGGTCTGAAATGACAGTGGGTCTGTTTTCCTCCTCCCTCCTGTATTTCCTAGGCTACCTCAGGCTTTATGATTACATAACACTAAAGTTTATCCTTGTAAGATAATATTTTGTTTTCCAATTTGTTAAATATTTCATACTTCCAGCCAAATCCTTAAGGGGCAGCTGGATACAAGAGTATCTACGGATTTACTCCTAGAAATTGCTAGTGGATCTTGTATTTAAAATCTAAGAACAAATTTGAAGAGATGCTGTCTTAATGTTTTCCTAATATGCATTTCTGAATTCAAATAGTCACTACATCTGCCTTCAATTTCTTCTTCTGTTCTTGCCCCATTTTCACCTTTTTTGGGGTAAGAGCAATCCTGTCTTGACTTGTGGGTATCCTTTAACAGAACCTTTCTGTTGCAGGAGGAGTTGTTCCTAAGAAGCTCAATTGCTAGTGTGAAGAATGCATTGCATTAATACCTTTCTTAAATGATCTATAGAAGATGAGAGTGATGAAGTTCCTGTAAAGCTTTACTAACAATGTATTTATCCTTACCCTTGTGTGTAGGCATGTGAAGATTTACAGTACTACATCCTACAAAGTAGTCCATAGCTTCAACTATGCAACATCCATCCTCAGTCTTGCATTGTCGGTAAGTAAATTAGAAGTCTTGCTAGACAAGGTAATTCCTGATACCTTTTAAGTCGCTAAGTAAATAATTGTTGCTTTCATGGCTATTGGGTGTTCCAGAAGAATGCTGTACATGCAAAGTAGGGTGACTGAATATATTTCTCTTAAGTAATAAACACTAAAAGCTTTTAAACGTAATAGATGCAAATACCAGATGTTACCTGACTAGATCAGTACAAAATCATGTGTTTGTGAATGACAGTGTACATCATAGGGAAAGTATTCACTTTAGAACAGAGGTTCTTTGACTTTAAGAAGATTGTACTCACCTTTTGCCTTTCAGGAATGTTGTGAGTCCTTTTGCATGGTAGCAATAAAAAAAAAAGTAGTTAATTTGTTGAGAAATTTAGAATAGGGTGTGAACTTGCTTTAAAAGTTGGTGGTGGCAGGTTGGTCTGAGGAAGAAAGAACAGGGTGTGAGCATAAACAAATTTGTTTGTCAAGGCATGTGTCTTACTGTTTCGGAAGCAGACAGCAGAGACTCTTACTTCTGTGAAGTGCTTGATTTCCAGTGGATAAGTGACCTGCTGGCCAGAAATTTGGAGGCTAGCACCAGTTTTTAAACAATACTGTTGTCATGTAGCCTCTGAAGGACATTTGAATGGGACTGTGAGGGATCTGTACTACCTTTGCTACTTTACTATTGTCCTGCTCTGCTGGAATATAGAGGAAAGTGTGTGTGGGGAGTGTCTTCCTTTCTTCATTTTCTACCATATTACTAGGGAGCTGAGCTAAAATGAACTTTGAATTTTTTTTTCTTTTGAGATGGAGAGTACAGAATCCATAGCCTTTTAAGACCCTATGGCATCTGCAAAATATGCAATACCTGTAGTTTAGCATCTCTAGAGTGTGTATAATTCATCTTTTGAAACATAATCTTTTGTTTTCTGTTGACTAAACCATTTGAGTTTTAAATGGTTATATGAGAACATTATAATGCCTTTACTGAGTCAAACCAAAAGCGGGTCTAATTCCAGACACTGCTTCCAACTATAGCCAGTCATAAGTAGATGTGTATAGAAAACTAAACCCAGGGCAAGTGTGTGTGATAAGTTTGTTGATATTCTCCCAAATTCCAAATTCATTTTCAGATGAGAAATTAACTCATCAAAGTGTAGTTTCTATGTAGTTCAATGAATTTCTATTGCATAAGGCTGTTCAGTCTCTCCTTGAACTTGGATAAACTTGAAACCTTGCCTAAATTCCTTTACAAGGAGTTCCACATTTCTGATACCTGTTGTGTGAAGAATTGCTTCCTACTGTTCCACTTGAATCTTCATTAGCTTCAATTGATGCACTTAAATGAGACATTGACCAGCTGATCTGGTCTATATCTGCCATCTATACCTGTCATAATTCTGTAGGCTTTTATCATATCAGAGAGTCATAGAATGGCTTGGATTGGAAGGGATCTTAAAGGTTTAGTTTCAGCCCCCTGCCCTGGGCAGGGGCACTGCTAGACCAGGTTGCTCAAAGCCCATCCAGCCTGGCCTTGAACACTTCAAGGGATGGGGCATCCACAATTTTTCTGGGTGAAATTTATACCTACTTTGTTCTATAAATGAAATTACATATACCAGTGACTGGTGTTTTGAACAACTTTCAGTTGTTTCTCAAAATCCAGCTGTTCCGTGATAGCTTTGCTTTCTTACAGGTTCTGTTCATGCTTGCTGTATGGTACCTAATAGCCAAAGGTAGTTGTATGCCGTTGGAAAAAACAAAACCTTATAGTTACAGAAGGGTGTTAATGCATCATTGAGCTTGATTCACTAGTCAGTCTATAATGTTGCTTAAGAGCATAGCCTTGAATCTGTCCCTGTTTTTAACAAAGTATTCAATCACAGAACCTCAAAGAAGTGCCTTCCACCTTAAGTCATCTATGATACTGTGATTTGAACCTTATCATTGTCTTGGTTTGAAAGACAAGTGTCGGCTAAGGAAGGCAGGAGTCCCCCTTGAAATGGAAAATGCAATCCCCTTCCCTCCGAATTATTACAAATTTGAAATTAAGGGGCTTTCAGGCAAAGATATGAGGAATAGGAATAACAGTTTTTACTAATATATATATATAACAAAGCAATAATACAGAAACACTGGTTTAACCTGACAGAGTCAGGGGGTACAACCTGGCACCCTGCCGGGCAGGGTGGTGGTAGCAGTCTGATTAAATGGTAGCTGCAGTTCTCTTTGAAGTGGTTCTGTTGAAGCAGTAGATCTTGTAGAAAAAGGTCTGGTCCTCCTCAGAAAAGTCCACTGGTGGTTGTGCGGCTCTTGTCCTCTGGGATCCCAGTAGGTAAGGCTCCTTGTCCTGTTCCAGACCCCAGATTTTATCCAGGTGGGAATGCTTGGCTCCTTCCCCCTGGGCGGAGCATCTCACAATGGGATGGTGAGTCATGGGGCAAGGCACTGACAGGCCATTAACAGGAGATAGTCCGGAGGGAGGAGGCAAGGAACAACGCTACACCTGGTTTCAACAGCTCATGGTAATAGAATACACTGTAACCCAGGACAATCATGAAGCATAAAAATATAAAAATGTGCATGATAGAGTACATATGTGCATGATAGAGCACAAGTAAAAACTCTGGGTCCTAACTCTGTGATTTCTTTATGCTAGCCTGAAGATGAAACCATAGTTGTAGGCATGACCAATGGAGTGCTAAATGTTAAACACAGGAAACCGGAAGAAAATAATGAAAAGTCTCAAAAGAAGAGACAACCAGCATATAGAACCTATGTGAAAGGAAGAACTTACATGCCAAAACAGGTATGAGGTGGTAAGAAAATATGTGCTGAAACATTTCTGAAAAATTGGTTTCTTGGAATGGGCTGAATTGGAGAAAGGGAAGAGAGGGAATAGATAAGGTTATTCATGGTAACGTATCTAATCCATTATGTGTGTGTCTGTATTTGTCTTATTCTGAACTCTTCTTTTTAATTTTAGGAGGATTTCTGTGTCAGTAAACCTGTAAAACGTGTTTTGAGAAAATATGACAAGCTGCTGAGGAGCTTTCAGTCTTCCAAGGCTCTTGATGCAGTACTGGAGGTGAGGCATTGGGTTTTCTTCTCATCAGTTTTGTGCTGTCACCTGATGCTAATTTTCCCTGTATGTCATACTAATTTTATTTTAGTGTGTAACTAGAAAGGAATCTAAGTCGGGTTCCATTTTGGTTTTGCTGATACCAGCCAGTCCTCTGTTGAGATTGTAAAGATGTTGCTTTGGTACTAAACTCTTCTTATATGTGTCCAGCCACCCATCATGCTTCATACTCCTGAAGTCACAGTTGCAGTCATGCAGGAACTGCATCGCAGAGGAACATTGAGAAGTGCACTTGCAGGCCGAGACGAGAAGCAAGTTAATCTCCTTCTTACCTTTGTGGCAAGGTATTATTTTAACATGAGTTCCCTCTGACTATTTTGACACTTTTGTTTCCTAATAACTTGCCACAGAGTTTCAACAGATCACGGGTA
The DNA here is from genome assembly GCA_013399875.1 of Gymnorhina tibicen. NCBI lineage: Eukaryota > Metazoa > Chordata > Aves > Passeriformes > Artamidae > Gymnorhina > Gymnorhina tibicen. Next base: position 709,391 of record VXAZ01010346.1, on the reverse strand, counting down.
GAACACTGGTACTCTTGAAATCTCACATGCCTTTTCCATTCTGATTACCAAGTTTACCTGTTAGCATGGAACAGTTTTGCTGATAGAATGAGTTATTCTACTTCTTTGCCAGACACTCTACCCTTAGTCTATTATTTTCTGTCTCCCTGATGAAACTTGGAGTTTTATGTACTCAAGGCTTTTTGCCACTCCTCCAACCCCCACTGCTTTCCTGGAAGGAGGAGGGTAAATAGCACATATATGAGGTTTTTTGACTTGCATTTCTGACTGCTGTTCTGTGATGTCTCTTCATCAAGAAAAAATTGTCTGTATGCCTGTGTGAGAAAGCTTCTTGCTAGTGGTGGAGTGCAGTTGACAAAACCAGTAAAACTGGAATATCTACTAATTTTGCAGGCGTGTGATTGAGCCTAGATTTACTCCTGTGCTGGTGACTGTTGCTGATATGATCACTGGTAAGACAACACAAAAAAAATTCTCAAAGCCATATAGCTAGCTTGGAAATAAGATGGAAAGTGCTGCATTTTTAAGAAACCAAATCTTTATGGGTTTGTTTAAAGTGTGGACTTAGTGTCAAGAGAATGATCCAAAAAAGATATTTCCAGATAACTTTGACTGCAGTCAGAATCTGATTTGTACAGGCCACAGGAAGTTCCTTATGGTCTCTTAAGTATGTTTGATACTTCATGTTTCTGTGTTTACATAGTACAAGTAGCTGCTTCTTATTCAGTGAGGTAAAAATAGTATTTTGAGGTCATAAAAACTTCTCTTTCCGTTGGTTTGACATACTGCTGCTGTGAGTACATACAACTGTTTTCAGAACAGACAACATTAAAGTTGTCTTAGTTTTTCAGAATGTTGGACTTGTGCTAGAATCTTTAAATGTGTCTCTTAACTAGCTAAATTAATTTTTGCCTTTTTATACATCTGTGGATTCTTAACTGATATTTTTATTTACAGACATTTATCAGCCTGTGGTTGGGCAGTCAGCAATTGTTGATAAACAGTTCTTGAAACTTCAGGAAGCTATCGGAAAAGAAATTGACTATCAAGAGGAACTGCTAGAAGTTTTGGGAATGATGGATACACTTTTTGCTACTTTTACTAAGAAAAGAGATACGTGTCTAGAAGAGAACAAAAGTAATGGTCTTACAGAGATCATTGAAACAAACAGGAATTACTGACACTCATCACAACAAATTGTCACAATTGTGGACCTGAAAGACATGACCTGTTCTCTTGGTAACTTCTTATAATGACTTTCAAAATAAGCCTCTCTGTATTGAACTTTTGTCTTTTAAACTGTGTTGCTGAATAGGCTTGATTACTGAAGACGGAGGAAGAGGACATTTTCAAGATTGTCCATGCAATATTTTTCAAAAAATTTAATTTTAAAGTTTTATTTCAGAGTTACATAACTTCTTAGGGGTTTACATGGCCTGATTTTTGGTAGTGGGGTGGTTTCTGTGAGAAGCTGCCAGAAGTTTCCTTCATGTCTGGCAGAACCAATCCTGTGTTCTGAAGATGGACCCTCTGCTGGCCAAGGCTGGGCCAATTAGAAATGGTGATAACAGAGTCACTACACAGTTGTAATTGCTACCACAGAAGAGCAGAGTGAGGACATGTGAGAAGAACAACCCTGTGGACACCGAGGTCAGTGAAGAAGGAGGGGCAGGAGGTGTTCCAGGTTCCGAGATTCCCCTGCAGCCCATGGTCCAGCCCACGGTGAAGCAGCTGTGCCCCTGCAACCCATGGAGATCCCTGGGGAATGCAGAGATCCACCTGCAGCCCGTGGAGGAGCCCACACTGGAGCAGGTGGATGTCTGAGAGGAGGCTGTGGTCCGGTGGGAGATGCGTGGAGAGAGGGGCCCTACTCCCGTGCTGAAGCAGCCTGTCCTTGAAGCACTGCACTCCGTGCAAGAGTGACCCACGCTGGAGCAGTTTGGGGAGGGCTGTTGGACATAGGATGGACTCACGTTGGAGAAGTTCATGGAGAACTGTCTCCCGTGGGAGGGACCCCAGAGTGCAGCAGGGGAATGACTCCTCTCCCTGAGCAGTGGGAGATGCCACAGGTCATGAACTGACCATAACCCCCATTCCCTCTCTCGTTGCACCACTGGGGTAGGAGACACAGCTGGGAAGGAGGGAGAGGCAGGGGGATGATGTTTTTAAGGGTTTATTGTACTTCTCATTGTCCTGCTCTAATTTTGTTTTATAATAAATTTAATTAATATCTCCACGTTGAGCCTGTTATGCCCATGATAGTATTTGATGAGTGATGTCTCCCTCTCCTTATCTCATCCCAGGAAGCCTTCAGTATATTTTCTCTCCCCTGTCCAGCTGCGGAGGAGAGTGGAAGAGTGACTTTGGTGGCTCCTGGCCAGCATCAACCCACTACAGTTGTGTGTCCAGTACTGTCAGCAGTCAACAATTTTCAGTTTTTATTTACCAGAAAATAATTGAGGACTGTCTGTATTTAAGGTTAATCTCCAATCTCCCATCCTTGGAAATACAAACAAAATAGCCTACACATTTGATAACACTTGAGTACATTCTTTTTTCTCTCCCTCCATCTCTCCATTTAAGATTTCCATGAATTCACAGGGCACAGCAGAACGACTCAAGAAGGGCATGCTTATGTATATTGAAAAAGGTATTAGTTTAATTTTTTAAATGATGCATATGCATTTATGAATTATAATTGTCTAGAAAATAGGTCACACTCCTGAAGAGGAATTAATTCATATTAAATTAATGTAACGAGTAAAGTGCACACCAGTGAGAAAATATTCCAGTTAAATATCAAAACTCAATTTTTGTGTAATTCTGTCACTTTCAATGCACAGCAGATGGAATTGGAGTCTATATTGTTATTAGTCTGTGTTTGAATGCTAGGGTAATGGTTTATTTTAACTTCACGCAGGGCTGGATCAGTAGAATACATTGGAAAGACAGGTGTGCTGAAGGCTGTTGCATACATGTAGTACGACAGTAGGGTAGAACTTTGTTCTTAACCTGTTCTATGACTTGCATTTTCCTCCAGGCCTGGAATTTGCTTGAGATGTAATAGGAATTTCTTGTAAAATTAATTTGCTCGTGTATGGCATTGGAAGGTAGATTATCAGCGGTAGAATGAAACAATTTTCCAAGTTCTACCTAAAATCTTAACAATTGTGACTGAAAAGCATGGAGTGGTATCTGGTCTGCCCTTAAATTACTTTGTGAACAATATATGTTCCTGACTACTGGGATTTACTGGTTTTGAAGACTTACAATGATAACAGGTAATAACAAGGAGCATGTTCATGCAAACTTCAAACTTCCACTTTCCTTGCTGCTTACTTAACTTTTTATTTTTTATTTTGTGTATGTTAATAGACCTGAACTTTCTTTGGTCTTTTAGGAAATCCGTGTGTTTCTCATAATTGTGTGACTTAATCAGGCAATATCACTTACATTTCACACAATTAATTTTCAGAAGTGAGGATGGTGGGGAGGCTCATCTTGGAACCTCCTTACTCTGTGAACCACTATTGTTTGGAGTTGAAGGTGCACGTTTGTCATGGCAGCATAGTTTTCTATGGCTTGAAAGCCACTAAACTTGACATAAAACATACTTTTAGTTCTTACGGACAATATTCATGTCTAAGGTAAGTATCTATTGTAGTGTTTTAAAGTGTGATGTGTGGCTAGCAGAAGCATAGGAAGAAGTTAGATGAAAATAGTGATTAGTTGGATCTAAAGTGGAGAGAGATGGATTTGATGGTTGGACTGTTAAGTGGATGAGAATTTGGTTGGTTGTTTGCATCCAGAGGGTAATGGTCAAGGGCTCAATGTCCAGATGGAGATCAATGATATGCGAGCGGTGTCCCTCAGAAATCCGTACTGGAACCAGTACCATTTGATGTCTTCATCAATCACACAGACAGTGGGA
>VXAZ01010346.1:527545-699800 GCA_013399875.1 Gymnorhina tibicen | reverse complement strand
GCGGTGCCCCCGGGCGGGCTCGGCTGGTGTCCGGGCAGAGCCTTTGCGTACCCTGTCATTCGCCTTCCAAAGCCCGAAACGGCGGAGAGGGATTTGAGCAGGGCTTTGTTGTGGTTTTGTCGTTGTTGTTTTTAATTATATGCTATTGTTTGCTTTTAAAAAAATTCATTATTTTGCCATAAAAGCTACTCCTTTTTTCTTTTTCCAGTTCTTGCCCCCATGTGGATGAGGTATTTGGTCTTGATCATAAAGGGGCTTGCCTTTCTCATCCAGAGCAAAAGAAGTTTTAAACTTAGCTACTCTTCACTTTTTTAATAGCCAAAAATGTAAAGGAAATGAAAGCTTTTCTAATGTAAAATTCTGAGAAAGAACTTTAAAAGCAGTTCTTGGTAGTGTTTTGTTGGGGCACTGCTGTGCACAGCTTAGAAATGTGCTGGGCTCTAAAATCCTTCATTTTTACAGACTTAACTCCTGCTCTGTATCTGATCCTATACAAAAATGACCATAGCTCTTCTCATAAATCTTATAAGGTACACAGATGTGACTGAAAACCTAACAGATTTTTTTTTTTACAGAAGTAATTGGCTCTTTACTGCACATTGTGGAAATAGGGTTCCAGGGGGCACTTTCTTAAGAGGTGTTTTTCCACATAAGTAAAAATTGAACTCTATTCTGTGAATTCAGTATGAAAAACTGACAGGACAAAGTCTGGTGGAAATACTAGACTATTTAATTGCTTTTATTTTTTCCACAATGGCGTTTTAATATTGACTGAAACAAAGAAAGTGATTGTGTAGGTGTATCTTGATAATAGTCCACCAGGCAACTCATCTGGCCTTCTTGGAAACTTGCAAATTAGACATTTATGCCAATGTTTTACAAAATTTTCAAAAACTTACAGATTTTCCTGGCAATTAGTTGAGTTGTATCTGTCAGGCTTAGCTTCATTAAGACAAGCAGTTATGGCCAAACTACATTAATAGTTAAAAGAGGGTTATAAGATGGAATAGTTGCCCTTCTCAATGGAAGCTGCTGCTTTGATTATCAGAATTAGGTTTGATGACTTTTGGTATCAAAATTTTTTTTCCGGCTCTCGGTGTAGAGTTTGTTGCACAGTTCTGGCTGTCCATGAAGGTGGAATACCAGTTACAAAAGTGTTATTAAACACACAGAATATCCCTTTGCTTTGTTAGTTACAGTGGTTTGGCCAAACCTGAGGGATGATGAAGTGCCACAGATAGCACTGGAGCCTGTATTTGAGTCTGTAGAACCAAAAGTTTCTGGTCCATTTCTTTGCTGCCTTGTCAGTAGACTGTGCAAGTATGCTGTGTGAACTCTTTATTTAAAGAGTTTGCTGTTGCTCTGGCCCCATGGCTTCACAGTGCCCTAACTAGGGAGTAGTAAATGCTAGAATAAAAATTTCACAATTAGAAAGGTACTGTCAAAACGTGTGTAAAATGAGTGAGGTAAGACAGGTGTCCCACAGTGTTATCAATCATATTTTGTTTCAGTAACTGTAGTAATACATTTGGTTTTATTTTTGTCTTTCAGTTATGCATAACCCACATTTCACATTTTTAAGGTTTCTAAACTCTAAAGACCCATTTTATTTTTAGTTGAAATGAAAGTGCTATGTTAAGAATGTTAATACAGGAATACATAAAGAATGTATTTTGCCAACCTCAAGAGCAGGCTTCTGTCAGAAGAGGCATTTTTTCCTAGAATTTTTTCTGTGTTTTAAAACGTAAGACTATTCTTAAAAGGTTAAGAAGCGTGATCCATTTTTGGAGACTCTTAAATTCCCTTCTAAGGACCACAAAATGGCTGTGCCTTTAACAAATTAATTTGGATATATTTTGATATTTCAATAGCCCTGAATGGAGTGATTTTTTTAGGAATAAGATTTCTTTTTATCTCAGATTGTTGAAAAGAGTGATAGTTTAAAAGGTGGTTAGCTGCATTTCTTCTGTTCGCTTGCTTCAAGAGCAGCTAATGTCTGGTGAAGTAATCAACACTAGTGCAAACTGCTTCATGATAAATAGGCAAAGGTTTATTTCACCTCTCAGTTTGAATACTGTTAGAAGGCAGTAAATGAATGTGCTTGTGAAGCCCCAGGCTGAGGGTTCTGCTTTGTCCCATCCCTGTCCCCCATGCTCTAGATGTTCAGGAGACCCTAGTGGAAAAAATGAAAGATCATGTCAAAAACCGTGGCTGTAAAGTTAAATCTCTGACGTTGGGAATGTAGTATTTATTATGCATGTATTTTCATCTTGCTAGTTTTTTCCCTTTCATTTATTTTGTTGAGGGTCTTTTAATCAGGTCTAGAAGAAGGATCTGCACTTAAAAGAATGTTCTATGCCACGTTTGACCTGGTGGTTGTGCAGTGTAGTTCCTAGTGCTAGGGAAGCTGTGAGCGAGCCTTTGGTGTACTGACATAATGTAACTCAGATGGAATCTATAAATCCAGAAACACAGTTTAGTTCAGTTACGGTGCTTTTTGAGAGGGAGCTGTGTTATTAATGGACACTGTGAGAATCATGCTGAAATCTCACTGGTTTTGAAGAGTATTAAGATCTGAGAAATATAAGCAAAGTATTTGCATGGCCAAAAATAATAAAATGGTGGTAATGGTTAGTGTTACACGGTCAACAAGAAGAGAGCTCAGTAGAAGACCTCTTGATCTGCATGTGCTGCTAGACTTTTACAAGACATTTTGCTAAGACAAGTATGTTGGATTTTAAAGCATTACAAATGATGCTCTGGGGATTCCTGCCTACCTTCCAGTGGCTTCTGGGTGGGACACACCCTTGCTTTCCTGTTGTTTTGGTTGATCACAAATAGAGATTTAATGTACCTGTCTTGATACAATGGTAGTAAGAATAATTCTCAGTGTTCTATAGACAGGAGTTTCAATGTGACCATCACCAAAAAGAAATGTAATTAAAAAGGAAGAATTGAATTCCAAGACACCTGTGAAGCATCATCGAGGGTTTATTTACATAGTATGATCTTATTGATGGGCAGTTGCTTTACAGTTTATGAAACAGCAGGTCTGTGGCACAGAGGTGTGGTCTGAAAGGAGAATGTAGCAAACAGAACGCAAAGACCTCATGTTTTGTTACCTTTGAACTGATACATGGGAGTATGAAATTCTTCTTTTATACCACTGCTCACAGTTTGCGCCTGCCTTTAAGGCATAGTTTGTGCACGAACTGTGATCTGGTGCAGCTTAGTGAGCCATGGAGGCTTGTTGGAGCAGCCTCAGAGCATGGAGTTCAGTGAAATTCATACAAGTGACTGCTGGATCACAGAGCAGCATCAAAGCCAGAGTCCTGTCTTCACCTTCTCTGTGTCTTTCTCCCACAGTGACACGCTTTATTTACAGGGAAAAGGAGAGAGTCGAGTTGCTGGTTGTGAGCTGGGTTGCTGTAGGATCAGGAAGTGTCCTTCTGTGTTTAGGAAAATGCTGATGATACACAGTAGGTGCTAGGTGCAGCCAGTAGCAGTTGCAGTGTTGGCTGGAGGATCATCTTGTCAACTGGAAGAAATGTCTTTCTGCTGAGACTTAAATAATGCTTCCCCTTACCTAATTTCCTTGGTGTGTACAGAATAAAAATCCTTGATAACTGACATCTTAAAATGCAGTTAAGTCAATAATGGATGTTTTTATTTTCCATTGTGGTCCTTCTAACATATACTGATAATTGGGGAACCCATGCTGTAAAATGCTAAAATTTGTAATATTGAAAATAATTGAATATATGACAGTCCCATAATTGACAACCAGTAAATTAAAATATTGGGTGAAGAATACTGGAATTATATATTCCAGTTATACATTGGAATGTCTTGTATCTTTGATAAAACCTAAGTTGCATGTTGCGGTTCCTCTTATTAGCTTGAGCTGGTTAGGCACTGGCAATAGCATTTGTCACTAGGTTTAAGGGGATATTGTAGATTAAAAAAATGTTAACTAAAATGATGGTCAAGATTTTTTGCTCATTTTTATATATTTACCTCTGCCTGACTGAAACCTCTGCTGCAAGTCTTTCCAGTTTGCACCACATCACAGTGTATGATTCCATTAAATTAACTGCTAAACTGGGTGCTGAAAAGGGGGGTTTTTTGCATGTATAGATGAATTTTGCTACTGCTGCCATTGGCAATGCGGGCAATGCCTGAAACCAGACCTGTTTGTCTGTTAGATGCCCATTGTGCTGGTTTCTGTGTCAGAGGCACAGATGTCAGAGGAAGGGATCAGGTGTTGCTCTGTGAAATTATGTGCATTCATGATGTTGGGAGCTCAACCCTCCCCTTGCTGTGTGGAGTAGCACTGGAGAGGATTTGTCTGCGTGGCACCTTGTGTGCACTGGGGGCCCTGCTTTTTGTGAACCTGGGCAGTTCTTTGCTGTACAGAGGAGGTGAGTGGTGAGTAGTAAGCTGCATGTGATGGTGTCTCTTTCAGTCTTCGATCCGAAATGGAGGTTGCACAAGCACTGCACTGTAGCCAGAGCTGAGTATTTCCTCCCTACGTGCATCCTCTTCTTCCTGCCTCTCCCAGCCACTTCCAGGAGCCAGGCTGAGTTACTGTAAGCCCCAGACTTAAGAGGAAAGACGTGAGCCATTCATGTGAATTTTTTTTCTAAACAACTAGAACTCTGAATTCAGAGAGTGAGAAAAGCAAAAGAAGCTGCTTAGTGCTGCGTGTTGACATTTATTGATTCTTCTGCAGAAAGCAACAAGTACCATTAGGTACCCCTTTGTATCCAGGAAACGGTGTTATAAGCTGGTTTGTCAGGAGAGTACACAGGAAAGTACTGATAGTCTTTCAGCATGGTTCTAGTCAGTGCTGTATGAAAAACATTGATTGGTTCTGATGAGCTAATTCTTCAGGTTGTTTATCCAGCCAGGATTCATGTTGAGCTAAGTACTTACCATTTCCGATTGCTCAGGCTCCCAGGGGATGCCCAGTGTGACACAAGCAAAGGGTGAAGGGAACAGAAGCTAGGATAGCACCGTCTCTCCAGTAAGTTTTATTTGCCAGTACAAAAGAAGTTTGTTGTACTGGTGATGCAATTTTTATCCTTCAAAGGAAGAGCTGAGTTAATATTTTCTTGCTCACACTTTCTGTAGAATAGGTAGACTAGACTGGATACTTGCCTTTCTCATCCTTGCAGAGGAGGAAGATGTAGAGATACATTACTTGAGGCTTTGGAGGTCATGATAATCATTTAACAAAAGTAACCAAGAGTAGTTCTGACTCTGTTGGCATGGCATAGTGATTTGAATGTGCTCATATTTTCTTGCAGTGGAGATGGTGGAGTTTAGTTTGGTTGTGGTCCTTTAAAGATTGAGAACCATTGTAGGTGAAGGGGTCTTACGCATTGGAATAGAGCAGTGGTGTCAGATGGCTGCCTGATGTGTCGCTCATTTCAGCTAACCATGAAGTGGTGCCCACTTCAGAGGAGCAGCAGTAATTGTGAGGTCTGGGATAGATATTAATATGCGTCATCTGTTCTGTAAGTTAACACTTGTGAAAGGCTCTACCTTAAACTACTCCTTGTGGAACTAATGTTACTGTTTCTTAACTTCTCTTGTAACCCTGTTTTCTTCTGTACCAACAGGGCTGTGCTTCCCATGCTGCTCTTCAGGTTGGGTTCAGGATGCTGTTGCTGGAAATTGCAGAGCTTTGTCTGTCGAAGTGAGATGCTTTGGAGTCAGCTGGAGGACACCTCCTTCCTACAAAGAAAATAAGAAACCCCTCTTTCTCGCTGCTGACTAGGCTGGCTGGATTAGTGTTTGCCTTGATATCTTTTTCTCACAATATGAGAGGTTTGGATTTTTTTGGCTGAACCTTTGCAACCAGTGATTTTGGAAAGGATTTTGCCTTGTTTTAGAACTTGCAAGAATGTGTCGACTTACGAGTGTACTTGAACTGATGGGCGCCAAGAGATGAGGATTAACAAATTTGTGGTTTTAAAGGAGTATGTGCTGGGATGGTGGGTGGGTCATTTTTGGTTTCAATTGAAGCCATGCATTTAACTTCTGCGTTTGTAGGCAGGGAACTTCTCAAATACTATCTGACTCATACGAGGATGTACCTATGCATTAACATGCAATGAGCTGCAAAACCGTGTTGCTCTTGGAAGCTATTCAGCTGTAAAAACAAGGCCACATCTGAGCTGAGACAGGCCTCTCTTAAAAGAGACTCTTTTTTTAATAGCCTGTTTCAGCAAGTTGAAGAAGACTTGTGCATAGTTGTTGAGCCCACCTTGCTGCTGTAAAGATGTGGAGTTGCTTCTGTTATGCTTTTCTCTTTTGGAAGGAATACTGCTTTTAGACTATGAGTTTTGAGGGTGTGGTGAATCTGAAATATAATTATAGAAATCAGAGTTGCTATGATGACTGTCTTTATATTAGTTCTGGTGATGACTTGTCTCAGTAGTTTGCTGTTTATGGTAGTTCAGGTAGCCTGCCTTGGGGATACCTTCTATGAAGTTGCTGAAAAAAAATCAGCACCAGACACTTGAGATATTGGTGTGGAGTAAAAGTTGCTACAATGCAGGTCAAGTTCAGTTTTTTGATTCTAGAGATAAATGCTGAGTTCCCCACTACTTAATTTGCTGCAGCTAGGAGTGTCTCAGCAGCTGGGCTCAGCCTGACCTGTTTTGTTTACTGTTTCTATTGTCTGAAATGCATGCAGCATGTTCACTAATACCAGCCACCCTTCCTCTACCTTACATAGGCATCATTACATCAGTGTTTTCTCATTCTGGGGAGATTTGGGGTAACTGGATAGCTGATAAGCTTAATACCCTTTTTTTCCCCCTAATTCTGGAAGATGTTGACCTAGTTTGCAGACATGGATCACACATAATGATATCAATGCCTCCTGATGGGTGTGTAATAATTCCACTGGTTTATTCTGTTTGTAGATGCTGTGACAATGGAGTTAAGCTGCTCTGAAGTACCTCTTTATGTAAGTCCTACAACACTAGGCTTCTGCCTGGAGAGTTGCTTTCTTTTGGGTAACAGCTCATTCAAAAGCAGGGTGAATGAAACTAAAAACCATTCTCTGGTTTGCTGAGACTGGAGGCTGTTGAATAATGTTGCTGTCTGATGAGGCATGTGTGGAGGTGATAGTTTTCAGAAGTGCAACTCAGCTGTCTGAAGGAAGTTGGAAATTATTGCCCCTTTGTGATCATTATTTTGTTCTCCTTCAGTATTCTCAATTGCAGTTTTCAAAAGCAGAGTTACTGCCTGTGAAGAGACACCACTCACTCACTTTCCACAATACTGGTTGTTTTTTGCTTACAAAATTCCGAACTACCATTTTCTCAGTTTCCACAAAGCAGGAAATTGTGTGTTGTGTAAAAAAATAAGTTGAAATTTGTAATCAAATGGATTTTTTTCCTGCAAAACCTGAAATAATTGCTTAAAATAGATTAACTCAAAGTTTTGATTAAGTCAGAGTTACAGGTAGTAACATGAATGAGGACATACATTAGATAAACTTAATTTATTTTGTGCCTTCAAGGGGATGTGATTGTGAGTATTAAAACTTGGGAACTCTAGTTGTTATTATTAAAAAGCCTTAATTGTATTTTTTTTGGTTCTGCTTTGAAATGGGGGTTGCAGGGGTACATGGATGGTGTCTAGGGGGAAGATGGGAGGACAATGAATGGTTTTCAAAAGGGTGGTAAAAGATGAAGCAAAGACAGAAACAAAACAATTATCTGCTTATTGTTGTGAGATGGGGATGGAAATGGAGTAATACAAATAAACTGTATCCTGGAGTATGGAAGGAACATATGATTGGTAAGGCACCAGCGTGAGTTTTCATTGTATTTCTCAGCTTCAGAGTTAAAACCTCAGGCTTGCAAAAATTAGATGCAGTATCTTTAAAGGCATCAGGAGAAAAGTATTTTTGAGGCCTGCTGATGTGATGTTTATTGTGTGGTGCAAAGCTTTAAAAACAAATTTTTACAGAAAAAGTAATCAGGGACACTGATATCTGATCTGACTGATCTTGTACCTTCCCATAAGGTGACTGACGACTTTGCAAAGGGCAGTGTGGTTTAATCCAAGTTGTTGAAAATGAAACATTTGATACTGTGTCTCACAGGAAATTCTTACGGAAGAAAAAGAAAGGGAAGATTAATATAAAGAGATAGAGATATATGGGTACTGCAATAGCTGTTAGGGTAGAGAGAAAGGTGTTACAAGTGGTAGTCCTTAGATGTCATATTTAAGTCTAGTTCTGTTTAATATTTTGCTTATAACCCTATGAACCAGATGTAGGCTTGCAAAATCTGTGTAAATTTGTTGACATCATAGTTTTGGGAGAAGTTGGTTAGTACTGAGAAGAATTCAGTAATTATGTGGGAAGATTGAATTTTCCCACATTTTATTTATACCAGTAAAAAGTGGAAAGAATGGTATAAAACTGTGCATTTAGAGACTAATTATGATACATGTCTTATGAACAAGGGACTTACCAGGGGGAAGATGGGAGAATGTGATTTTAGTTGAGAACATTCACCCCAAGCTTTGCACAAGGGAGAGTCTGTACTTAAGCTTTGCTGGTTGTGGTCCTGTACTTTGCTAATTCTCCAGTTGTGGTCTTCAGCCTCTCACCAACCCAGACGGATAAATTCCAGAGCGGGGCTCCTAACTTACTGGAAACCCAGTGAGGGTAGTTTGGATTGTCGCCAACTCATTTTCTTGTGGGGGCAGCAGGTGGAGATGGTGTCTTTCTTCTGGGTCCCCAGTGTCCTAACAAGTGTAAGGTTAGTGGAGAAACATGGGCTCTTGGGACTACCAGGGACTTGCAGTGGGAGCACCTGGGGTGAGTTTCTCAGCACCTGGGATTGTAGTAATATTTGAACAGCCTCCTACATTTATTTCTCTGTGTGTGTGTGAGAAAGATTGAAGGTTTTCTCTCAACCCCCGTCTGAAACTTGGAGAAATCTTAGCAGACCTTATACCAATCATTTGAGGTTGTTGTAGTTGTTCTGATGAGTTGAAAGTATTGCAGCTTCACAATCTTGCCCGTCAGAGTCTTGTTCATAGTCTCAGCGCCTTCTCAGTGTGTTTGAGAAGATCAAAGAGTTCTGTCCGTCCTGAAAAAATCCTTGAGTTAGGGCATTTATCTTCTGTTAGTTAGATCAAATTATTTCATCAGTTCTGGAAACTCCTTCCAACTGCTTCTGCTTTATTTGTGTGACTTTGTTGGAAAACACAATCAAATCAGCATTTAAATTAAACATGATAGCCCTTTCTGATGATTCAGTTCCTTAGTCAGTTTTCATTAAGCAGTTCTCCGGTGAGCTGAGCTTGTCTAAGTGCTGTTCCATATCCTTCGCTAAATGCTGCTTTCATCTCTCATAAGCAGGGATAGAGAAGACATCTCTGGAAAAGTGAGGGAACATGACAAATACTTGCACTGCAGTGAATTTAGGTATTTCTCTGATGTGTTCCGGTCCCTTCTAAAGGGCCACAGTGAAACTGTAGAATACCATGTCATGGCAATTGTACACTGTTCACATGCAACTTCAAAGATGTCAGCATATGGTTCTAACACATTATTTTCCGCAAGAAAAGTGGAAGAGATCAAAAGGTAGGAAGTAATCCCTTCTTTCCAGCCTCTGTGAAAGCACAGGCTTTGTTCATTGAGAGAGGGAGAAATCTGCTGTATGCTGGGTCCAAAATTAGGATGCTTTTCACAGTGTATGTAAACATGCTTAGCATCTATATCCAGTGGATTTTACCCTCTTCTTCATTGTAAAAATGCCTGTCTTGAGAGGCTTATATTTCATGTCAAATTGTCTGAGAATAACTGCAGTTTTGTGTTTATAATACACATTTTTAAAGCTTATATGCAAGGTACTTTGTTGACTCACTGTATGTGAGCAGCTGTTATCACAGCTGGAGGATGTGTCCATACTGGGCTGCTGCTTCAAACTGTCACGCTTCAGCAGTACTGAATTTCTTGGCAAATCTAAAATAGTATGTGTAATCTTGTTGGCCGAGTGATGGCTGTTCTTTTTTTGTTACATAAGAGGCAATGCTTTTCAAAAGCTCAAGGACCTTGCTGATTTAATATAATTTTTGTGAAATATCAGTTTAAAATACTCTATGTAATTAGTCCATTTTGAAAATGCATTATTTAATACCCTTCTTCTGTATGTAATTTTTGTGGCAGCAGTACATTGAAATCTAATTACAACACACATCAATGCCATGATGTAAAAAATAAATGGCAATGAAACAGAAAATCAAATATTTGAAGCACATCTCCTCACTTAATTTGAGGAGCCTGTTTCCGACTTCTAGACAGCAAATTACTGTTAACCACTCTATAAAATTACTCTTTCTAAGCCAGTCTAGCTTTCAGGATTGACTAGCCAAGAATAAACTGAAGCTTCATAGACATCTCTTCCTTTGATGCTAATAATACATAATTTAAGTATATAGAACTTGAATGTAAGTAGCTTTTGCCCTCTTAAATTATGCTTTTTTAAAACTGATACAAATAAAATTATATTTAGCCAGTTCTTTCTGTAAGAAGAGCAGCAAGTTGAGTTTTTCATTTCATTGTGTACTAAAGACAGTATATGGAATAAGACCTCACTGTCTTCAGGCAGACACTGGATTCATTGTAGATGGAAAAAAGACTGTTCATGAAAGATGGAAGATAAAAGCAAAATATTTGATGAAGCACTCTTCAGATACTGAAGAATTTATGTATGGCAGTTGTTCCTCCTATTGTAAGCAGTTTTTAGTGTGGAGAAACAAATCTCCCTTATGGAAAATCATTCCTTCTTATTTAATGGTAGGTAACTGTTTTTTGTTTGTTTTAAAGAAATGTTATTGATTACTGACTTTGATCTTTGACATTGGCAAAGAAATACCTTACTGCCACAGGGCAAACATACTGTGGAAGTAGTGAGCTGTCAAGAGCAGCAAATAAGTGTTCTCAGAAGTTTGTAAATTATTCTTTGGTGGGAGCCTTATGAATGCTTCCCATGGGAGCAGGAGAGAGAAATAAAGAAATATTAAGCCACAGAGTATATCCCCACCAGTTTCTTGGAGACACCAAAGGGACCTCATCTCTCCAGGAGATGGTGCTGAAGGTTATGTGTCTGTCTTTCCAAAGGAGATTTTGGATGTTAATTCTCTGGGAAGAGGCAGAAACACAGGCTCCTAGCTTCGAGACTCAGGATCTCCTGGAAAATAAAACTTTCACTTGCTCCTGTGCTGCAAGGTGCTTACTATTCTCAAAATGCACTTTCCTAAGGTACTGCATGCTCCTGTGTACAACCACTGGAGCTGGCTAAAAGTCCTCAAGGTCTGAGCTTAATTAACTTTTCTTGTGTTCTGTTGTACAGTGTCTCCCTGTTATGGTGTCTCTACTCGGATGTTTTTACTTGGGGACAGTTTTGTTTCTGACACTTACAGCTTCCTTGGTGAAGCATAGGTGCCGGGGAGAGAGAGGTGCTTAATGATGTATGGAAGTATTCCTGCAGTGAGGTTTCAGAGGGTTTCTCTGACTGGGTTGGGAAGGGCAGAGAGTAAGATGTGGCACCAGTCTGCTTGGCAGCCACCGCTTCTGAGGGCCTGGAGACTCACACTTGGGATAAGCTCCGTGATGGTCTTTGCCTGGGCTGGGCCTGCAAAGTGCCCAGCATGATTCCAGCACGTTTTTGTGTGATTTGAGTAGGAAGTGGCAGTAGGACTTACATATTAATTGTGAGTAGCTGATTGTCTCCCTTGCCGAGCTGTTTGCCTTCCTAGTTCCTCCATACTGTACTAACAGTTGATGTGCGAAGAGGGGTGGAAAGGGATAATTTTCATGGTTGGATACAGCTTCTGTATTTGCTGCTCTTGCCAGGTATTCAGTGTCTTCTAACCAGCC
Source organism: Gymnorhina tibicen (assembly GCA_013399875.1). NCBI lineage: Eukaryota > Metazoa > Chordata > Aves > Passeriformes > Artamidae > Gymnorhina > Gymnorhina tibicen. The sequence goes on along the minus strand of VXAZ01010346.1, from coordinate 687,883 downwards.
ATTTGTGAAAGACACAATTTCTAGCCTGTCTCATCCATTCTGTGCTTTCATGTTCTTTGCTGTTGCAGTGGGGCTGGCTGTAATTCTGGGCCTATCTGTGTGTTCAACGAGGCTGAGACGACTACCTTACTTAGGCTTCAAACCACAAAAAAAGAAAAATGTAAAATGTGGTTTAAAATGTAAATGTGTGTTGGCCTTTCAGCATGCCTTTGCTAATGCACAGAGCTGTGTTGGCCTGATCCAGCTCTGGCTGGAGTCAGGAGTACTTTGTTGTTGTCTGCTGTGGGAGCCTGGTCAGGTCTGTCATGGGAAGCCTGTGTGGGGATGCACAAAAGAGTTATGCACAGGCATTGCCTCTGGATGCAGACTTGTTGCCAGAGTGAGACTGAGGAAATACACCTGAAAGAATGGGACCAATTTTAAAAGATATGGAAGCAAAGAATAGGTGCTTCAAAGTGTGTCCATCAGCAGGCAGATACTTTTTGTTCCTGTGATATATTATTTTTCCTTTGTTTTCCCCTCGGTCCATAAATTAAGATTTTTCTGGGCAGGGACTTTGTGCTTACATGTATTTGTGTAGTGTCTGCAGCAGTAGAGCCCTGATACTACGCAGGACATGAGAAAAATAACTAGTCTGATTTGTATATTTTAAATCAAGTCAACTGAAAGAGATTACTCCTTTTCTTTTAGTCAGCAGTTGAATGCCAGAAGGGATGTTTATTTTCGTATTGCAGAAATTTTCTGACCTATGTTAACAGCTCATTCTTAAGCTTTTTAATCCCTCTGTATTACTTCATGCATGAACATAAGTTGTTTCGTCACTGACAGCAAAACATTGAATGATATTTTCAGTGATAGACCAGCAAGAACATAAATATATGTTCTGGCACTGGGCTTGAAAATTTTTTTCTTTTTCTTCTGCCTTCTCCCCTCTCCTTTCTGCTAAAAGCATTCCAGATATTTTTATTTCTATCCAGTGGTTCCAGCATTAAAAGATATCCCATTTACTTATTTATTAATTACTTACTTATTACGTTGCTGTATGGGACTCTGAAAATTTTTCTCCATCTTACCTGTTGCCTGGGTTTGATAATGAGCTAAATACAGATTTAAGACTGGTGGTGGCAAGGTAAGGAAAATAGGGTCAGTTTGATGTAAAGTGCTGATTTGCTGTAGACTTGCTCTGTGGTTCAGATTGTTTAAAAACACTGGTAGATTAATTCTGCACAAGTGGTCAGTTCCATGATTGTCTCTCATACTGCTGCTGACATAGAGCAGGCATAAAAAGCACAAAGCCAGCATAAGCTCTCTATCATGTGCTCTCACTAATTCAGCAAAAATGAGATTGTGTTCCCAGGTCTGGCATGGGTCAGGTTAGCGTGGCTGGATATTGCTTATGGTGACGTGGAAGCGGTGTTGCTGCCAGCTGTATCTTAAATTGAGAAAAAGACTGGTTGAGAGGGTTAAACGGAAGAAACAGGACTGAGGAAGACAATTTTTTGTGGTAAGATAATGCCATAGAAAATAAGAACCTGGAAAGCATCTGGGCATATTGCATGTGCGCTGAATGAAAAGCATCATATGTCTAATACATGTTTCTTTTTAAAGTGGGTAGTATTAGAGGGAACTTAACAGTGCACAGTAGCATAGAGACTTGAAGACGTGTATGTCATGACCTGTTACTGGGTTTCTTCTTTTTAGAGGAAATGTATTTAGTTTTGCAGTAAATGAGAAGTATTTTAAAGGCCTGGGGTTTTTTTTGTTTGGTGTTTTTGGTTGTTATGTTTGTTTGTTTGTTTTCCTTTTTTTGTTTTTTAAAAAATTCTATTGGATTCTAATTCCTTTTTCTGGAGCCAAATCTTGCAGTTCTCAACAAAAAGACTTGTTTTTCTGTCTGCGTCTCTGAAGAGAGTGAACCTAGATTGCGGCTAGTGAGGAGGTAGAATGTGTAACTCATTTTGAGACATCAGCTTTGGATAAAAGCCAGTGTCTGCAATTTCAGAAACTCCCAACACAGCAGATGTATTTCAGTTTGTCACTGGAGGGGGAGTATGGCAATAAGCTTGACTGAAAACCCACAAGGTTTAAGGATGGTCTCCTATTAAACCCCAACAACATAAAGCACAATCCTTCATTGCTCTTCCCCTTATCAAGGCCAAGGACTTGTTAAACCTTTAAAGAAGCACAGAGTATATACCAGGTGCAGAAGGTGGGGGAGGCCAGACAGGGATTGTTTGGGTGGGAGGAAGCTCACAGTGCTGTGTGTTAGGGAACTATGTGAGCGGTGTTTTCAAATAGGGTGGGGAAAATCCATCTCTGGGGAGTAAACCTGGGCAGCTTTGATCCTCCTGTGAGGCAGGGGAGTCATCTAATTAACTTGTCAGGATCTCCTCCATCCCTCTTCTTTGCTTGGAGTGTACCTTTGTCATCAGTTTGGATGTAACAGAGTGCTTAATATTTTTCCAGTTTATGTGGGCTACTTAGTCAAAAAGGTGGCTGTTGCTTCTACCAGTACTTACGTTTTCTTTTAAAAAGGCTCTGCATCTAAACCAAAGTGAGGAGCTTCTTGCATTTTCACATCAAAAGAGGGAAGTTTATCTGTCTTCTTTAGGAAATTTCTCTGTTAGTGCTTTTCTATTCAAGATAGTGCTGGGACCTTGCTAGAGGCATCCTTCAGATTTTATTTTGGTGGTCACTGAATACTTTTTTTTCCCACTTTTTTTACAAGAACAGAGAGCTGCCTCAGCTGCTAGTCAGTGGATTTTCTATGTGCTCTATTGCCTTAAGCACCTGTGGGGGTGATGCTTCTTACTAATGCCTGGAGGTGTCCATGCAAATGCGTCCTCTGCACTTCTCAGAAACCTGCCACATGCTTAACAAGTACCTACAGGTAGTTGGTGCATAAAGTTGATGTGGTTTGGAGAACCTCCTGTGGTGCATTTCCCACATGTTGGCAGTGTCTTGTCCACAGGTTCAGGGGTTGAAGACCAGTCTTGAGCAAATAAGTGAGGTTCTCAGGGTGCTGATGGACTTTTGCAGTATGAATCAGCAGAGGACCAGCTCTTCTTGAAGCAACTCTGCCTGCATATTTAATTTTTATAAAAGTGTATATGTGGGCTTTTGTACAATATGTAATGTTAAATATAACCCCATCAACACATACCTTGTCTCCAGGTTTGTATGTGGAATTATGCTTACTGTGTTACTCTGGATAGAAAAAAATTAATCCTACTCAGTAGCTTCTGCACTTAAGTTATTAAATGGGGGGAAAAGCCACCCTGTTTTTGTTTTGGATATTTTTAGCTATACAGTTAAAAAGTTAATGCTTCTATAAATGTTCAGCTTTTATCTCTTATTTTGTTTTTCATTTTGTAACTTCTTCCCTGCATGTAGTTGCTGTTTCATTGTGTGCTGAATCCCACTGCATTCAATTCAGTTGGTGTGCATGCTTTCTTAAGCAAGTCCACAACTGCATTTACTGCAATCTGCAAGTTTGGTGGACAATATAAAAACACCACAGAACATTGGAAAGGCATGTTTGTAACTTTTTTCTTATTACTAATGATTTGAATATGATTGATTTGTGTTCATTTAGAATTTCCCTACTGCTATTTTAGCATCTTTTGTGTAGAAGTGTTCACAGTTGCAGCTGAGTTGCAGAAGGGTCATTAAAACTTTATGGCTGCTATTGTTCTTGTCCAAGCACAAGTAAAATATAAACATTTTCTGAAGGGAGTCTTCTCAACAGTGAAGAAATGTTTATGTGTAATTGCAGTGGCCAGTAGCAACTGACATAGAGGAAAAAATTCCCATTATTGCTGGCAATACTTGGGGATTTAAATTTACTTCAGTGTGTTGGGACTTGCATTTTGGAAACAAATAAGCCATTGTTTTACCCCAGGACATAAGTATTTTTCTTAAAGAATGTAATTACTAAGCTGTTATTTGTTTGTCCTGTTATATTTAGAGATGATAACCTTGAAAGCCCTGGATAAAACATTACTTCTTGAGCTATTATGCTACATGTGTAGTTTGGTGAAGAAATTTTAGAATGTGTTTTACTTTAAAATGTTTAATTTTTATGGTAAAAGGCTGCTGGGAAAGTAGATTTATCCAGGCTGTGTATGCAAGGATAGAGAGCAGTTGTTGAAATTGAAGTGTTAGCCAGTATGGTGGCCTGGGTCTGGAAGTCCACTAAAGATTTTTTTGTGTTGCAGCTGTTTTGCTGGGGCAGGTTCCTGGTGAGGAAGATGGTGTTTCTAAACGGTTTCTAAGTGGAAGAAGCTCAGTTCAGGTTAATGGCCAATTATTTATTAAGGCATAGAGGGTCTTGGCAGCAGACTAAGGATGAGGCACAGTGGAAGTGCTGTGGTCAAACCTGCAGCTCCTCCTGCCTGCCTGGGTGCTGCCGTGTTTCAGCTGTGGGGGATTGCTACCCACCTTTCCCTCCTCTCCTCACAAAGAGCCTGCCTCAGTCCCTTGCTGGGATGCAGAACAGGGTCAGAAGAGTGTCTGGAGGTGGGAGCTCTTCTCCCAAGTCTGGCCTTTGCTGCTCCCTACCCAGGATGTGGGGTTCAGGGGACCCTGCTGCTGCAAGCCTGATATGGCTCTCACGTCCCCTAGACAAACCAAGGGAAAACGTATGTCTGAAAAACCTGTTTGGTGACACTGAAAGAGTGCATAGACCTATAAATCTTGCTAAAACCACAAACCTTGTTAGTCTCCTCCCTGGTGCCAGTGCCAGGACAGTGTTTTCCCTGGTAATAAAAGGTAGGCTTTACTTTATGGATCCCAGGGAGGTAAAACCTAAAACTTCCTCAGCCACAGGTTTAATGTGTTCAGAGTTGAGTCTGTGTCTCTCTTACGGTCCCCTTAACTACAGTGTCTTCTCCTCAATTCCCCTGTATGCTTTTCTGGTTTTTATTTCAAGGATTACAGTGGCTTTCAAGGATTACAATCTTGGCTTTCATTAAATCAATGTCAAAACTCCTCTTGGCTGAGGGCTTCTCCCATGTTCTGTTTCTTCTGTTTTCTGGTATCTTTTTGCAGTCAAAGGTGTTGATGTGGCTGCCTGAAGTTCTCTGCTGTTACAGGCCTGGATGGTATTTGAGAGGTCTCCAGTTTCCGTGTGTTCCTGTGGTGGTTCTGTAGAGCTGAATACCATTTTTTAGCCATGCATGTGTAAATCTAAGTAAGATAATGGCTGGTTGGTCTCAGTAAGTGCCCTTTGACTTTAAATTTCCTTCCTCTATGAGTCCATCAGAATCAACACAGTGTGAGCTTGAGGCAAGGACCTTCCCCAGCATCTACCTGAGAAACCAGCTGTGGCCAGGGACTGTGTTTATTTGCTGAGATCGTGAAGTGGCACATCCGTCCCCTTGCTTTGATTAAGTGGGGACTGAACTGAGGTTCATGTGGACCCTTGAAAGCATGCTTGAACATACCTACACATAGAAATCAAGCTCTTAACTCTCCATTATATTTTTCCAAGTTTGTGAGGATATAGGTAATCTTATTAAGGCATTGAAAGAGTTGAGTGAGAGGTTGGACTGTTGTTAAATGAATGAACCTGTGAAAGTGGTGTCAAAGACACCTGCAACTGGATTGTCGAGAATCTGGCCCTTCTGGATCCATACTCTCACAGCTGCCTTGTATTCAGGGTACTTGGCCACTTTTCCAAATATGAGGCGCCTGTGTGACTTACCTTGTTTGGGTTTTGGTATCTAGAGGATAAGCTTAAATTTTATCTTTAGAAATGTAGAAGAAACATGTTAGTTGGAATGTGTTTCAGTGTCTGGAACTCAGACCAAACATCACTCTGTAGGAGGTCAGTGTTCTCATTTCAGGTGGTGTGTATATTGTAATCTGTTACTGTTGGTTTTGCTCTTCTGTACTGATACGCGAGTTAGGGCTTAATTACCTACTTTTACACGCCGGTAACTGTAATTTTGGTTTCTTTGTGCTTTAGTAATAAGTCAGTGCCAGAGCTTTTTGGCAGACTTGAGAAGGTGCTTTGGTCATGCCTTGGAGAATGGGTTATGAAGCAGTGGAGAAGCCCTTCTCCCACATGTGGTGAGAATGATGCTGTGCAAATGACTTTGGTGTGTGTGAATGTCTCATTGAACTCCCGGAAAAGTGTTTCAGTGTTGTTTATGTAGACCGTTTAATTGTTGTAATAGTTAAGCGAATATGCTTTGATTGAAAACCTGGATTGAGCACTCTGGCTCTGCCAGGAAGCAGTGCTTTTACAAAAGAGGTGTCATCTTCCAAAAAACTCGGGAAAGCCTTGTGAAGCAGAGACATTTCTTTGGTGGAGGACTACATTACTGCATCTCATTGCGAGATCCAGCCCCCTTCCCTTCTGCTTGAGTGTCTTGCTAGGAAAGGAGGAGGAAGATGGAAGCTGGATTTGCTCCCTCTCCTGTGACTCCGAGTTAATTTGTCTGTGGAGGAAAGATCTGTTCAGGTAGTTCCTGCTGCAGCCTGCTCCTGGGGCTGGACTGACCTTGCCTGAGGGACCTAGGATATAAGTGCTTCTGCAGGGATTGGGTATAAAACTTGCATTACTTTCTCAAAGTATTTTTCTATGTAGGAGTTTTCTAGGATGGACTGCAAGTGATCTTTGTAGAAAAAAAAAGTGATTAAATAGTTCCTGTAATATATTTGGCTTCACACAGAGACAATTTGAAACTAAACACATAATGTTTTAGTAGCAGCAGCAGCAAGAAGAAATATCTTTGAACGTGAAACAAGAATATCTAAAGACAGGATGGAATGTGCTGGAGACAATGTAAGAGCTTGCATGAAATAACTGTTTCTGATGCCAGGTGTGATAACCATACAGCATCAAAAATAATATTCCACTATTACTTTCTGTGTTATCTCTGAATCATCTACTGTAATACAGGGTTTAACCCTCTTTTGTATCATGTGAGATTTTCCAGTTGAATCACTTAATTGTTTGGTCAGACACAAACTAGCTGCCCATTTGCCTTCCTTTTGTAAAATCTTTGCTTAAATGACCATGACTTTCATTTTCTGGAGTGTTGTAAGGAGTGAGCTTTTTAAAACTTGGTTTTTTGTTATGTACACATGAGCTTTCCACTGTCTTTTTCCCTCTAGACAAGGATTTGTGAAATTATCCCTCGAGCCTATACATTATGTAATGTAATTAGTTTAAGATGTTTCTCTGTCCTTAGTGAACCCAAGTTAACATTTATTAAAAAGGAGCAGTATGGCTACAATTTGGCTTGAATTTTTTTCCCCGCAATGGCATCTAATTAAGTGAGAAATGTTTCCGCAGAATATTTCCCTTGTTTCATGTAGTTAGGGCAAAGAAAACATGAAAGCTGTCTGGCTGTGTATTCTCTCTGACTCAGGGGTCCAGAGGACGTAGAGATGGTTTGGGAGTTGTGGCTCCAAGTGCCCATGTGGAAGAAATTCTGCTGTGCTTCTGTGCACCTGGCAGCTGTCAGCTAAGAACTCATTGGAGCAGACTGTGGAGGCTCTTCAGAGACTTACCCTATTCCTATCTCCCCAAAATAGCCATCCACATTATTACTCAACGGACCAAAAGGGTTATTTGCAACTACAATAAAATTTCTTTTAAAAAATTGTTGTAATAACAACAGTAAAAACAGCAACTGCAATAATAATAATTCTTGTTACAGTAGTGCAAAACCCAGAGAGAAATAGGAGAGAAAACACTTGGCAGGTCTAACACTTCAGGCTACTAAAAAGAGGTGCGTTATCAATTTTTGGGGATGACAGACATGTTTGCTCTTGATATTGAGCTCCTAATGTTGTTTACACCCGTCCTGCGAACAGTCTGAGGAAGATTTTGTGCTTGAAACCAGCCTTTCCCTCTTCACCCCAGTTCATTGGATGCGCCTGCACTGAAGAGGAAAACAAATGCAGGATTCGCATTGTTATGAGTGACGAGAAAGATGTCCTTGGGGAAGGCAGGCCAAGATATGATGTTGTTGTGGGTGGCAAGAGTCACACTGCAATGAAGTGTTTGCCGTATAATGAACAGTGTCAGGACAGTCAGAGGCAGAAGTGTGGTTTTCAGCCACAGAATTTTCTGTGCTACTGTGTTGTGCTTTGTTTTTTACAAGACTTGTTTATGGAGCTGGTGGAGTCAGTGCTGTGGTAACTGTTTTGAATAGAGCAGGGCAGGCATCTTTGGAAATATGGCTGAGATATTCTTCCGTAGCATGTTTTCCAGAAAGCACCATTTCTGCCAGATGTTGGGGCAGTTCTGCCTTATTTAGAACAACTGTGGCAGTCAGGAACGGTGGTGTAGCACACTGTCCTCCTCCTCAAGGAAATGCAGCTTGATCTAAATTTCCTCCCTCAGACTTGTCAGACATTTGTTATTGTTTGCTGCTTCTTAGATCCCTTTCCTGTTCTTTTTTGAAGCTATTGTATGACAGGTTTTTCTTGGCTGGTTGCTTTCTATTTACTATAAAGAAACCCGTAGACAGATATCTGGGAACTAGCGTTCTTTGAAACCATTTGTAGAATTGCATTGGTGCTTCTTTTTAAAAACTAAGTCTAAGATAATTTAAGTCACTTCTGAATTTTTTATTTTTTAAAACAAAACTTATTTTTGTAAACAGCAAAATATTTGGATTCAGATTATTCTGATCCATTTAAAATGAAAAGTTAGTTATATTTGTGGAGAGTAAGATGAAAGGAATTGCTTGAAAGACTTTATATAAGGTCGTTTTTTAAATCAGCTTTGCTTTTGCAGGCATAAAACAGTGTTATTTTCTAAGAGGAAGTAGAAAACTGAAGATTTGTCATTGTATCATCCTGTCTCTGTACAGCAGAGTTATAAAGGTTATAATAAACTTGGACCTGAATTATACATCAGTGGGTTTGTTGAGGATGAGAAATTTACTGAATGTTTCTGAATGCACTTTAATTTTTTCAGGGACAGGTGACTATACATGCAAAATTTGACAAAGACATTTACCTCCCAAAGGATGCTGAGTTTTACTTTGTTTATGATGGATCCCTGAAGAGACACGTAATGTTTGCTGAGCGAGTTAGTGAGAATACTCTTCAGTCCATATCCAGGTGAGCCTTAATTCCTGTTTATATTTTTCCACTCTTTGCTCTACTCCAACCCCATTTCAAAGCTGGGCATAACTGGACAGTTTGGTGTAACTGTTTTATGTCTCTGTAGTGGAGAAAATGCAGGGATTTGAATGATGGCCTTTAGGATCCAGGCTGAGTTTGACTGAGCATAGATGATCCTGCCTTTTGTAGGATCTGTGCCAACACAGTATCAGATTTAGACAGGACTTGCACCATTGGGTGTGCATTAAAGTGCAGTCTTCAGGGATGGCATAATTTTTGATGTGAGTCGATTCTATGCCACAACTGTTTGCCTCTGGTCAACCTAACACCTGCAAAAGTCCTGTTTTTTCTGAGCCTTCCCTTGGTGCAGTTGTCAGCCTGGCTTGCAAGGCCCTCCTGCTTGTGATGCTCAGAGCTCTGCTGGAGCCGCACATGGTATGGAGATGTCTGGGACACAGTTCAGGGTGCTTCACTGCAAACAGGACATATGTGCTGCCTCCCAGCTGGCTCTCTGCCTTGGGCTTGTCTCCCTCTTGGATGTAACATAAACCCCGCTTGTCACCTTTATTGTGTGCTTTGTGACCTTTCCATTTGTGTGAGTAGGAGGCTACAGACATGATGTACCTGTGCAATAGGATCTCCTTGTTTTCTCTTGTGTTCTAAAGGGGATTTAGAGTCTGAAAATAAGGGCAGAGTATAAAAAAGGAAAGTTCACTGCTGTTACATAGTGGTTCCTTTGAACCCATAAATGCTAAATGATTGTCGTGAATTACAACTGGAGAAAATGCAATGCTAGGTTTGTTCCAAGTCAGTTTTAATTTTTTTTTTAAGATCTCAGCATATTCTGTGACACTGTAACATGGTTGCTTCTGGGCTAGGAACAAAAAACAGAAGGCTAGGGGCAGCACTTAATCATGACAGAAGCCATGAACTGATGAAAATAAAATGTGAGGCTAAACTTTATCCCTGCTGATGTTAGTGTTGTTTTATGGTAGCCAAATCAAACATAAGGGAACACAGAGCACTTTAAAACAACTGCAGTTGTGGTAAGTACATGCTTCCTTGTGGAGTTACTAGATTGCACGTGTACTTCTAGGTCTTCAGAGTGTGTTGGAAAACTTAAGTCTCTGCCCTTAGTACATCATGGTTAACTCTCCAGTGAGAGGTACAGCTTGCACCTCTTTTAGATGTATGACATCCACCCTCCCTTAGATGTCAAAGGAGTAGGAGGGAAAGACAAAGTGCTGAAGAGGTTAAAGAGGCAAACTCCCTTGGACTTTGAGGGTCCCAGCTGTAAGTTAGAGAGTTGATACAGCATTTAATCAAGTTTGCCAAGAGCCTGAAGTGTGCATTAGTTAAAAGATTGTTGGTTTTGGCCTGGGTTAATACAAAATTGGTTTTAATAAATAGAGGTATTACTCAGAATTCATGAGCATCTAATTTTTCTTAATGCTTATCTAAGAATCCTCAGTTCTTTCCACTGTGGTTAAAGAACCCTCACCTAAAAAGACTGGTTCTAGAATTAATTAAGTTGGTATAACTGGGAGAACTATCAGTTCAAGTCTAGTAGAATCCAAATTCATCAATAGAAATAGTTGGTGGATGTCCTATGACAAATAAATGTAATGAAAGGGAAGAATAAAATAATTCTGAATGAGCAACCACAGGTCTTAGAGGTGGATGAGAATGAAAAATAACTAATGTATTTTCTGAACATAGATGATGTCAGTGATTAATTTACATTATAATTACAGGCCATGGATACCAAGAAGCAGTTTCTGTGTCTGTGTTAATGTACACAGTTGGTTTCTCACCTGTGGTCCTCGGCAGCTGTCCTGTCACTTACAGAGAGAATCTGTCATGCAAGTTGTCTCGCTTTCTGGTCGATCATGCAGAATGTGTCACCACCACTAGTCACAAGCTGTTGCTGGTTAAGTTTGGGCTAAGGATGAAAGATCTGCAGTCACTGGATAATGACTTGATGATGGCTGTTGCTTATGAAAAGTTGCCTGCAACCTGGAACATCCTTGGAAGCTGCCCAGAAGGTGGTAGAGTTTTATTTGAAAGCTTTTGACAGTGGTTTGGTGCACAGTTCAGAGCAGAGTGTCTCACTGTTTTATCCAGTTTCTCCACTCTTGTGCTTTATTTGGGGTTAATAGGAAAAATTGTTCAAGTGCGAGAGGGGTAATCAGAGATTTCGTTTGTGCCCAGAGAATTAAAAGGGGTAACGATGGTTATTGTAACTCTGTCTCCCTAGAAGGTTTTTCTGCCTTGACTCACTGTGAATGCAGTTCTTTATTTGTAGAGTTGTCTGTTAAAAAAAAGCAAGAAGTGTAGCATGAACCTTTGCAGCCATGATTCTAACCAAGTGAGATATTTTATCTCCAGAGAAAGAAGGTGGTAGTCAAAAAAGAATATGTTACTGTAGGCATTCTGAGTATGATTCTGTAGGCATTACTGTGCTGAGTAAACATAACTTTTGTGACTGTTCTGTCAGTGCTTATCCTTTACTTATGACTATGGTCATTCTTTGTGGAAAATACCATTAAACAAGTTCCTTTGTGGCTTTTTTTAATTGTAGAGGAAGTGGAATGAAAATACATGTGAAACTTTACATTAGGGTATGTTAGTGAAAAACTTTATAACAATATCAGGTGAGATTTTCCTAGTTTCAGGTTTCCTTGCAAACAAAACCCTTAGTCAGGGCTTGCTGAAGAGTATATTTTTTTTTGCAGACTCAGGTGATTCATAGCTGAGAGTGGAAACTGTGTTATACTTGATGGCTTCATACGTTTTTCATTGAAAATTTGGTAGTTTTGACTGTTTTAGTACTTTAAATTGCTAAAAATCAGAAGACAGGCATTTTCCATGTGAGCCAAACTGAAAGAGATTCATGCAAGCTTTTGGGAAATAACACATCGCTTAAGCCCATTTCTTTGAGTAAGGGCTTTTTTCACATCTTAAATCTTTCTAATTCTTAGTGACAGATAACTTAAAATCTGAAGAATGTTTTTGGTTTGTCTTTTCTAAACAACCCCTTTAACAGATGTAAAAACAAATACCAAGTCTCATTCAAATATTGGCTAGACAGGAGAGGAAAAAAACCCCGTTAATTGTTTCATTTTGATGTGTAGTAAATACTTGTTCACTTTACTCAACTTCTCGGAAAACTGCTGGATTTTAGCAATGAGGAACTTGTATCAAAGCCTGAAGAAATCAGCTGTAGTTTTGTTCACAGGCTTATCTGAGCTTTTCACCAGGTAAAACTCAATGCAGAAGCATCAGCAGGATGTCAGTGGTACTGAGAGATGCTTGGCTAGCCAGCTGGGTACCTGCTTGCTTGAAACATAGGGAACGATTATCCTGGGCATATTGAGGGTCCAGAGAGTCAGAGATCATCTCAGGCGGTATCAGAGTAAGCTCTGCCAGGACAACTGCTATCCAGAGAGCAGAATTCTTTAGTTTTTAGTTGTGCTAATTGTTAGTTTTCAGGTATACTGCAGCATTTATATGGAAAAAGAGTATGTTGCCCTTGCAAGACTTTTTATAGGTCTTGTATTTTTAGTTCTATGTATTTTTCATACTTTGTTCACTTTTCAGATTAAAATAGTATACATGAACAAAATTTCAACACAGCAGAAAAGCTGAGATGTGTGCTGCCATTGCCATACAGAATCTCTGTGAACATTTGAAGTGTTAGACAAGCACGTCTTCAGCATACTGCGGTGGGATTGCCTCGTAGGCACTGTTGCACTTGGAGAAGTGACATCTCCCTTTGTAAAACAGTTGTTGCTCTTAAATGAAGCCAGGGTCTTTTGCCTTGTTTCTGAATAAACAAAATGAATTCCTGGGGCCTGGTAGTAATGCTCATTTACAGTGGGATCTGTCAATGCACTCCTGCTTGGGCAGTGCTTGGGGCTACCCTCGATGAGTGGGAGGCTCCTGAAAGCTTTCTGGACAGCTTTTCCTTCAGCCCAAGGGAGGTTAGTCCTTCCCTTTGTCTCTGTCTGAGGTCCAGGCTTGGGCTGGGCCTGATACCTATTTTGCTGTCCTCTAGGTAGTTTGTATAATTTTTCTTAAACTTCTATATCCTTTCTCTCACTGTTCTGAAAGTATGGTTTTGATCCTCTCTCCTGACTGTGAGAAGCACTGACTGGAGTTGCTTCCTTGTGCTGTCCCCATCACTGTGTTTTTGTCCCCAAAGCCAAGAAAGCCAAAACTGAGGGAACCCTGTGCATGCAGGGGAAGGAGAGGGAGGGAGAAGGGGGTGGACTGAGACAGGAGAGCCTCAGATCTCTCAGCGCATGAGGAGAGGAGGAAAAGGTCCTTAATCTTAAACCATGAGGTGATTAAGTATTGTTCCTGTACTCTTCTGCATGGCCTAAAAGATCAAAATTGGTGAGAAACAGAGTGTAGAATTTTATGAATATTTAGAAGGAGAATGAGAACTTCTTTCCCTACTTGCTGTCCCTACAGCTTCTTGTGTCAAAGGTCGGAAGTGTCTTGACACTTGACATTGTCAGGATGTTCTTTTTAATATGAATGTTGTGAAAGATGGGTGCTGTCATCCATCACTGCTTAGAATGTTAAGCTTCTGTGGTTCTGTCAGTTTTCAGAGCTGCTGGGCTATTTTTATTGGAAAAAAACACTTTTGAGTGACATGTTGCTGGAAAAAATTATTGCACCATCTGGTATTTTTTGACCTCATTCATTTTCATGAGGATTTAGAAATGTAAGGGTCGATGGAAAGATAGAAGAACACTTTATTCATAGGAGTTTGGTATTCAGGATAACACATAAAAAGGATTGAATGAAGAGAGCCAAGAGATTGTCTAGGGAGCATTGCAAATAATTCAGGAATTTAGTGTAGTTGCACAGGTCAGAAGTTATTTGCCGCATTATAGAAAGTTCAACAAAAGAAACAAGAAAGCATGAACCTTTTGGTAATCCTCATTTGTAATAGATGCCTGTATGACAACTCTGACAGGAGCTAGTCATTCTCACAAAGTGGTTAGATGTTGAGATCAGCAGCTTGCTGCTAGAGAAAACTGGGATCTCAACAAAGGTGCTATGCTTAGACATTTATTTGTTGGTGGCTTTCAGGAAAGGGGAAGGAGGGGTAGGGAGGAGGGAGAGGGAGAAGCTGATTTTCTTGTTTATTGCACCTTGATAAAGAGTATTTTCCTTCTGAACTGGATTATTCAATCTGTGGAGATAAATTATTAAATAGTAAGTATTAAATAATAAGCTAAATAGATTGTTAGTGCTGCCAAAAAAAGAGAAGAGAATCTTCCCACAGTTTTTTTGTTTACCAAAAAAAGAAAAAAAAAGGAAAAGATGTAAAGCAGGGAGGAAAGAAAAACTAAAAAAAGAGAAAAAGAGAGAAAGAAGAAGTGAAACTGAATGAGAAAAATGCTTCCAAGTAACTCTTCCTTAGCACTGTCAGGTTATGGCAGCCTTCCAATACTGGCAGTCCCAAGAACCATCAGACACAGGTTCAGCATCTTCCCCACAACTTTTTTATCCTTGACACACTCAGGTTTACATTTCTCAGCTGTCAGAGGGTGAATGGGAGCACAGGAGGGCACTTTGCAAGCAGTGCACTTTATTGACAAGAGGCTCAGTTTCTGGTTGTTTTAGGGGCACTGCCAAGAGAGTGAGTTCACATTGTGTGGGATACTTAACTGTGCTGGTAATCAAAAAAGAACAGTTGCTGACAGCTTTGCCACTATTTACAGTTATTTTCAAGAGGAAGGCTGCTCTTCTAGGTTTTTGCTATTAATAGAAGCAATAACATTACAGCCGGAATTAAGAAAACTAATTGTGGCTCATAAAGAAGGGAGCAGTGTTTAGTTCCCTTTTGTGAACAAGGAGATTTTCCATTTTATTTCATAAGTGCATTGTAATTGTTTTCTAGGGATAGGTCTTGTGGAATGACCTGAACTACCCAAACTTGCTGCTTTATAGTCTGCCTTTGGGGGACACTTTTCCATTTTCTGAGGCACTTTTTACTCTATAGCCCTTGCCCTACCGTTTTCTTTGTAATTTGTGTTACTCCTTTCACCTGCTATTACACACATTCCTTCTAAAGTGGACAAGCTCAAACCTGACTGATGCATGTCAGGGTTTTGATGTAAATTGAAGAAAATTCTGTTTGTGTCTTCTCTTCAGTTGGAAATTTAGATTACTTTTTTTCCCGTGGAAGGAAATGGAGAGGAGTGCAAAGTGCCTGTTCTCTATCACAGAATTAGAAAACACTGGGAGCAGTGTCTAGGTCTGGTGAGATTTGTGAGGAGAGGTAATTGTATTTTGGTCAGAGAGTTCAGGGAGTTAGAGAAACAGATAAATCTTTGCCCCAGCAGGAGTTTGTCCTTTTGGAAGCTGTGTCTGGAAGAGGGAGGAGGATGCTAGCCTGTACATTGCAAAGCAGATGAGTGTCTTCCAGTGCCTGCTGCTGACCCAGAAACCTGCAATGGGGCAAGATACTGTCAAGCACTCTTCAACCTATGGGTTGCCAGCCAAGTGTATGATTCTCATCTCCTGGTCAGTAGTAATAAGAGCAGTGAGGAGGAATTTGAGATCCCTTTGACCATGAAGGGGCTTTCTGGGAAAAGCACGGAGCACTTGGAGATATGCAGAGTGACTGGAGAGCGAGTGCTGTAAGAGATACAGGAGATAAAGTTTCCTGTTGAAGGCAGTGTATGAGTAGTCGAGCTCAGGAGCTCTGCTGCTGAAGAGACCAGATGTGAAGCTGTGGTCTGACCCAGACCTCAGCCTTCAACTGGCACTGGGCTGGAGAGCCCTGTTCTTCTCCTGGCTGAAAGGGTGTCCCACCTGGTATCAAGCACTTGGGTGGTGCTCAAAAAACAAGTGTCTTACACCAGGCACCTCGAGGGAGTGTTTGGCTGCAGTACTAAAGGATGAGGAATATCCCTCCTGCTAACAGACACCATCTCCTATAGTGTTTTGCATCATAGTTGGGGTCACCCAACCAGTAGAGTCAGCTGCAGCTTCACCTGAGGTGTAAGTGTGGCACCGTGCGCAGCCTTTAATGTGTGGGGCTGGTGGATGGGAGCCTTTTCTAACCCTCCGGCTGCTAATACTGCTGGGGCAGGACTCCCTTTGCAATGGACCTTTACCTTCCCTCATGTCCTTTTCTTCTGTAGGATTGATGCCAGCCTCTGGGAGTTGGTTCATGTAGGTATGCTCTCAGCTGGTCTGTCGCATACCTGATTTCATGCACTGCAACCTGATGTCTCTTCACAAAACCCACTGGGTTTTTGCAGCAGTGGAGTGCACTGAAGACAGCTTTATAAATAATCTCATACCTAATGGAAAAATGAAAAAATTAGCAGTAATGTATAAAAGTATGAGGCCAGGAGAAAGTGGAATTTGTCAGCCAGTTTTGATGTCTCCCCCTGCTTTTCAAGTCCCAGATCTTGAGGTTTTTAGTCTCCTTCCAGGAAATGATTGAAATTCAGAGTCCAGAAAGGGCTTAGTCACTTCTGTCAGAGAGAAATACTTGGTTTTAGTTTATTTTTTTGAACATAGGAAGGGATTCAGGTGCAAGGAAGAACAAAAGGATTTCTTAATGTTTAAAACAGACTGTTTGGCTCAGCTCTATGTAACCCAAACAGAATGTTTTGGCTGGAGAACCGGGATGCAATGCAAAACAAAGTCTTGATAGTGCATATCATTGACAGCACCACCTGCCTTGCAGTAGCTGACCCTGTCTGAATCAGCCAGCAGTGTGTCCTTCAAATCATGGGAGCTGTTTGGTTTGTGCATTGATGGAAAATGGCATGTTATACCACTTGCGTTAAATGGTATTTTATACCATTTAAATACGAATATGTTGAAGAAGCCTTGTGTTTTCCTTTTTTTCCTTATTTTGTTCCAGCTTGCCACAGAATGCAGTTGAACTATGTTGGGTTTTTTCCACAATATGGGGGGTGTGTGTATGTTTGTTTCTGGATGGTTTTCTTCTGTTGTGTTTTTTCTTTGTGGTTCCCCCCTCCCTGCCCTTATGCCATATTTGAATTCTTCCCCAAGGAAATGGGAAAATAAAGTGAAAAGCGTAGGAAAATGCCATTTGTTCTGTCACAATGAGGAAGTATAAGAGAAGGTGGTAAAAGAAGAGAACTGAAAATAAAAATTGTTCTTAAGGGAAAAAATTTCTAACCCCCTGTTGTTTCAGAACTTCATCTTTTAATGAAAATCTTTTCTTTATAGGCAGGTCTGTTTAAAAACCTTATTACCAGTCATCATGTCTTTTTGTTTTTTTTGTTTTTTATGTTGCTGATTCTGGAATAGAACAACAGATTTTGGATATAAATGTCCCTGGAGGTGACCTGGTCCTACCCTCCACTTGGAGCAGGGCTAGCTTGAAAGTTGTATGAGGTTGCTAAGGATCAGGTTTTGAACGCCTCCGTGGACAGACAGTTTGTAACCTCTCTGGGCCACCTGTCCCAGTGCTTCACCGTCATCGTGGTGAAAAATACAGATCCTTGTATGGAAAAGCATCCTTACCTTTCCATTTATCCTTCTGAGTAGACAGTTCGAATTTCAGATTTTACTGTCATGAAGGTATTAGTAATTGCTTTATGTCATCAGGTTCTGTTCAGTCCTGGGCAAGCCACGTGGGGCTAGTAGGAAGAGAGTAGCCCAGCAAACACATCATCTAGAGAGGTAAAGGGCAGGGAGGAATGTGAGTGCTGTTTCTGATTAGGTGCATCAGGGCTGAAAGCAGACAGTGAACCTGCTGGGTGGTTCAGCTACCATGTGCATTCAAGCTGGCCATGAACAAATTTAGCATAAGGTTAGATGAAGGTTGCTAGGTTAGGCAGATAAAGATCAGTTACTAGACTATTTGTGGTGAGATAGTAGAAGTTATTGTTTTAGATGGTGGTTTCAGAAGACAAAGATTAATTACTGTTATTTTTAAAACTCGTCTTTTTGTAGCAGACTTACAACGAACTGCATTGTTTCCTAAGATTTGGCTGCCAGAAGAGTAAGTATTTGCTGCAATGTCGGAGCAGAGAGAAGGCTATTCCTCATCAGGGAAAGCTTCCTAAGGGCTCCCTATTTGCTGAGTGGGAAAGTCCTAATCTTATCATCCTCAGAGCAAGCTTATCTGGCTTTTTTTTGGCATTGTTACAGTATACATTGAAACCCAGTGGCCACAGGCCAATGTTCAGAGTAAAGTTTGCCTTTTTGTTTCAGTGCTTTTAGTCTGAGGATTGCGGTTGCATCTACATGGATATTTAGTGTGTTTAATATTGATTGATGTATTTGCATGTGTTTTAATGAGATTAATTTGTCTGTGGTCTTGTTACTAACACTGTATATAGAAAAAATGATCTAGTTGGAAGCATTGAAGAACATAGCTTGATGTCTAAAGTGGGACTTCAGCAGAATTTCAGTATTCCAGATCAAGAAGCAATTCTGAAAAATTTTTTTTTTTTCCTGTGAATGCATAATGTTGGTTCAGGGTCTACATTTTGGACCACATAATTTCCTGGGTATTTAAAGTTGAACTCCCTGGTGTACATGTAAACACGTCAGACAAGGTGCTCTGCTGGGGTCCAGACTGGTGGCACAGCCTTGAGTCTGCTGAAGTCCTTGCAGGGGAGACTCTCTGAAGTACAGAAAAATAGCACTGGGGCCAGTGCTATCTATGCAAAGCACAGATGATGTTATCAATCTCTATTCAGAAATGTAGCTCGGGAAAGGGAAGATACTGGCACACATTTTCATACTGTGTCTCAATTGTTAGGTCATTCTCCGAACAAGTGAGAGATCTGGGCTTTGAGCGTTGTTTTTCACTTTTGATGACGGTATAATGAGAAAGGCATCCACGTCTGAACAGCAGAGAGTTCTCCTAGCTGATTGTTGCATTGTAGTCAGTCTGCTGTTTTCTTGGTCTTCTGCCCTGCATCCCCTGGATATCCCTCTGCACCACGCCCTATTTTGAGTTACTCTGCAATGGAGGGAACAGCGTATGCTTCCACCAGATGAGTGATCAGAGGAAATTTTAAGCTGTGTGTGTTCAAATCCCATCTGGCTGAGGGGGAAGTTGTACTGAGGTCTCTCATTTTTGAAGTGGCACATCAGCCACAGATTTTGGGAAGCTTTAACCTTGCTTATGTAAATGTTCCTCCATAGAAAAAGGTCTCAGATCCAGGCAGACCAAAGTGCTTGGTGAGAAGTTCTTGATAGGGCTTTGAAAACGTGAGTTTCAGTCAGATCTTCTGGGCCGAGTTGTTCAAGGCCAGGTTAGATGGTGCTTTGAGAAACTTCCTCTAGTGGAAGCTGTCCCTGTCCATGGCAGGGTCTTTGGACTAGGTGGTCTTTGAAGTTTCCTTCTGACCCAGGCCTTTCTGTGGGTCCATTATGTTGGTCCATGTTGCTTATGGTTCCATTTAGCAAAGCAGTCTGCAAATGCTTGAGTTGGATTCAGTGGACGTAAAGGTGGCACGTGCTTGAAAACTTTGAAACATACATACTATCTTGTTCTATAGATGTGCAAACACTATAGTTCATATTAATGTTCGTAACTAAAGTGTAGAAATGATCATTGTTTCCAAAGACTGAAATTAGAAACACTTTGTAGACCTCAGAGGAAAAAAACCCCGTAATTCATTTTTTTCCTCTGTGGCCCTGGATCCTACAGCAGATCCTGTGCCCAGATGGACATATATTTGCCTAGAGTCTGAAATGGGAAGATGAAGAAAAATTTTTAAAGACCAGTACCTGGGGAGAGAATTGTTGCATAGGCGGGCTAATGCACCAGGCCACGTGTTGGCTAGCCAGAAATAAGATGAAGTTTGAACATGAATTTTTAAAAAAATAATGATGTGACATTTTGTATGTGTGTTCTACAAATGCATAGGTACACATTATGTAAATGTTTAGTAATATTCTGGTTTAAAGAATTCTCCCTGCATCTTGTTAATGTGTCTACTTTTGTTAGAACTGCAATGAAAAATAATTTTCAGACACTACATTCAGGTTTGCTGGCTATTACGGTACTACAGTCTGTGGCCTGAAGCTCCCTTTTACTCTGATGCTTCAAATTCCTTTCATTTATTGAAGGAAGAATGGCCTGGTTTTGTGGGTTTTGACGGTTTTGACTGTCTGTAAGTTCTGATTCCACTTGAAATGGAAAGGTAAAACGTCTGGATGGGTTGCCACCAAATACTCAGATCAAAAACTGTATCACCAGTGGATATCCTACAGTAATTTTCCCTGTGTAGTAGTAGAGAAAGTTCCTTAAGTTCCTAGCAAGTAAAATGTTGGGGTTTGTTACTGATGATTTTGACTTGCTTGCTGTGTTTTTTTTAAGAGCCTGAACAAAAAGAAACTCTTCTCCACCTTGTGATGAAGTTGGGCTTGGTGAAGCTTTCCCAGTTCTTGGCAGCCCAGCCTGGAGGGTCATCAGCATTAGCATTACCTAATGACGATGGAGCAACCCCATTAGATTTGGCTTTACAAAATGGACACTCCAAACTTGTTGAGGTCTTTGTAAAGTGAGTATAATGGTTTCCTGTTTTCTATGAAAATCTCTTGTCTTTTAAGGGATGTGGGGAGTACTGTTGTTTATCTGGAAAGAGTTGCCTATTCTGTGCTGGTTTCTGCTGCTTTTTGCCAGTATTATCATTTTAGGTGGTAAATTTGCATTTACAGTTAAAGGAAGTTTATTTTTTGTGTCCTTCATTACATTTGAAGTTAATTAATAGTCAGTTAAATGATACAGGACCAGCTGCACCATCAGGTGCCTCTCCCAGCAATATCAGCTGAATCCTGACACACTAAAACCAAATAAAGACATTACTTAAAAATACATATAAAGAGATAGTTATACATAAACAGAACCATAGGACCTGACTTCCACAAAACCTCAGCAGACTTTGTGACCCCTCTAAGCTCAAGTTTGAACGAACAAATAAAGGAGAATCAGCAGCAAAGACACTGCTGCAGTTATGACTCTGTTCTACCCAAGTGCTGCCACACTGACAAATGACTTAAAGGACAAGTGCTTTCTGGCACCTTTCAGCTGTCTGGAGCCCTGTCTGTGCAGTCCTGAGGAGCTGCCTGGGATGTGTGTATGTGTCTTGGGATACCAAATGGTAAGCATCAGACACCCCTTCTTACTCTTGGCTTTTCTTCGCAAATAGAAATATGCAAGAATTGGGCTACATTTTTATTTTGGTATATGGCTCTTTCAGTTGTGGCTCCATGCAGCCTGTAGTTTATGTGAGACTTATCCGTACTTCAGCTTGAAAAAAAATACGACATGAGTATAGTACATTATGTTATGACTGTCTCATTTGTTTGTTATGTCCAAACAATACTGTATTCCCTTGAGATACTTTCTGTTTTTCACTCTTGTGGGATAACAAATCTGCTAGCTGCCAGTCGTGTCCTACTGCTATATATGGCAACATTGACAGGAAAAGGTACTATTGCTCATTTACAGCAATAAGGAGAAATAGGTATTGTCACAGCTTGCTCTTTCTGGCTTCTTTTAGTAGTGAGCTAACATTGTTTTTTCCCAGTTGATAGCTAGAAGTAGCTATGTGTTCTTAAGGCTGAAAAGAGTCATTGGTACGTATTTGTTTGCCCAGCTGTGTTTTCAGTGGATGTTTCAGATTTTCTGCCTCTGGTTTTTGCAGCGGGTGCGCTGGGGTCCTGACAGGTTGTGCTGAAGGGGAGCAGGAAGCTCACTGTGGCTGTGCTTTCATTCTACCTGTGCAGAGAGCTTCTGCTTTGACTTAAAGAGCGTGTCATTCCAGCTTCCAGAGCAGTCAGTCACTTGACATTTCAAGAGCAGAGATCAGCGAGGGTGCCTGCCTGCAGTTTGTTCGTTCTTCAGGAGCTCTGACGCTGACATTTAGCCACACTGCAAAGCACTTGCTGGAGTCAGACATTAAGCTCTTCAGAAAATACTTCTGGGACAGACCTCTTCTTTATCAGGTACCACAGATTTTCTTCATAATTTCCAGCTGTAGACTTTTCAGGCTGGATTTGTTTTTCTTGAGTAGCCTTTTAATTTAAGCTGCCTGTGTCACTGATCACCAGCATAATTTCATTATTACTGTTTTGGGCTTCTACATTGTGTAAGGGTACCACATTGTGTGTCTGAAACTGAAGCATAAAGAGGTGTTGAGAACTTTGTCAAAGCTTCCTTTGCCTCCCAAGTTGTTTCTTAATCATGATGGACTCTACAGGGAGTATCTTTCCGTAAAATCTCTGTGTCTTCAATTGCATTGCCATTGTATTAATTTTTGTACTTTGAAATATTTAAAAATTTAATTCCATTCTTCTGGTAGTGTAATGCCCCAGAGCCAACCCTGGTCTATTATTTACAGCAGGAATACAGAATACAGACTTTTTCTACAGAGTTTAGTGTAGTTGGTCTTATTTTAATGTAAAATGTCTGAAGCACTGCTGTCATATCCTTCAGGACATCTCTTGATTTCAATAAAATAAAGAGAATGCTTGAATGTATAAGTTCTTTAATAGCAATGCAGATGCTTACCTGTGTTTTTAGATTGAGACTGCACAACATATGTAAAACTAGGGAGCTAAAAACACACTAAAAGTTGGTATCTTTTCTGGTCTTGAAATTCAGCTTTTCTTTTCCATTCTTAGCTTTGGGTTTCCTCATTTGTGCACTGATTTTCCTTGCATTACCATTATTGCATGCTGCATTTTTTTTTTTTTTAACTTAGGAAATTATTTATGTGTTATGTTTAACGTAGAAACTTAAGGTGTGGTATATTGTATAGTCCTCATGTATAATATCATGTAATGACATTGTCCAGATTTTGATTTGTTTCAATACAAAAAAGTTACTCTCTGTAGCTTGGAGAATCCCTACAATTTGTGTGTGGCTTTTCTATTGAGACAATAATAAACTCAAAAGGAAAATCAAGACTATAATCAAGAATGCATTGTTATTTATATAATTGGCTTTTTCTTGCACTCACAAAGTCCTTGTTTTTCATTCAGTCTTTGAAATGGAAAAAGAAAGTGTGGCATGCTAGGTATTCTCAAAGACAAAGGCTCTTAAAGGCTGCAAAATTCTGCATTTGGTATTTTCTGGAAAAAACCTACTGCACTGAATTTGTTGGTTCCCCTTTTGCCATTCCTCTAGTCGCAGCAGTCTAGGTTCTGCTGTGGGCACCTTATTCCCCACCTGCTCAGCATCAGTGTTGCAGCACTTATAATAAAGCAGAAATGAACCAGAATAATTGGGAAGATCACGTGGTGGTTTATTTAATGAATTTCTTAATACACAAGCTGTTGTGTTTGGACTATGTATTATGTCCAAAAGGAAATGTAAAAGTCCTTTTCTTTCTGTTGCAAACAAGGATTTTGAATTCTTCAGTTGTATCCAAAGAATTGGAAGGCAATTAGAAATTTTTGGTGGGTATTAGACATTTCACAGTACGTAGTCTTTTTAAAATAGAGGTAGAACTTACTGTTGTCCTGGAGTATTCATTTCATCTACAGCAGACTTAGGCTGGACATTTGGTATTTGAGACTGTATAAATGACCACATTGCTATTTTATGCTTGAGTCAGAATGTCATGAACTGAAGAAAGGGAGCTTGTCTCAGTTATGATGGCATGTAGTGTTGGATTTGTGGATTTGTGTGAAATGATTGCCTCAGATGGCAGCACATCTATTCATGCAAGAAAAGCATAATCTTTCTCAAGTATATTCTTCACTCTCTGCTGTGTCGGTTCTTTCAGTTCCTTTTCTATTCCTTAGAAGCCTAAAGAAGTAATGGAAGAGTTAAAACAAGCTGTCAGTAAGCTAAAGTCACTTGTATGGGAGCCATGCCTTAATTAAGCAGTTCAAAAAGTGGAAACTCATAGGTTTTGTGGGCACATTAGGCAACAGAGATGGGGGAGATATCTGGAATTGCTGAGAAAGAATGTGGACTTGCTTAAATTCTGTGTGACCTCCTTGGGGCAGAGATTGCTGTGTGGTAGCAGTGCCTGTCAGTGGGACGATGTGGTTGGTTCATTGTGCACCTCCAGTGGAGACCTGGTCCACGAGGATCCACGAGGCTGCCTCAGCTGCTGGAGGCAGCACAGCCAGTGCAGGGCAGAGGTCCTCTGTGAAAGGAAGAGAGATCTGGGGACTGATGGACACATTGAAATGGTGTCCTAGTAATGAAAAAGCCAAAAAAGTCAAACCAGGATAACCATCCAAAATGACTAAGATAGTTTATGATCATTTAAGTAAATTTTTTGGCTGCTGGTGGACAGATTTAATACTTACCAACTTTCTTTTGACTTTTTCTGTCTGATAGGTGTTGGAGTGGAAAAACTGCCTAGCACAGCAAGAGATGAGCAGAGATAAATGCAACTAGCCCCACTGAGGTGGGGCTTCATGGCTTTCAAATTAGTTTGGCTGCGATATTCAGCGCAAGGGTCACCCCTGGCCTTATGTGTTCAGGTTACCATGTCTTTTCTCTGTTTGCAGCTCTTGGTACATGGCAAATACACAGGCAGCCTTCTAGAGGGAAAGACTAGAAGCAAGCGGAGTTGTAGATGAAAGGACACAAAAGAATCCATTCTTTCTGCCTCCCACTTGTTTATCATCTCTGAGGGTAATTTCTAAAATAGGAGACTGTATCCCAGCCCCCTCTTCCTTTTGAGCAGGAACGATATAGTCAGTGTATATCTGAGCAAGGGAGCAGCCTGGCCAGGGCCCACAGACATGGGGAGCGTCTCCTGGCTTCCAGGCTGGGTTTATCATGTATTCAGTATTTAGTCTTAGTTTTTTCTCTTTGTATTACCTATCCATCAAAATTGCTTGCTTTACAGGGACGCTTTTAACATAAACTAGACTTCTGAACAGAGCTGCTGTGCAAAGCTGTTGTGCTGCTTTTCTCATAGAAAAGAGAAGAAGGTTGTAAGCAGTGAAGTGCACATGGTAAATCTGATCCTGTAGATCTTTTGTGTATTGTAAGCAGGAGGTGATTTCTCTCTGTAGTTAAAAATACTTTATCGGTTTCCCTCTTGAGGGATTGCTGTCAGTTTCCTCTGGAAGGTAGCCATTAAAATATTCCTTGTGGAATCTCTCTCAGTCATTTTAGTATTGCTTATAGCGTAAGTGTGTGCTAGTCTTTGTTATTGTTCTTGAGTTTTCAGAGAAATGTCATGGGCATCAAATACAGTTACTGTCATTTTGATTTTTTTTATAGAGTATTAATTCAAATCAAGTTGAGACAGTGGAAGGTCCAAAAATGCCCTGCAGTACAACACGCTCTGTAGAAGGTACAGTTTTTTTATTCCATAATGTTGCAATCTTCAAAAGCTCTAGAAAGTTGGCACAGATTCATACACTATTTATTCAGGAAGATCATGTTTCATACAGTTTTAGAGACCTGTTAGAAGAGAGCAGTGGAGTATGTAAGTCATACATTATAAGAGTTTTGTAAACCATGATACTCTCTAGAGAGCATTGGTTTTCCAGTGTCAGACTGAAATTGTTCACAAAATATTATGACATATATAGTGACTGGAAAAGCCTTAACTGATTTCATTTTAAGAGCCAGAAAAATGCCAGGTGTTTCCAGGAGAGGGCAGTGTTTAACTGAATGAATTCTCCTGTAAATTCCAGTGAAGCCAAATAAGTTAATAAAGATAGGAGCACAGTACTGATTTGGTTGGGTAGTTTTGGGACTCAGCCTAGACTTCTTAATGTGGCAAAATCCTCATTTGTTTCCATCACACATTCACTATTTTGGTGAGCATTTTACCTCTGCAAGGATTGTGGGACTGTACTCGTGGGTGAGAATGCTCTCTCATTACCAAAATACCTCCCTGTGTACCTCAGAGCAAGCATGTCTTAGAACTGAAGAGAAAATCACAAAAAAAGATAGTTCTTCAGCACCAGAAATACGAAGCTTGGAGACTTATATATGATTCTTAGGAATGGATTAAACGTTTTCATCAGTTGTCCATTTGCTGATGTGGCTGGCATTGTATGTTTGGATGGAGCTGAAAACTTGAGAGCTCTGTGAGAGGCTGAGTCTTGCACTTCAGTGTCTGCTGGAGACAGCCTTACTGAGGGCAGCAGAAATGTTAGCACCTGCATGAACTGCTGACAGGACCAGGACCAGACCGAGGGAAAGGATGGGGACTAGTTCGTGGGGCATCAGCTAGTAGCTTCAAGTGAATGGGTAAAACAGGGACACAGTCATGTATTTAAATGTGTATGCTTCCATTGCTAGTGCTGAAAAGGTAGTTTTATACCCAGTTTGTCTGTCAGTCTTCAGGCAACAAGCCTTCTGCCATTAGAAGTTAAATTTGCAGAGAAATAATAAGCAGTTTTTAGCAGTTACAAGCTACATATCTGTTATTGTAAGTGTAAGTGAGAATTTATTATATGAGGTTTGTAAATGACTTTGGTGACATGGGGTTTACTCTGGGTGTTCACCTGAGTGCTGTACTCTGACCAGGATGATCTTTATGCTGCTCTTCAGGATAGAAGGTGAACAGTCTTCACTGGCAGTGCTATATGTGGCAGTTGCTTGGCCAGTGTGACTTGTAGGTGATGATTACTTAGATATTTTTTGCAAAAAGCAGTTTTAACTTGGTCTGACTTGCACAAGCAGAAGGTGAACATCAATGGGTATTCATTGCCCAGTGAGAGAGAGAGAGGGAGAGAGAGAGCGAGTGAGAGAATGTGTCTCCAGTTCAGGACATCTACTCTCATTTTGGATTCTGATGAGCAGCAAAGATATTTGGCATAGGCACACCTAGATATTTGTGTTTTCAGTGGAAGCTATACACTTTAGTGCCTTCATGCATCAGAGTTACTTTGCGCCTGTTTTTTTTTAAAAAAATGATTTCAGTTCAACACCTGGAACAGCATGCTGCTTTTTCTAAGTATTCAGGACCTACACAAACAGATTATAGCAAACATGCTTGCATGTTTTATGCTCTGTGATACCTATTTGTAGACATGAGAAGTCTGTAACTACTGTTTGTACAGTGTTAGGCAACAAAGTTTTTTCATCTTCTTATATTTCAGTATTTAATAGGTTACCATTCTGTCTGTTCTCTAACCCCCTTATCAAAAAAGTGAAAAATCACTGAGTGACTACTACTGGTGACTAGTAGCTTGCCTTAAACTTTCCATTTGCCAGCATTCAGGAGATCAAAAGAACTTAGTTTGAGATTGAATTAAAATTGTTGCTGCTGGAAGCAAAAATTATATGAAATTATTGTACTTTTTACTACATTCTGAGTTGCATTCGCTGAACTCCTTTATAAAGTGTCTGCTAAGTTCAGGACTTTATTTTGGCACATTCATGTCATGAAAGTATCCCTCTCAGATTTTAAAACTGCTGCCATTCCAAAAAGTAGTAACTACTCACTTCTAAAGTCAAGATCAACAGATCTTTAAAACACAATGCTGTCAGCAGCCCTGAGCTGTTATCGAGAGGAGGTTGCTATAGCAGTGTGTTGCTTCTTGTGAAATGCCATCATATGAAAGCAGTGGGTCAGTGTAAGGTGATGCTGCTAGCTTAGCAGTGAATCTCCCATAGCAACTTAATTAAATTCAAATATATGGAGTGATACATTATCCAGACAGGATTCAGAACAAAAAGTGAAATAGGTGGTATTTTGGCTAATTTTATAGTTTGTGCTTTTCTTTTCTCTTTTCTGACCTGAAATTCAATGCTCATGAGTTGACTGAATACTGTTACCTGGAGGATAAGCCAATTTTTGCTACAGTATATATGGTACAGAGGAAATGGCTTTTTATTTCTGAGAATTGTGGAACTGAATAATAATAATAATGCCAATTGCATGTCAATACTGTAAAAAATATTTCTCATGGAAGCTTTAAAGTAGGTGTTGGCATTTACAGTTACTGAAGAAATAGTCAGTCTGTTCCTACTAGCTGAAGGGTGATGTCTGGAATGCTTAGTTTGACAGCAGCAGGGATTTTGTGCTGATTGCCCTTTGTTAGAATGCAAGGGGAGATATATATGTGAATGCTGTGGGAAGTTAATTAAAGAAGGTGGATTAATTCAAAATTAATGATCACGATACTGATCAGAATGGTCCCAGTCCTTACTCCTGCCAGTGTCCAGGGGCACTGCTGAGGTCAGGGACAACAGGTTGCGGTGGGCCCATGACTGCATCCCAGAACTTCATGTCCTAGAGACCTGCAGGTCAGGTGGGGTTTTTGTTGCTGAGGACTGTATGTGGCTGTCTTTGAATTGTGTTTCCCAAGATGTATTGATACAATACTTTTTTTAAAAAACTTGAGTATATACATTGTTCAGTGCCAGTAAAGGTCCCCAAACTCCATATACCTTGAGGCACCCTATGCTGACTGAGAAATGAAGAGGGTATCTGAGAACAGACATGAACCTAGAGTTCAAAGATTCAGTATAAAATGAAGCATATTTACCATGATGACTCTATGTAATTTCGTTTTCATTTTTTTAAAATATGATTGCTAAATAATAATGATCCTGGAAGCATGAATGATGCTTGTGTTCATTTACATTCCTGTATCCAAATTACTCCTCTTTGCTGTTTCACAGTAGTCTTTCAGGCTGCATTTGGGCAAAAATTAAAAAGTGTGGGAGATGTGTTTTTTGGTGTTTTTTTGGCGTTGCTGTGTCCTTCTCCACAGCCCTTGGAAGAAAACATAAACCAAAAACCAACCAACCAACCAAAAAAAAGAGCGACAGAAGTGAATTTTTTTTTTTTTTACTATTTGGGTTAAAAATGCAAATTCTAATTTCAGAAAATGCATGAAATCCCTGCAGAAGAAAAGTAGAGTTCAGCCGCTCTGTGGCATTGGTGTGAGGCACAGTCCTAGAGCTGTTGATTTTCTGAGTGTGTGGGGGTTAATCAGCCCAAACATAACTGTGACAATAACATAGCACTTGTTGTGCGTCCAGCTTGCATGCTGCCCACGGGATCGCCGCTGCGGGGAGATGCATGGGCTGCCCATGTCCATTGTTCTGGCTTGGCTGCCTGCTTCTTGTGTCCCCTTTCCTATTTGAAAAAGGAGAGAGACCAGCAGCAGAAACCAAAGCAGACACAAACTGAATTTTCTTGTTATTAAAGGCAGAAATCTTTGCTCTTGCAGATCCTGTGAGCTCGGCATGTGATGATTGGTCCCAGGATGACATGAAGGTACAGATTTCTCCTTATACAAATAGCTAAGCTTTATTTAGGCTGAGAAGCAGAAACCTCTGCATGCCTATCTGAGCACCTACCAGAGCTAACAAATAAATTCTAGCCTGCCAGGCAACATTTCTTGCTATTCCTATCCTGCAGGAATAGTTATGTGTGTAGATGATTTATTATATGAAAGAACCTGTTACGTAGTTGTGGGCTGGAAAGCTGGGTTACAGAAGCAAGCTCTGCTTTTTGACTAGAAAGCTCTCGTATTTATGGTGAAGCTTAGTGCCTCTAGGGAGCTTGCAGCTGCCAGTTTGGGTTCAGCACAACCTGTCTAGCGTAAGTTTCATCCTTGAGACAGCATGGCTCATTACATCTGAGGAGTTAGTCTGAGAGAGACCCTGTGGGTGAGTCCTTAACTGGATGCAAATGGCAAAAATGCTTGATGCAAAAAATATTGCAAGTTCCCATTGTCATCTGCTTGGAGGTATCTCAACAACTTTTGGTAGAGACCAAAATACGTGAAAAGTGCCATTACAACTGTGTTTCTGTCAGTTGTATTTGATCTCTAGTCTTATATTCTGCTTTTTATTTGTATGTATTTATTTACAAAACCAGAAAAATTTTGTCTTGGTATTTTTTAAACACCTTTTAAAGCAGGAGTTTGATTATTACCTCAGTGGGTTTGCAGCTACAATAGTAATTTAGATTGAGAGAAACAAAATCTGGTCAAACCTGGCAAATCTGGTAAAAGTGGTATCTTCTCAGTACCAAGTGACTACTGTTTGTTTTGGGTTCTTTTAATAACATTTGAATGTAGTGAAATATTGTTAAACTGACAC
The DNA here is from genome assembly GCA_013399875.1 of Gymnorhina tibicen. Classification (NCBI taxonomy): domain Eukaryota; kingdom Metazoa; phylum Chordata; class Aves; order Passeriformes; family Artamidae; genus Gymnorhina; species Gymnorhina tibicen. Next base: position 657,780 of record VXAZ01010346.1, on the reverse strand, counting down.
GTTAGGTAATTTTTGTAAATGTGGTCACCTTTCTAGGCTTTTTTTTGTTTGGTTGCCTGGGATTTCTAAATTTTTAAGTTTTTATTGCCAGCTGTGCAGAAGATTGACAGTTTGTTTGGAAGTCACATGTTGCTGTTGAAATCTGCGAAATCTCAGAATTATATCTACAGTATGTGCACAGTTTGGAGTCTGTGTTGAAAGCATGTGTTGGAGCAGAGTGTTGCAGCTCATGAGACTTGCTGGGGGGAAAAGATGCTGGTCCCATATTGATTGTCTCCTGTTTTGATCTAGCAGAAAGGCTGTAATGAATCTATAATGAATGAACTGAACTGTGGCATTTCTACAGGTGTGAACAGCTCCGGCATTAGAAATATTTCTAATCTTAGAAAATATTGCTCTTTTCTCCAGAGCACTGTATATTGGCTAGTCAGAGCACAATTAAACTTTGTAAGAGGGAACAGACTGAAAATCGAAGTTTGCATGGGAAATAAGATATGGTTTGGTCTCTTCTTTGATTATGGTTAGAATTTTGAGTCCTTGGGATTCATTTGCATATGGAAATAGCATGCCATATCAGTTGCATTTATGAAAATGGCTAAAATGAAGTGACTGCTGCTTGATAGTGTTTGAACTGAGTTATGAAAGCCTATAGCACAGTTTGCAACTAAGCGTAAATACAACTATTTTTCTTCAGAGATATAGCTCAATTTTTCTGTTCCTAGCCTTTCCAAGACTGGGGTTCCTTCTAAAGAAAATGAAGATCGTGTCTTGTTGGGTGTAGGTAAGAAAGAATTAAAAATTTTGACTTCCCAAAAGCTACTGATACATAGTGTGATGTCAGTTACACACAAGGCAGTTTCTTTAAAAGAGGTGAAGGTAATTGACATTGCAGAGTAACTTGCTGAAAGATCAGCCAGTTGTATCTATGGCAGAGAGGGAACCTCTTTTGTCTCTAGCATACATAGGTAGTGTCCAGCAGTATTATGATACCTGGATTTTTCAGTAATGTATTAGCTGTTGTAGGAACAACAGCCTTGAAAATAGTGTCTGATAGAGCCAACATATGTGACTGAAGGTGAAGTGAAGTATGTAGAAATGTTTAAATGCCACAGTGAGTTGTGGGCCTGGTAGGAGAATATAGCCAGTTGTGCTAGACAGCACCTTTAGAGTTGAAACTCGACTGGAAAGCTTTTTTTCAAGCTTTGTGGAAAGCTACAAGAGCAGTATGCAAACATGGGCTCATGGAAAGCACAGCAAGTTGGAAAATCTGATGAGTAACTAGGCTCTGCAAGCGGGAGCTGCTGTGCCAGGCAGAGACTGCCAGTCTGATATCACTGGCCTGTAGTCCAACTCTGACCTCAGAAAGAGCAGCCCAAATGGTGGCATTCTGTACACAAATTTTGGTGCTGCAAAGTGAAGATTCACTTTGTGTGTGCAGAAGATGTGCATGCATAGGGGGGATATATGTTAGAGGGAAATGAGCTGACATAAACTCAGAGACAGTTCTAAGATAAGAAGCTGGCAGATTGTTTTATTACCTCTCACTAAATCAGCATCTAGTTATCTAATGTTTTAGTTACTGTTATGCCAAATACCTGTGCTTCAACTATTTAATGATGTTTGTCTCACTGTCTCATACAGGGAGTATGAGAGCTCTATAAGGGAATTGGGAATAGTAGCAAAAACCCTAATATTCAGTCATCCTAACTTCTGTGGTTTTGAGGCTAGGACACTGTACCACTCCTTGCCTTGCTCAAAAATGCAAGGTATGTGGGATGTTAGTGCCCATGTGTTCAAATTTGTTTTGCCAAGCAAGACCAAAATATTGGACTGTGTCTCAGTGTAGGAGTGTGTGGAGACACTGGGGAGTGATTATGGTTTGTTAATCTGAAAGCCACATTTGCTCTGGTCTTTGTTCCAGTTATACCATCTGGACAGAATATAAAGTAATTTAGAGGCTGACAAAGCAGAAGTTCTCCACCCTGAAATGATAGCTGATATTTCTTTTTCTTACTTCTGAAGTGCTTTTTCCTGCTAAGGCATCATTCACACAGCATTGCTTGCGCCAGCTGAAACAGAAGTCAGGCCCTCTGGCTTCAGACCTGCTCGTTCTCTGATGCTTGGATGGGCAGCTGCATCAGATCCTCAGTCCTCTTGGAGGAACAAGCAAGTGACTTTGGCCATGGTTCATACTGTTAGGAGTGGTAGTGTAGATTCTTAGAGGAGCTAAGAGGGTAAAAAGAATGGTGAATTTGCGTATGATTTGGACAAGATTTAGGTGCTTAAAATTTGATTTAAATACATTATCTTAGGCCTCTTATTTGCATGTGAAGTAAAATCATGATGTGTAGATGTACATTTATGTGTTCATACACGTGTGTACATGAAGTGTGTCCTGAGCATGGGATCATCTTATGTTAAACTGAGAAAAAGTCCTTGTTATAACACATATATGAAAGAGAACCAACCCTCTGTTGCCCCCTATATTGTAATTAGAGTACGTTTAAGAAGCTGACTTTTTAGTGGAAAAGCTGCAGTGAAATCAGCTTGTTTTACAAGCCACTGTAACTGAGAGTTTGGTTGCCCAGGGTAAGGACTGGAGCATGGACTTGCTGCTGGCCACACTGTGGGCTCTCCTTGCCCATCTCTGGGTTGTGCACTCAAACTGGCCGAAACACTCACCACGTAGACATCCAATGGGATTTTGCCATTGACCTCAGTGGGGACTGAAGGGCTTCCAGGGAGCATTGTGTTTGAGATCTAATGGGGTTGAAGTACAGGCTGGGGAGTGAGTGGGCTATTGGGTTTGCAATAAAAAGTGGAAGTGGGGAGGGATAAAGGATGGAAATAGAGTTTGTTGACAGCCAGAAATTTTTAAATTGACCAAAGCTGGGTTTACTGGTTTATTTGAATGTAAAAAGTCAGCATACATTCTAACCTGACTCATTTAACCGTATTGCTAAATATCGTAGCTTTCCTACCCTGGATTGTTTTAAACTATTCTAAAAAAAATTGTTTGCTTGGCAATGTTGTTAAATCCAGTGGCTTTGGCAGGAAAAGCACACAGTGGGGGATAAGAAGAGAAATTAAAATGGTTGTCAGTGGGGGAGAGGGAAACAGCTAAGGGGGATTGAATGAAAAAGAATGAATAGAAACAAGGGAACTCTGGAATCTCCCTAGTAGCTGGATGTGTAAATCAAAGAGGACTTGTAAGAGCAAGAATGTGAGTGCTCTTTGAATGGAGGTACAAAGTCCCCCACTTCTGTTTCTCACTTCTTTTTCTATGTGGTTCGTGCTTTAGAAATCTCTACCAAAAATCAGTGTTGTCATGGAGTGGTTTTGATTGGAAGGGACCTTTGAAGGAGCAGTGGCTACTGGAAGGGCTCTCCTGTTCCTGCTCTCTGTGTCCTTCCTCAGACATCCCTTTCAAGCATGTTTATCATTACGGCTCTTTCTCCACAATGTTTGGGAGTGCCTTTGCAGCGGTGCTTTCAGCATTTGGTAGGATGCTGAAACGGCACCAACTCTCCTTGCTCCCTGTCTTCTTCATCTTTGGGTTGGGACCTGGCTGCCTTAGGCACCAGGTCTAGTAGAGAGTCTTGTAGTTTGGTTTTGAAAATTGTAGTTCAATTTTTTTTGTGCAAGATGCTTCTCATCCTGCAGGATCTCTGGAGAGCCCCTGGGATATCAGTCCAGGGAGTGTGATGGGCCAGTAAGAAGCCAGGAAGATGATGGGTTTGCAGTATTTAAGAATGGAAGGAATAGGAGTAGGGCACAACACAATGCTAGACCATGCTTAACAGGAGGCTGTATGGAGACACCCCAGTGCTAGTCACACCTGCCAGTGTTCTTCCCCCTCTTTCTGTCTCCTCTGGAAATTGTTAGAGATATGTTTTATGTTTACAAGAGAAAAAAACGCAAAATAAAACCCAAAACCAACGAAACAAAAAACCCCCCAAGCACTTTTTTTCTTTTTTTCATTGAAGTCAAACGTGCTGGAAATATTGAGAGAAAACCAATATCTGGTTGGGGAGAGCAAATAAAAGAAATAAATGGAAAGCAACAAAGAAAGGATTTTTTTTTCTTTCAATATTATGCATGTGTTTTATTGCCAGGCATTGTCATCCTCAGAATCAGCAACCCTGTACATTTTGGGAGAAAGTCTAGGAGGTGACAGCTGTATGCTGTTACTGTTGGGCATTTAACAGTGTGAGCAGGGCATGTGTTTTTAAACATTTTTAATTCCTTCCTTTTTGCATAGCTGGTTTGGAATGATAATATTCACAAGGCCATTTATAAAGCTGTAAAAGATTCTCTTTTCCATTAAGAAAAGTGACCCAAACACCCAGTTTTTCTTCCAAGGATATACAGCTTCTTTTTTTTCCCCCTAAACTTCAGGAAGGGAGGATGATGATAATTTTTCAAAATAATTTCCATGATCTCCTCCTTACATTGCCAGCAACCTAGCAGTGTCTGTCTCTTCTATTCTGTTTGCTCTGCCAGTGATGAAAAACTCCTGGAAGCTATGCTCTGCCAGAGATAAAATTACCGATGCCAAATTTTTGGCAGTTCACTCTGTGACCAGGCAGCTATAAAATATTTTTCATAGAGTCTGCCCTTTGATTTTCATGATTCCACAGAAATCCCCATTTCACCACAGATCAGTTTAAGGAACAGAACATAATTGCCATAATGATCTTCTTCTCTGTAAACCAGTGGGCCTGTACTGAAATCTGCAGAAAAGTCTGGTTTCAGTGTTGCTGTTTTGTTCTTTTCTTTGATTAGATTTCCTCACCATGTTGGTGGGACTTAAAAGTGGTAGAATTTTTTTTTTCTTTTAAGATAGAAAAAAAAAGTGGTCCTGCTGTCTGGAGTCCTACCTTTGTGCAGTTTTTGTTATGTCTACAAAATTATTATTTTTTTTGTACTTACTGCACTCATATCTTTTGCTCCTTTTTTTGTGTTTGTTTGCTTGTGGGTTTTTAGGGCAGAATGTTTGCATTTGGAAGTGTTTGGAGTCAAGTGTGCAGGAAATAATTTTATGGTTACTGATAGGTAAGAGTGAAAGTTATGTGTTAAGTGTTGCCCACTTAAGACAGTTACAGGACTCCTATTATTCAGGCTATGCAGATCTTTTCTGTTTGTGGTCATTTTTATATTTTTCTGGCAGCTTTCAATCCTATCTTTGCTTTATCTATGTTTTGAGAGAGGCTGAGTGATCCAGCATAGTATCTCTAGTCCAGGAGCTGCAGACTTCTGCTTCAGTTTCTCTCCTTAACAGATTTGTAACAAAACTTTGGGCATATCACTTATCTTTTCTCTGCAACTCATTTTTTCCTGAAAGAAAGAGGACTGTAGAGAGCAAGGCGACAAAGAGGCACTGCAGTACTTGGATGATTGGAGATACACAAAGACTGGTTGTGCCAAAGAAGTTCAGTTTGTGGTAAAGGAAGATTTAAAAAAACTCATTTTTAGTCAAAAGGTAGATGATTTGAAAGTTGCAGAGAGAAACAACAACTGAAGAAAATTGCAGTTATCACTGCAGCTGACAATGGTGGCAATTGCACTCTGGCGTTTTGGCCTGCAGCTTTGACATCTTCATGCTGCTTCTTCCACTTTGCAAAATCTTTGCGCGGTTCCTTGCACTAGAGACTTAACTTGGGGTTGATCGGTCAGAGTACTGCTAGCAACAACCTTCAAACAACATTTAAATATGACAGTAGCTTATTTCAGTAGATAGAAATATTCACATTTGTTTTGAGTGTCTATAAACAATGCAGTATTGTAGACTGCAGAACAGTCGAGAGCTACAGAAGATACAGGAAGTCAGGTTTTCCTGGGATGTGAGCCTGAAGTGAGTTTAATTAAAAAGCTATGGAGAAATCTGGAAGAAGCAGCATTAGGCACTAAAACAAGCTTGTTCTTGTTGCTTGGAGTTTCCTCCACTCTTTATTTTCTGAGGCATTATAATTCAAGTTAACCTCAAGAAAGAAAGAAAGAAAGAGAACTCAACAAGCTACAAACAGATGATGTCTGGCTTCTCAGAACTTGTTCTCTTCCGCTGCCTAAAATCCCAAACAAATTTGCTCAACAAAGTAACCCTTCAAAAAGAGACGCTTTTTTTAAACTGATGTTTAAATAACCATTTTTTCAGCCTGTCTTCTGCCCAGTTTCATTTCATGCTAACATAAATAAGCAATCTGTGATGTATCTAATGTCAAGTTACTCTTTAAATGTGAAATATAATCCAGAAATACATTGTGAAGAAAACAGTTGTAGTCTTGAGAATGCACACAAGAAAACATTTCTCAGCTTTCTTCCTCAAGAGGCAGTCTTCCCTTGAAGTCTTCCCTGAAACATAGAAAATTGGATTTTGGTGAGGTGGGTCTTTCGTGAACTTTTTGGCATCACAGACTGCCAGTGTAAGTGTAGACTCAACAACCAATTCATTGGCACAGCTTCAGTAGGAGCGAGGGTCCAAGTCAAACTTCAGTTTGCTTTCACGTGAGGCAGTACGCGCACTCCCTGTTTCTGCTCTCACAGGCCTCTGTGGAGCTGAAACAAGAAAGACTAATCCCTTAGTCCTCATGCTTTTGCAAATAATCTCTTACTTTCATCAGGGAGCTTTTCATCACAATACTGGACAAAAAAGCGGCGAGCTTTCCACCCACATTTGTTCTGCATTTCCCAGCTAGTCTTTTGATCTGAATAGATACTGGACAAGGAGATCATTTAGGCAAATTATCTATGTGCTTTGCTTAGTGGTTGTTTCGAGAGTCAGGGCATCCTGACCGCTGCCACGTAAAAGCAGTATTAACGAGCTTCTTATCCTAAACCGAGCTTGCTTGTTACCCTAGAGCGAGTTTGGTGTTGTATAAAAACAATAAAAAAGTAAATACCTGCCATCAGTCATGAACCACAGATCAGAAGGGTCTGAGTTGGAGGAATGCTGTGAAATCCTAACAGCAGGTTACTGGACAGCATGAAGAGTCTGAGACAAAACCCAAGATGATGCAGTGTGTGTGCCCATGGGCTCTTTGGAGCTACATTCTGTCAGTATTAGGCAGAGGTCATGTTCTTGCCTAAGTTTTGTAAAAATATTGAGCCCTTCTTATATCCTAGTCTGGTAAGCGTTTTCCAAGCGTCTTGCAGTATTAGTATAGTTTGTGCAAAGCTGTTTCTTTTAAATTTGTGAAGGTACATTGTTTTTTAGTTTATCAAAGAAACAAGCCTGAAGTACACCACTTACAAACAGTTGCTTTTCAAAAGAGGTACCTATGGCTAAGACCTCTTTGTAGGAGAATGCATCATTCATTGAATATCACAAACATCATATTTTTATCATTTATAACAGCATTATTCTTATTATAAGTGTTCTAACTGTAGTTGTCACCCTGCTTTCAAAGAAAGCATTAAAAAAATAGCCTTAACAATTAATCTAGTAATTCACATTGCAATTAGAAATTTATCTGCTAGGGAATAGTAAGGAAGTTGATCGAAATTTAGGTCGCATGCTCTTCTCTCAGTCTGGATGGTTTGCTGCAACACAGTGATTCCATGTGCCTTGTCTGGGAATGGTAAAAAGATATATCCATTTGGAAGTAAATGCAGTTAAGTGTAAAAACTCTTGGGCTGGCAGTCCAGCTTAAAGCAATGCAGAAAGCAGTGCACACAATTTGCCTCTGCTTTTCCTGCAGCCTGCCGTGATTGCAGAGTGTTCCAGTAAACTTGTTTTGTCTTAGAACAGTGTTTTTGGAGATGGATAGGGTGGTCTGCTGCTCTCAGCAGAGTGTCTGTGAAGGCAGCAGCTGTTCAGTGTTCCTTTCCAGGCTAGTGTCCAAAAATTGCACAAGGAAGTCAATGAAAAATTGACCCAGATTTCTAGTATTGTATTGTTATCTTACATTTTTCATTAATATTTCTGTTATCTGTCTACACAACATCTACAGAAGATGCTTGTTACGGTAAAAGAGGACCCTGCTGTGGGTTAGTTTTGTCATCAGCTCTTTGAATGGAAGAGTGAAGAACAGAGCGTGAGGGGGACATGTGAGTGGGAGGTGTGGGCTGGGGGTCAGGGCCATTTAATCTCATGTCAGAATGTGGCTACCTTTGATACCTAATTCACCCAGGACTGTGCTTTTCTGGGAGTGCAAATTCTGGTGCTTTAAACTTGTAGTGGGAGGAAGAGGCTCCATGATGCTGAATGGTTATGATCCTTCACCCTGTTGAAACCTGTGGCTTCTTCAGGGTTGAAACTGTGGAGAACAGGCATGTACCTTATTAACATGTATAAATTATGAAAGGGTGGGTGTCAAGAGGATGGACCAGGCTCTCCTCAGTGGTGCTAGGCAATAGGGCAAGAGGCAGTTGGCAGAAACTGGAAGTTCCACCTGAACATGAGCAAGAACTTCTTTACTGTGCAGGTGACCATGCACCAGAACAGATTGCCCAGAGAGGCTGTGGAGTCTCCCTCCCTGGAGATGCTCAAGAACTGCCTGGACACAGTCCTGTGCCAAGTGCTCTGGGATGACCCTGCTTGAGCTGGGAGATTGGACCAGGTGACCAGTGGGGTCCCTCCCAACCTAACCCATCTTGGCATTCTGTGATTCTGTTTGCAAGGAAAGCATGCAGTGCAAGAAGCTCAGTGTTCTTCCTTCTCCTGCCCTGCTCCCTGCCCTTCCCAGCTCTCATCCTCTCTGGGTGATGCAGTGTGGGTAGCCTGCCGCAGGGTGCTGGAGAGGGAGATGGAATCCACCAAATACTGCCAATACTGTCCATCATCGGGTAGTGATGATGGACAGTGACGGCCTGCTGGACAATTTGAAATCCATTGCTGAACAGTTTAAATCCCAAACTGCTGCTTTACTTGTGGGAGACCTCTGTTTGCAGAATAAGAAAATAATGGGCCAGTTCCTTAAACCAAATGCCTGAATTCACCCATCAGAAATTTAGCAATAAGGAGGATCATAAGAACAAGTGGAGGAGGTTATCAACCAAGATCATAAGGATCTGGGCTTGGTTCTTTGTTCTTCAGCGATTGGTTCATCAGTGATTTGGGAAGGGGAGAGGGAGAGAATAGCGATGTGGCAAAGCTTTTCTGACTATTCCTATATAAACTTTTGTAAGAAAGACCTAGTAGAGGTCTTTAGTAGAGAAGAGAAGAGGTAAAAATAATGTCTGTGACAAGCCATCCTTCAAGACCTAGGAGGATGTTGACAGCTGTAGCCTGCATAGCCATTGCATCATTGTTGTGGGCAAATGGAAAGAGTGTTACAGTTGGAGGGTGCTTGGTGCCTGCATCTAGTTGGTAATGTTTTGCTTTTAATTGCCTTTAATTTATGTTTTAGGTCAATCGTAGGGTAAAGCAGATAGTTTGTCTAGGTACATTGTCTGATCCTCTCTGTGGGAAGATACGCTCTAATTAGTAAGAACAATGGAGTGAAGAAGGTAGGGAAGCCACGTGTGCCTGCGGATCACAGAGACTGGTGGCGAAGATCACCTAACCCTTTCTACACCATTTTATCTTGTCAGATCCTGTGATGTACTTTGGGGAAGGGTTGCAGGCTCTGCTGGGCCTGGAGCATAATCAAGCTGGGGAAAATCAATTTCATTGCTAATATCAGGGGAGACTCTTCCCGGAGCAAACTGAGCAGGGTGTTTTTGGTAGAGCTTTTGTTCAGGCAGCTCTCATCCTACTTGTGTCCAAAAGTGACCCTTTACAGCCCTGTTTGTGGAGCTGTTAACCACACTTTCCATCCCATATATGTCCCTTCTCCATCTGGGGCGGGGCAGTGGCTCAGGGTTGTCCCCTTCTGCTCTGCCTGAGAGAGAGAACTGCCAGCTGTGGTTTAGCAGTGTGTGGGGAGAGGGAGCCCACCCGCTTGGTACCATGGTGCCGTCCACTGCTGTCCTCTGTGCGGGGAGGCAACAGCGCTCTTCCATGGAGTCTGCGGATGTGGTGACATTCCTTTGCTTCCTTCCGTCTAGCCATGAGCCACAGGAATGGTCACACAATAGACAATACACTGTACTATCTCTGAAAAACATTTAGATTTTATGAATGTATTTTGGTAAGCATTGGTTGAAAGAATTTAAGGCATTACATTATTTTATTTATCAAAAGCATTAGCCTTGGTACACATAAACCTCCCATTTGTTCTTTATCTTCACATCTGTACCTTGGTATATATAATGAAAAACTTTTTTTCAGTGGAAAGTGAGGTTAATATTTTCCAGCTAGAAAGCACCTCTTATCTTGTAAGCAGCCAGATCTCTGTGGTAGCTGCCTGCAAATGCCACTACTTTGGAAAGAAAGAATGGCAGGTGAAAAGTGGGTTGGATCATTCTACAAAGTGCAAGAAACAAAATATTTTTAGTCAAAGACTGTAAGGCAAAGCCCTTCTTTGTGGCAAAGAACAGCATGACATCTTTCATGGTTGCATAAAGGAGTTTTAAAAATAAGAAAAAAGAAGTCTTTCACAAGGCCCAAACAGAGCAAGTAATGTGAGTGATATTCAATTAACCCTTCAAAAATAGGGGTTAAGGTTGATCATTTATCTGCACTTTCAGACTGTGATGACAAATTCCTGTGCAAGATCCTATTCAGGAGAGGTTGCAGTATGCAGGTGAAAAGCCTAAGAACCTGGAGAAAAAATAGATGATAAACAGCAGGAGTGCATGTTCAGGGTTTTATCACTGCAGAAATTAGTTGTTGGATTCTCCAAGAATTATGTAATAGGGCTGCTGTTGAAAAATTATTTAACAATCTTAATTGGTAATTTGTGTTAGAATGTTAAATGAAAGTGGCTTGTTTAAGGGAGGGAGGCAATAACTGAGCAGTCAGTGAAAACATTTATGCAGTGTACAGGGGTCATTCAGGAAAGTAAATGTCTCGGCATGTAAAATATTTTAATGCCATTAAATACACTGGCTGCATTTCCTCATGGTGAGTGTTTTGTTCGGCTCTGGTTACCCCTCCCTGGACTAAACAGAAGTCCAGGAAGACCAATGAGAGTGAGTTCTTTTAGCTGAATGTATAAGTGAAAAAAGCCACATTTGCAGAAAAGATGCACAAATGGAGATATCATAGAAGTAAGCAAATTTTACCATTTCTCCTAAAGTAGAACAAAAGAATAATTGAAGGTGAAAGGTGAGAAATTTTAAAGCAAAGTGTAGTGTAAAACAAACAGCTCTCTAAATTTAAACTGCCCTTTATCCATGGAACACTGCCATTTGCGCATGTTTGAAATGAAAACTGTTTTTCTGGTTGGCGTTAAATATGTCCAGTGAGCCAGACAGCACACTTGTGTAGGGAAACTTGCTGTATAGAGGGGAAATCTTTTCTGTTGGAGCAGTTGGGAAGGCTTTCTTTAATGGATGTGCTCTGTCCTATCCTTTTCTCAAACCATGGCCTTGGTGGGAGGCAGGCGAGTGCTGCGAGTGCCCTGAGTGGTGTGCAGGTGGGAAGGAGTATGTCAGTGCCTGCGTTCCTGTATGCCCAGGGGATTTATCAGTGCAATTTGAACCTGACATTCCAGGGAGTGGAGATATTTTGAAGTGGATGCTTAAAGCATGGATTTATATCCTCCCTGTATTTTCCATTGTCTGTTGTAATTCCCTGGGGCTGTTAATTATACATATAAATCAAACAAAGTCTCTGTGAGTGTCTAATATTTAAAGTGAAAGTCTAAGGCTTCCAGCGTCTGGGGTGAATTATTCTTTTCAGGCCTAACAAAGCTGGCAGAACTTCAGTTAAGGGAAGGGCAGAACAATGATGGGTTTCAACCATGTTTTATGTAATTTGTGCACTTTATGAGGGGCTTGTATAATTATTTTATCCCTGAAAATATGATAGATATTTTTCTAATGGGTTTTGAATTAAATTTGCATTTGAATTGCATTATTTTCTTCAACAAATACATTGTTATCTCTGACTGAAATGTGGATCAAAGAATCACTTGAAACATAATACAGAAGTAGCACTGCAGACCTTAGCAGCCTGAAAAATAATTGAAGTGAAGTAAGGAATGTTAACAAGCTCAAATGTCATCATCTTCCAAAACCTGACATTTAAGCTGATCCACGTTCCCTCTCCTCCTTTATGTGGAATACAAAACCACATACATTGTGGGGTAACTAAAAGAAATGTTTGTTGGAGTTGGTTAAGAAACAGTGGACATGTTATTTTTGTATTAGCTCTTGTATAGCCACATATGAGCCTGTTTGAAAAAAATGTAGTTTGTGTAGCGTAAAGATGTTGGGGGAAGGGATAATGAGTTCCTACTGAATACTAATTGCCTATGAGTTGTTCAGGGAGACTGTATAAGAATGGAAGATTTGTTGTAAATTAGTCACTAGCTGTATTGTGCATTGCAGTGAGGTTAGACCAGAGCTGTAAAGGTGCCAGCTCTACAAAATCCTGATGATTCACTGTCTTAACTTGTTGACTGTGTGAAGGAGAAATTACCGTGCAGACTAAATATTGTTGGAAAAAATGCTCCGCTAATGACAGTGTAATCTTTCTTCATGACACTTAAGCTTTAAGCTCATTTGAGCTAGAAAGATGGGAGTGACAGATTTTGAGTGGGTTATCACTGCTTTTCCAGCTGCAACATCCCAAGGTCTGCCAAAACTGTAAATGCTGAGAGGAGGGGTATTGCTGTGGAGTGATATAGAGCCCAGCAGATTGATTAGTGTTCTTAGCCTGGTGTTAATCTTTGGCTTCTTTAGTTCCAGCATTTTGCCTGACCTTAATTTGAGATCTTCTAAACCCCACTTTTAACATGGAAACAAAGCTTTGCAATAGTTTATTTGCTTTTGAGAAGTATTTTCTCATTCCTTACCCGGCTCCTATTGTTTTCATTTGCATCAAAATGGAAAGGTGAGTTAATGATTCATTGGCACACAGTGACCTTTCAAATAGCTCTAGACCACGATGCAGCAGCTCAGCTCGAAGCTCTCATACTTTAACCTCCTTGCTTCTGCTTTAATATTTGCAGCCTGATCTGTCTACATGCCTGGACGCCTGAAGAGAGCAAACATTTACAGCTTCTCCCTCCCCTGTGTTTAGTGGGCAATTTGATCCTTCTTTGTCCATTCGTTTATTCCACATTACTCTTAGGCTTGACTTGCTTTTGAGAACAACAAAGTGCAACTTTGGGAATCTGCTCTCTGTTTATTTAGCACAAAAATGGACTCAGATTCTGATTCACCTTTTAATTACTCTTGGCCTTCCTTACCTAAAATGAGGATTCGAAGAAGGGCATCCAAACCAGGTAGAAAAAGCTATCTTCTTTTAAATGACTCTTGCTTTACAGCTCTGCCTCCTTTTCATTTTTTGCTTCTGTGCAGGTGGCTCTATAAAAACTCTTGTGTGAGGTAGATTTTCTTTCTATCAAAAGTCCATCTCACCGCTTTTTAATGCCTTTTTAGAGAATAGAGTTGGAATTTGTTACGTAAAAAGAAAGTATTTTTTCTCCAGATTATGTACTGTTCTTTACTATTGTTTTTATTTCCTTACTCTCTTAAGACTTTTCTTTTCTTCTTGATGTGTGTAGCTCTCACTGAACAGCTCTGACACCTGGAGCTGCATGGCACGGCAGCAGCTGCAAAAAACTCTGCTGGTTGCAGTTGTTTCCATTTAGGGAGAATCTGGTAATTCAACTATGCCTCAACAGCTAACAGGATTTTTTTTTTTTAAATTATGTGAAAAAATCTTACCAGAATGAAAAGAAAAATGTTTTGCTTTCTGCAAAAGAGAATGAAAAGGGTCAGTTATTGTCTTTGCACAGTTAGACATTACCCTTCTTTGTGGAGAAGACTTTGGGATGTAAGGATTATAAATGCTGTCACTGTGAGACAGGGGGTTTTAAGGAGGCTCAAAGGCACTGACCGGTAAGTTTATGTAAGGAAGAATTATGATTGGAAGCTTTAATGAGGAAAGAAAAATTTTTGCTACGTGTAACAGCAAAAAAATTAAGACAAAGAAGGGCAGCAAAATACGATTTTTGCTTCCTTTCATAGAATTGGGGGGTTTTTTGTGTGTTTCAGAAAGGGAAAAAAAAAAACAAATCAGAGAAGGAAGATACATCAGTGTCATTAAATTCAGTAAGCCAAGCCATTTTTACACAGAGACTTTGACCTAGTTCAGAGTGAAAAATGTGTACAGAATGCATGTTTTAATGTGCAAGGTACTTTCTTAACTTTTTACTCCTTTTCATGGGGAAATCCAGTATTTCCCAAGTGTGCAGGAGTTTCTGCAGTGTGTATGGATGTACATGCAATTTGCAAAGATGAAATGAGTTGCAAGTTGCACAGTGTGTGTTTACTCCATCTCAAAGGAGGACTCGTTTTATCTGTAAATGCTGTAGCTGTGCACCTATCCTTCATTCACTTTTGTTTAGACAGCTTTTTTTTAATACTTCACCAGTTGTAAAGCACTGGATACAGATGTGGTGTTTGCATGTTACAGTATTGCACCTTGTTTTCCATCCCTGTCAATAGTATACTAACACATGTGGCTTGTACACACAATTGACCTTTTATGTGGGGTTGTTGGAGCAAGAAGGTGCTTTTGAGTACACGTGTGTATTTCGGTGGTAAAGTTAAAGGGTTCATTTGTGCTTGGGGGATTGAAATTCTGTGTGCTGATGTGGTGGGAGAAGTGCCTGTGCAAGGGGACAGCAAGCTCATGATCCAAGCTCGTGATCTGTGTTTTTTTCTGGTAGTACCTGAACATGACCTGTTGATCCTGGCATGCAGGTGTGGGGCACGTGGCTCATGGTTGCGTTTTCTTCATACAGGTGTTCAGGTCTCAGTGACCAAGAGACTTGGCAGTGCCTGGCAGGAAGCAGTGCAGGGTTCTTCCAGCTACTCCGCAAGTCATGAAATCATGTACTTCTGCTAGGTGCTTCAGCTGTTCTGGACAATGAAATTTCAACTGCCTCCCTTCCCCTCTGAAGCATCAGGCTGTTGGTTTCTTGGTCTGGGGTTGCTCCTCTTGGGAGGCAGGGGAGCTGTGCAGAGTGTCCCACTCTTTGGAACAGAGAGTCAAAATTATCACATGCCACTTTGCACCACATGCATCAGTGTTTTCACATTTTAAGTTCCCTTCGAGGCCCAAGGTCAGTTTTCATCCCTGCTCAGGAACCTTTCAGACTGGGTGTGCAGCCCCTGCCCTTCCCCTGAACTCCTGGAATCTGTCAGGAGCCAAGTGCAGGCTTCACTCCTTTGGGATGTGCATTGCAGATTGCCCCCTCCTGCTGAAGCTGATGGGCATGGCATATTTAAGGGGTAATTAGCCTGTACAGAGAATGTTAACATGACTCATCTTAGTGATTGGACTGGGGAGAGGATCTAGGTTTTTTCCTTGCTACAGGACACCATAGGTATTTATTTCGTTATTTTCTGTAAAATTGTCATGAGGCATAGTCCTTACTCTGCGTAGTCCTACCTGCCCAGAGACAATGACTCTCTCAGCCTTTTTGGGGGCTTTAAAAACCTTCAGAGGTGCTGAGAATATCTGCCTCTCATGAGTCTGTTCTGCTGCACTGGGAGGTGGGAGTTACACGCCGAGTCCACTCATGCAGAGGTGGGAACTGAAACCAAACATCCCATATCAAGGGAAAGTACTTTTTTTTTTTGGTGTACTGTTCTATAAAATGAGACACCAACTTACTTCTGTCTACATATTCATTTGTATAGTAGGTAAGGTGCCTTCTTCAGGGAGGAGTCAGGACTGTGAATCCCATGTTGAAAACAGATGCTGTCTTATAGCCCACATTTAGGTGACCAAGACCAAAGTCAGACTGACAAGTGCATTTATTCTTAGTGGCTACTTTAGGACTACATCTTGAACATGTTGGCATTATTTTCCAGCATCTATATGCCTGATCCCCCTCATGCAGTATATAGGAAACACTGTGCTTTAGTTTCGACTTTATAGGTTTAAGACAGGTAAGTGTTCATCTATGACAATAGCACTTCAAAGCCTACCTCATTTACCCTCCATGTAGGGGTATCCTCAAGTACTTGCTTAATTTTGCTGTCGTGAGTAGCTGCACAGTCTGAATGAAGACCTAAGACACCTAAGTTAACGGTGCAGTTCTCCCACTGAAATCGGATGTATGAGTCATATCTACAGATGTGCATGTCACTTCAGTTGCACCCATGCTAGAAACTTCTTTCTTAAAATTCAGGTGACCTGGATTTAGAGGAGTATATCTGCATGACCCATGCGCTTAGCTGTCTATGTTTTTCACTGACTTCTAATTATACATTAACCTCTGCTCAGATTGCTGGGGGTAAATGTGATGAGCTGTCTGAAAACTATTCATTGTATCTAGAGAAGGGAACTTGTAATTTCTTTCCTGGCTCTTGGTTTGGTCATGTTGATGTATTTCACTGCTCTTTCGCTGTGTGTTCTCTCATGAAACAATTTAAGTTTTGATTTTCGTGAAAAAAAGTCAGTGTTTTGTTCTTGCCATTTTCTGACACAGGCCATTCAAAGCTATACATTTTCTTACACCAGTATAAAACATGTTTTTAATTACTGCTATGATGATAATGTGCTTTTTTTTAAGTTACAGTATTTGTATAAGCTTTCTGGCTGGTAAAACGTGCAGCCTTTGCTGTATAACCCTACAATATTACAGAAGATGTAGAGAACTTGTGCCTAGTTACTCCTTGGTCAAGGTCTTTTATTTTATCCATGTTTGGAGATTATTCTTCGCAACATGACATCTAAATAACACATACATCTGTCTTGGTTGTTCATCAGGGAGATGGCAAAGAGCCACAGGCTTTTACAGAGGAGGCATGTCTTTATTCTTTTTCTGTGATCACAGTGTAGAACCAGAGGGTTTTCAGTTCTGGTAGAAGGATCAGCTTGTTGAGCTGTGCTTGCTAGGTTGTTTCAGTAGCAAAGCCAATTCTCCTCTGTTGTATTCAGGTCATTTTTACTTTAGTAAGCATCTTGAAGTCCATTTCCAGTACTTTACAGAACCTAAACTCTTCTGGGAACACCTTTGCCAGTTTGCTCTGGCGGTCCTGTCTTTTCACAAACTACGCTGAACTTTTGCATCTGCGATGTGAATAACCTTTTTGAATGCCTAGGAGAGATTTTTGAGACATTTTATTTGAAAATTGATTTTATTGATATTCTTCACCTTTCAGACAAGTGAAGCCTTGCTGCAAATTACTGCTGGTACCCAGTGCAGTGAGCTGTTACCTGCTGCCATGTTAACCCGGAGGGAAAGGTCTGCTGATGGTCCCTGTAAGATCAAGAGGACTTGTAGCCAGCAAGGCAGGCTGAAGGCAGTTAGTGAAGCTGTAGGAATGCAGTGTGTGATTTGGACGCTTGCAACGATTTTGTCACTTTTTAAACTATGCGGCCCTTTCCGGTGGAAATAAGTTACTAGCACAGTCAATGTGTAATTAATATTGCTCTCTCCCACATTCAGCAAAGTCTTTAAACTTCTCGTGTTACAAAGTTAGTTTGATGTAATTATCTCCTTACACATTTGAAATTGAGGGGGTGAGGGGGCAGAGTGGGAGTAAAGAGGTATGGTGGGGTCATACTGCCATTGCACTCAATGATGTTGAAGGTCTTTTCCAACATACAAAATTCTGTGATTCTATGAAGCCTGAAATAATTTGTTACCATTTAAAACCCCAATGAATATTTATTTAGTCATCTCACATTTAACAGCAGACTAACTGGAGCATCTCCAGGAAAACATATGGTGTTTAAAAGGAATAATTAATAAAGGTTTACAGACCGAATATACTGCAGGTAGCATATTCTGATATAGCTTGTACTTGCAGCAGCTTTCTCCAGAATTTGTTACTTAGGTTGTTACTCTTGTACAGAACTTTAAAATAATGTAAAATGTGTTATTAGAAGCTGCTATATAAATTAAAATCTGAAGTAACAGGGGGGGTTTGTGTTGTTTCTGGTTTGGGATGTGCAGTCCACTAAGTGACTGTGAAGACCCCATGTGACATCCCACCCTCAAGGGGAAGAGATCACCCAAGATGCTTATAGATGCTCATGGTCAAGATGAATGGCATAAGTCAGAGAGTCCACAAGAGCTTACAAAATTTTATTAATAAATTACAATGTGGCATGGAAATTGTTATAAAGTAGCTCTTGATGTCCTCCTATAAGCACACAGTAGTGGGTTTTGGGTGAAAGGGAAGAGAGAGAGAGGGAGATGTATTAAAGAGGCGGAGAGAGAAAGAGAAGGAGATCACCAGTCCTGGCTTCAGCATCAGTCCAGCTAGTTGGGTGTCCAGGGTCCTGGGGCTCATGTACAGCTCAGCTTTGGAGGACTACATTTTTTTAGAAAGTTTTTTTCACACCCTGGAGCTAAGTTTCTTGCTTTCTATGCAAATGAGTTACCATGCACAGTCTGTTCTTCTAGACCTCTCTGGAAATGGGTCTGAGGGCTTTGGGGGTCTTGGGTTGTCTTGATCCCTCCCCTACAGTCCATGCCCACTTCTTGACCTCATTCCTGTACTTGAGCTGTATTGTGTTGTGCTTATCTCCAGGATCCAGAAGAAGGACATTTGTCCCTGAAATGTGCTGCCCTACCTCTTGAGCCACATCCTGTTCTTTATCGCAGCATGTCATTACCAGCAATCCTTGCCTGGTTCCACAGCTGTGTGTCTATCGGTGTTTGACACATACACATCAGCCCCCTTTATCTTCAAGGCTTCTGTACTCCAGCAGTGGGGACTATTGCTGAAGTCAAGAAACTGATTTCTTAGGCTCAGGTTTATGCCGTGATGTGGGAATCCCTAATGCCTGGGCTGGTTTTGGGTGTATGTGTTGAACCTTTGCCAGCCTAGCACTGAGATGTACACCACCCTTGCTTGTTGTACCCAGTGGGCTTGTACACGAGAGGGAGTGCAGGCTGGGGAAGGTAGTAAGCATACAAGAAGAAATGGAGAGTCTGACACTTACTTTTTTGCCTCATTGTTAGTTTAGGAGCAACCCTTGGAAAACTTTATTTGCCACAAGAAAGTACTGCCGATTTTGCCAAATCACATTTCCATATGAGGTGAGCTGCCAGAGTTTGATGGGCTGCTGTAGAAAACAATGCTTTTATATTGTTTATAAACAAAGGCTTTGGGATCTTGTCAGACATAAAGGAAATGGTTTGTAGCTTTAGCAGTTCTCAATATGACAGTCACTGAAATTGTGTTAAAATTCTTTCAGGAGTGAGAAACAAAATGAGATGCATAAGGTTGTTTTAATGGTATGAAATACCACAAGGCCTGCCAGGATTTGAAACCAAATATTCATAGTGTGCCATTTCTAAATGGGAATTTCCACCTTTCTCTAAGTATAGAGGTTATTGTTCTTAGGCTTTATGAGATAGCATCTTAAAATTAAATAAAAGCTGTGGTGTATCACTGCAGATTTGGCAGTGGTCTGGGACTTTTTTTTTCAAAGCAACAAATGCACCAGACCTTAACAAGTGTTGTTTCTAATCCAGTTCCATTTTTTCATTATCAATTTTCTTGCAATCCAATGCCTGTAAGCATCTTGGATGGGCTTTGAGCAACCTGATCTAGTGAAAGATGTCCCTGGGCATGGCTGGGGGGTTGGGCTAGACAATCTTTAAACTTCACTTTCAACCCAAACCATGCTATATGGCTCTGTGACTTCCAAAAGCAGTTATGTTACTTTAGGAATATAGTGTGGGGAAAGTCTTTAGTGGTATCTTTTCCTTTACACCTCTGCAGAAAATAAATTTCTGATGCAGCATAAAAAAGATTTTTAAAATAATATTCAATAACAGAGAAACTCAAATTAAGTTTATTGAGTGTTTTGATTTTGGGCATTTTGCTGGGTGTGGTAGTTTCCTCTGTCACATCATTCATATGCCAGTCTGTCTCCATTTACTTCCAATGGCAATGCTTGACCTTACAGCATTTTAGGGAAAACTACATTACAACTGTGACTTTTTTTTTTTTTTAGTCTGTTTCCACGCAGTCTACAACAAGACTGGTTTCTGCTTTGTCAAATTTTACTCGGTTTACATTCATAAGATAACTCAGCTCAAATGCTGGACTGGTATGTGCTCTTCATTCTTACAAGCAGCTTTAAGAGAAGTGAGCCTGCAGGACATAGGATTTCTGCTGCTCAAAGGCTATAAAAACACAGCCCATGCAGCTTTTTATAATATTTGTAGTCATGAGCACACTTTTGAAAGCTAAACTTTGGATTTCTGTTAATGATTTCTGGTGACACTCATCAAAAGCAGATCAGATGCATTTTTCATCCGAAACATCCTGCTCATGGATCAAGTCTTGCTTGATTGCTGTCAATCTGTAAAGGCAGTATTAGTGGTATTTTATTTATATCCCTTTTTCAATTTTATTGGTGTTTTTTGGTTTTGTTTTGGTTGGTTGTTTTTTTGTTTTGTTTTGGGTTTTTTTTTGTGTTTTTGTTTTGTTTTAAGAACAGTAATCTGATTTCTTGGTGTAAGATTAGTATTTATGTGGCTATCAGTAGGTAGAATGCTTTAGGAGAATAATTTTTTGACTGCAATTGAACAGTATTTCATTCATGTAATATATCAGATGTCAGGTATTTAACGTATAGGCCAGAATCATGCATAATTCATCCCAGCCCATAAATCTTGTTCTGTGTTCTTCTGCAACCACAAATCTCTACAAAGTTCTAGCTTAGGTGGAAAATAGAAGCTTTTGCTAACCAAGATACAGGAACATTTATTTTTTAGTTATGTGAATGATTCTGTGGTACCCTTCAGAGTCTTGTCAGCTGTAGGCTTCCTGGAACATTCAGCAAATGTTGGGCAATTATGAAATGAGCAGGTTTTGGTGCAGTCACACAAATTGTAATGCTAAGATTCGGTGCTCAATGCTTAACTTTGCCATTTTTATGACAGTGTATATACATGAGAAGGAAGTGGTTTCAGATTTAAAGGCAAATTTCCCACTTTTTTTTTTCCAGAGCACAGACACTCTACCCTTGATGTTCTTAGGAAATTGAAGTCTCCCCCTACTTTCTTTGCTGCAACCAGACTTTCTCCCATGCGGAGTGGAAGTGATGAAGTATATGCAAACTGCATGGTAGTAGACCAAGTAAGCTTATATTTGAACTTTGGCTAACTTTCTTCATCTTCTGTTAATTTATTTGCATGATAGTAGGATCTTCTGGATCTGTCAGCAGTGGTGTGTTATCAATTAGTAAAATTCTAAATTAAAACCAGTAATATCTTACTCTTCTCAGCTATATTTTGTAACCTTTTCATGAGGTCTCTTTTAACAGATTCAGTCAATTATAGGAATTATTCTCCCTAGCCTGCAGGAAGAACTCTCAGGCAGGTGTTACTGTCTCTTCTGTGTGTTTGTGAGCTAAACAGCATGTGCTTCTGTCTAAGAAACGTTTACAGTATTACTTGTTCGTGTGCACTTCAGAGTTCTGAATTCTACGTACATTCACAATACAGACAAATTTGCTGGATAATTTCAGAAGTTAATGATAAGCTCACAGTAAAGCTTATAGGCTCAACAAAACCAAGATATTGCTGAAAAGTTGAAGCTGATGTCCTACAACTGCCATGGAACATTCTGATATTGGAGATCCTGACTTAGTATTCCTGTTTCTGATTTGTCACCAATGCTGGAGATGACCTAAAGTGTCTGTACCAAATTATATTTTACATCAGTGTGTTGCACCTGGAATCTTTCCTCCCTGGTCACACTCAGATGCCATAATTTGGGCTGGGGGGATGAGTATGACTAGTCGCAACATGTATGTGGTGGCTGGGTCTAGTTAAACAGACACCAGATTCTGCTGGCATGTAGCTATTTTTCAATGATGCTTTAAGTGATTTATTCATTTGTAACCTGCTTTGGGCTCTCCCTTGCCTGAAAGTTGGAATATAGGAGTAAGAAATTATCAGATAATGTTAGAAGTCTGAGATTTTGCAAGTATGGGGGTTTTTTTCCTTTTCTTTGCCTCCTGCCTGTCCCTACCCCATTCTCTGAAACACTTCATTCACTGCAGATCCAGTTCATCGTGACAAGTGAGATGGAAGTTTAAGTCAGAGGCTGAGTGTGTTCAAAATGCAGTGAAGAGATGTATGTAATAATGACCTATGAGTGAGCAGCTGTCAGGGGACTATAAAGTGCAGTCTTTGAACCCTTGATTTGAACAATACTGAGGTTGGAAAGACAGAGCTGCAGAACTGCATCTCCATTACAGATGGAGATGTTACCCAAGTGTATTGCTCAGGGGGCCTTCAGCTTGGGTTGCTAACCTTTGCTCTGTATGTGGCCACATCCTACTTTTTAAAATTGCTGACTGGGGCCAAGTTCTCCCTTAAGCACCACTCAGCAGGAGCCAGAGTGGCTGCTGGAGAAGGTCCCTCTGGTGCTGAGGAGGAACACTGCCCAGACAGGAAAAACTTTTCAGGGAGGAACAGCTGCATAAGACCTGGGAAAAGCATTTTACCTTTGTGCTCGTCATGTGCACAGTGCAACAGAAGTGTTTCCAGACTTGCATGCACTGTATCTTTGAATGCAAATGTGGGCTGCTGTAAAAATGCCAGCAGTTCTTCCTGTCTTTTACTAAGAGAAACACAATTAAGATGAGGATGAAAGCATGTCTCAAGAGGGACTGGAGAAGAGGAAGTCAGCAATCTGAAAGACCAGGGCTTTGGAGACGCTTGCAGTCCTTCCGTTATTCTTGCTTTTATACAGGTGCTTTTTGGAGATTGAGTGTTTTCACTGGCAGTGTGACTTTTCAGTATTATTCAGTATCTAATTAGATGATTGTAGCCTCTAGCTGAAAGACTAACAATGAACTGTATTATAGTATCTTTTGCAGAGTCAACAGGGAATTCAAAGAATTATTTGTTACTAGAGTCTAAATCCTGATCTCAGTACCTGAGAAAATAGAATTCCCAAATCCATTCCTGTCTTTGTGCAAAAGGAGAGGTGCTTCAGGCCCCGAACTGCTTAATGGCAAAAAATAAGAGTCCTTTCCCTTCCTTCCCTCGAAGAACTCTGTTCCAGGTCATGTATATTTATCTCAAAGCTTAGGAAACTGGTGCTGAAAAATTAAAAGTGCATGATGTGTAGGCTGAGTTTTCCAAATTAAATTGCACAATGATTGAATTCTCTTCCATATGTCTCCCACACTAATGTATTACGCATATTTTTTGCTCAACTCAAGGGTAGTTTTTAATAAAATCTATAAATATATATATCAGTACATTTAATAAAAGGTATAAATATGAGTGAGAAATTCAGTAGACTTGGAAATACCAATTCATTGCTGCTCTAATTAGGGAAAAAAGTAATGCAAAGTCTAAAATCTCTTAGCTATATAACTTCCCTTAAATTCATGTGGTGTAGAAGGTAATAGGGAAAAAAACCACAAAACATATATCCATAAATAAAATGGCCAACTGCTCTGGTCCTTGTTTCCTGACAGTATACCTTGCTGTTGCCTCTAACCAGCATTCATTTTTTACCTGCAGGCTGGAGAATTAAAGACTAACTACATTCATGGAGATGGTATCAGCAGTGAAATGTCTCTGAATCCCACCAACTCAATCATGATGGCTAAGAGCTCTTCATCTCCTTCCCTTGAGGAGAATGATCAATTTATATATCTCCCAAATGAACGAAGTCAAAGGCCGGTAAAAAATGAAGAAAACGCAGGATTAAGACGTGCCATTTCACCTTCTCATCTGTATGGAGCAGATTCGTATCTTCCATTCAAGACCCATGGATTTATTAAGGATCGGGGCCAACTTTATGCTGACATGAAAAGAAGAAGGTATGGAATTGACTTGATGATATGGCCAGAATAAGGACCACCTTTTGTTTAAAAAGGTGAAGCAGAATCTGAAGTAATAAGTACTGTTACTGGGGTGAAATCTCTGTCTTTCATCACTAATAGTTATTGTCCTAATAATCCGTTTTCATAAAATAGCTGTGAAGACATTTTTAACAAGTAAAAGGTGTCCTCTTAGTAAATGTATTTTGAATGCAAATGGATACATTTATACCTTTATTTCTTGTATGCAAATACTCTTTACAAAAGAAAAAAAATAATCAGCTCTTCACTGTCACTGCCACTGTGGCATTTTTGACAGATAACAGCATTTCGCTCTGGTTTTCCTCAGTTATATTTTCCAGTAAGAAAATAGTCCAAAATCTGTTGAAGTCTCTGGGAATCTTTCAGGTCTTTAAATAGGCCCGTAGAAGGACCATGTTATTCCTGATTGCATAGGTATTTTTTATCTTCAAAGATACAGTGCAGAGTATAGCTGCTGTTTCTGATAGGATTGGATTGTTTTCTCCTCCACTGCTGGTACACAAGGTTTGCTGCCATTTGTCTGAAGACCCTCCTCCAAATGGCTTCAGATTATGGTGGGACCTGGTAGGCTTCAGAAATGCAGAGGGCTTTGAAGATGGAACTATACTTTTGGTTCTTAAAATTAGGTTTTTAACAATTAATTTAAAAATTAAACAATTTAACAGTGAATTTTTTTGATGAAAAGACTTTATTGCTTCTCTGAATAGATGAAATTCCTTCTCATGCAGGAGGAAATTTGAATCTTGCTCCCACCTTTGAAGAGTATTAGGACTAGTTGGATGTAGAGCATCAGATCTGTGTAAAACAGTAAGGAAGCAGAAGGGTCAGCCAATTATTATTTCAAATGGGCAATAAAATTTGCTCTACCTTAATTTTGAGTTTCTTGTGCAACTATGAAGTCCTACTAGGAGGAATTTTTAACACATAATACAGTAAATGTCAGACAGATTTTTTTCTTTCACAATCCTTTTTTTTTTTTTTTTTTAAANCCTTTTTTTTTTTTTTTTTGATTTTTTTTTTACTAACTATGGGGATGTCATGTAGAATACTATAATCTTCCTGTGCCTCTAGTCAGAAACATTTTAATCCTATATATTTTTAGATAGTCCCGCCCTTTTTAAGACCTAGGTTATGTACCTGTATGAGAACTTAAGGATTGTATATTAATTTTCAGGGACGTGTGATTTGCCTTAATATGTCATACGACATATGTAAATGATCCAAATGTTACACATACATTTGGTAATTCTGTTTTTAAACCAGCTTTTTATGTCAGGAAAATTCCCTGGAGAAGTTACCACAGTAGGTCATGAATACTCGACTCTTGACACAGACATGTATTGCTTTTTCAATTTTAACATATGACAGTATCTGATAATGTATTTATGTAACTTGTTTCTGAGATGTCACGTGGGCTATTACTCGGAAACTTTGCAAAATACTGTCTCCAGAATTGTAATAAGGAAGTAGTTTCAGACAGTAGCGATAGATTTGTGCTTCAAAAAAGTAGTGGTGTGTGAAGGAATTTTTGTGCTATTATTCCTGGGAGGAACTCCGGCTATTTAGAAATACCACACATAATTTAAAGTTTTATGTTGTAAGGCTGGAATGTTATTGCAAGCAGTCAACCATTCCTTCCAGTCACTCTGATGAAGAGACCATGATCTTGCAGGTAACAACTCATCCTGGGAAACAGCCATACTGCTGAGCAACTTTAGTGCACTCTCCTGCTCAGGAACCCTTGCCAATCAAATAATGTCTGCGTGTTTGACATATTGATTTAGCCAGAGATTTTTCAGTCTGCTTGTAGCTCTGTATGTTTTTAAATGTTTACCTTTTGAACTGAACCTCATAAACTGTCTCAAGACCCTCCTTAATCTCTGTTGTTGTTTTTCTCTTCCATCTTCTGTCGGGTAGTCACAGATGTAGATGAAAATATGTCTGTGAACAGTCATATCATGTCTTCCAAATACACACACACATAATATCCATCCTTACCTATGTATCTTGATACTGAAATCTGAGGTAGTTCTCTCAGCCCTGCTTATTGTCTCAGTTCTCTTTATCATCTTTGTAGAGAAACAGGTTTATGCGTGGAACAAAAAATCTCATTTTCCAGGAAATGCTGAACAGGGGTCTAAAAGTCATGATCCAGAGCTGGCTGGCTGTGGTGGGAGTGTGCAGACATCTGCACTGCAGATCCACGAGGCTGGGTCAGAGGGGTCCTGTACAGAGATACTGAGTAACCAGGTCACTGCAGACCTGAGGAAGGCCTCAGGGCATGGTTTACCTGACATAATCATGGTGCTTTGGGCTGTCATTGTTCAGAGGATTCAGGTGTATCTTTGTTGCATTTGGGTTGAAGTAAATTGCTATGAAGAATTCAGGGAAGTTAAAGACTTTGTTGTCTTCTTCAGTTCAAGTCTTGATGACCTTGAAGTAGACAGTGGAAGTGGAGCTGTGTCGGACAGATCCCATGTTTACTACCCTCCCCTTGGCTCTTCAGAGGCCATGGCTTCTAGCAGAGATGGATTGGACTTACCTACCAGTCTGCAGCCCAAGGTATTTGATACTGTCTTGGTTGGAATTGTTTCGCTTTTAAGTAAATCGCTGAAACTACGTGAGAAAAATCTGAAAGGAAAAGATGAGTTCCCAGTTGGCAGTGCTGGTATCTCCAGAGAGCACTCACACAGACTTGAGAAGCTAGAACTCCCTGGGTGTGGCTGGGCTGGGCAGCAGTCATGGAAAGAAAGTGTCCATCAGAGATTTGCCTCAGCTTTCAAAAACAGATCATTTACCAGAAGTGTTTCAATGGAAATATCTCAGGTTCAGTGAATCAGCATTTTTTAGCCAAAATATATTTAGTGAGAAAATGTTTAACTATCTGTAGTTATGTGAAAGAGTAATGCTTTGTAAAGTGTAAAACTGGCCTGCTGCCTGTTTTGAAACAATTTCTAAACTTAGGGAAATTCAGTTGGGTTGTGCATTGACCAGGGTAAATCTCCTTGTTACAGTTTTCTGAAGTATCCTGTCTACATTAATTTTCATTAGACCATGGTGCCATTTCTGAGATCTTCAGACACATACATAGAATTATTTCTTGTTTGCAGAGATTCTTTATGATTTTTTAGATGCACTTGTTGCCACTGTAGAACTTTATCTGACCTTTAGCAACTGATTACATGAAGGGAGAAAAAGAGTTCAGCACAAACATGAATTCTGTTAGGGCTACTTTAAAAAACAATGAAGTAAGCACTTTACAAGAGTTTTAGGAATAGTCTCTGTTGAAGTGTAAATGACGTATCAAAAATTAGGGGATTTCCTTTCAAGGGTTACTGTTGACATATTTGGTAATTGGAAAATGTTTTCAAATCCAATAATAATTTAAAAAGCCAAAACAATATAGAGAAAAGAGAAAGAGGGCAACTCCTTTCTTTGGAAACTCTGACATCAGTAATTACCAAGGCATGGTCAAAGTCTCCATGAAATATTCTTGAAGTATTGAAGTAGTAAGATTAATGCCTGCCTTGGTTACAGAAGATAGCTTGGTCATCAGATAATAATGGCCAACAATACTGTTTAGATGTCACCTGTTACCAAATTGGAGAAGAATGTAAGCTTTCTCTTAGTCTCTTAGTTGAACTTTCACCCACAACTTGTTTCCTGTAGTGTACAAAAATTTGTGGAAATGCAACAGACTTCCTAAGAATTCACATGAAGTTGTCAAGAATTCAACTTGAAGCCAAGAAAATGTATGCGAGTGGTCAACTGTTCCTGATTTATTTTGTTTCTGTTGCTGATGCATTTCAAAATGACACAAGGTTTCATTTGCTGAAATTTCTTGTAGGAATGCACAGTGTTCGGGATTCGGTCACGCTCTTATTCCTGCTCCTCACCCAAAGGTTTGGTAGGAAGACCTCGCATTGCTCGGGACTTTGCAGTTGGGGATTCAAATGGAGGTCAGTTCCCTGGCTTTGCATTATTCAATACCTGCCTGCTTCAGGCCCAGTGCTGATGGTGTTACTTCACAGATCTCACCAGTGTGTATGTTCAGTAGCCTTCAGATAACCCTACCATCATCCCTCAACTTTGTCCCATCTACAGCCCCATCATGCCTCCCATGATAAAACCACTGATCTTGAGAGGGTGTACAAGCTCGGAGAGCAATAGCCACAAAAACTAATGCAGACAAGGGCAGTAGTCCTCTTTTTGGAAGATCCTTACCCTAGCCTCCTGATGAGTGTCTTGGCAGAGACCAGGAGGAAGCTCAGGATGACACAGAAGAGGCATTGAGATGGTTCCAGCTTCCCACAGACCCTAGGGAATCTCTGAAACACAGATGGGCTGTAGTATCTCTACAGATTGGGAAGCAAAATCCACTCTCATCATCAAGTAGAGCCAGAGATGTCTCTGCAAGAAGCTTGTAATTTTTTATGACTTGTTTCTGACATGCTTTATTTCTAGACACATAGTTTCATATTTATTAGCCCACACTTTTCTCAGTGAGGGTATGGGTTATATTTGAAAACTGTGCAAAGTGTGAAATACATATACTGTGCTTCTCATACAGCGTACATCACTTTAAAAACACCTGCATTTCAAGAGGCTTAACCTCTGTCTCTGTAACTGTGTCCATTGCCTTGACTCCAGCTTGTTTCTCACTCCAGTACACCTTTAGTTCTTCACTAGTCCAGAGCAAGAGGCAGAACATGTGAGCCACAGTGAACGAGATGGAATGGACACCCAGAGAAGTTGTGTATGCTGCATCATTGAAAGTGTTCAAGGCCAGATTTAATGGGGCTTTGAGCAGCCTTGTCTACTGGTGACATCTCTGCCCATGGCAGGGGCATTGGAACTAGATCACAGAATCATGAAATGATTGAGGTTGGAAATGACTCCAAGGTCACTGAGTCCAACCTTTGACCAAACACCAATGTAAACTAAACCATAGCATCAAGTACTACATCCAGCTGCTTCCTGAACACTCTACCACCAACCTGGGTGGCCCATTCCAATGCTTGACTACCCATTCAGTGAGGAAATTCTTCCTGACGTCCAACCTGAACTTCCCCTGAAGCAGTTTGAGGCCATTTTCTCTTGTGCTGTCACTTGTTGACTTGGGGAAGAGGCTGACCTGGCTACAACCTCCTTTCAGGGAGTTGTAGAGAGTGATAAGGTCACCCCTGAGCCTCCTTTCCTCCAGGATAAACAACCCCAGCTCCTTTGGCTGCTCCTCACAGGACTTGTGCTCCAGGCCCTTCCTCAGTTCCATTGCCCTTCTCTGGAGATGCTCCAGCACCTCAGTGTCTTTCTTGGAGTGAGGGGCCCAAAACTGGACACAGGATTTGAGGTGTGGCCTCACTAGTGCTGAATACAGGGAGACAGTCCCTGCCCTGGTCCTGCTGGCCACACTGTTGCTGGTACAGGCCAGGATGCCATTGGCCTTCTTGGCCACCTGGGCACACCCTGGCTCATGTTCAGCTGCTGTCAGCAGCCCCCCCAGGTCCTTTTCCACTGGGCAGCTTTGCAGCCACTCTGCCCCAGCCTGTGGCGCTGCCTGGGGCTGTTGTGACCCAAGGGCAGGACCCAGCCCTGGGCCTTGTTGAACCTCACACCATCAGCCTTAGCCCATGATCCAGCCTGTCCAGATCCCTCTGCAGAGCCTTCCTGCCCTCCAGCACGTCAACATTCCCACCCAGCTTGGTGTCACCCGCAAACTGACTGAGGGTTCCTTCGATGTCCTCATCCAGATCAGTGATAAAGATACTGAACGGGACTGGCCTCAGTGCTGGGGAACAGCAGTGGTGACAGTGGTGACAGACTGACAATTGGATGAAGCACCATTCACTACCACTCTCTGGGCCCAGCCATCCAGACAGTTTTTTACCCAGCATGACCTGCCAGCTTCTCCAGGAGATGCGTGCTGGGCCTGATGCTGTGCATGTGCCGATGATCACACTCAAGTACTCTGTTCCATAACCTTCTCTGGCACTGAGGTCACCAGGATCAGGCTGACAGGCCATAGGTCCCCAGATCCTCCTTCTAACCTTCTTGTGGGTGGGTACCACACTTGCAAACCTCCAGTTATCTGGGGTGTCCCTGGTTAACTAGGACTGATGATAAGTGATGCAGAGTGGCTTGGCAAGCTCTTCTTCCAGCTCCCTCAGTACTCCAGTGATCTTCAAGATCCTTTCCACCCCTAACCACTCTGATTCTTTGACATTCAATGTGAAAACATACAAAAATTGTGGGAAATGTTATCATTAACTTTGAAACCATTTAACAACTTCGAAAACTGATGTGAAGGTGAGAGATACGTCCGCGGACTTCTTTTTTCCTACGAAACTGAGTTAGTTTCTGAGAAGCAGTGCAGCAAATAACTTCTTTGATGTTACTCAAATTCACTGTAAGATTTCGTGTCCCCTTGTAAGGAGTAGTACGTATTGCAGCCTGCAGCATGCAGCTGTGTTGTATTTTCCTCCATCACCTAGAGTATTTGTAAGCATTGATATTCAACAGATCAGGTGAGAAGTCTTTGAAAAAAACAAAGTAGAAGAAAAAGATAGAAGTATGTCACAGAATTAAAAGACAGCAGAATAGAAAAGCCCTGTGTCATGTGCTTAAAGTTAAGACAGAATTCCTTTGATGCCACAGCTAAGGGACTTTGTTGGTGTCACAGCCCATTAAGTTTCACCCAGACACCATTACCTGCCCTGACTTGATAAGGGCTTGGGCCCGTTTCCTTTTTATTCTTTCTCCCCTTCCTCCTGGGACAGTCAGTGTTGGACCTTTACAGATCTTGTAGAGAAAGTGAAAACCCATCCCTGTCCAGACTTTAGAAGCAGGGTGTTCTACAGCCTGCACCACAGATGTGGTGTAATGCTGGGAGGGAGGGTGGTGGTCTGCTAAGCTTCCTGCTGGCACTTCCCTTCCACCAGCACCTCCTGCATTGTCCCTTTTTTTGCCAGCATTTTGCAAGGATGGGGGCATTGAAGACAGTGTTTGGCAGCTGGCAGTGGTGATTACTGTGTAATGCAGGCACACCTGTGCTCACTTTGAGCAGTTTTATCTGGGTACGGGACTAGCGCGGGAGCTTGGTTCAAGAAGCTGGGTCACGTAGTTCGTCCCAATCTCTGTGGACTGTTGTCTGGGTCTGTGACTGTGTTTGGGTCTGTGCGGGGGTCTGCACATGGAAAACCTGCCCCTTCACCTCTGCCTGGCTGCCAGCACTTTGGACATCTTGCTCAGGGCTTAGCTATGCAAGAGGGAGGTGCAGCTGCCCTTGCATGTTGCAACAAAATGTAAACCAAAGCAGATGAATTCAGAATGACAACAGGATGCTGTTTTTCACACAAAATATGAGGAAAAAAGAGGCAAAACATCATCTGTTTCTTGTGGAAACTTCTAAATATGCTCAGGTTTAAAACGTACTACCTGCCTTTATTTGAGAAGATACTACCAGGCTGTAACAGTAAAGGATTTGTCCCTGCTCTGTAGATGGTGTGCTCATGAACAGTGGTCCATCCCTCCTCCAGGCCCTTACACTCTCTAAGTCAGTGTCTCAGCTCCACCTTTCTAGTAAGTACTTCAGTGCCAACCCCACGGTGCTGTTTTGCATGAGACTGTCTTCCTCTCCCATGGATACATGGCATTGGTTTCTTACAGAAGCATCCTGTGGCACAGGTTGTGCCTGAAACGCCCTTTCTACTAACTGAAATGCCCTTTTAGTCTCACTGCCTCTTTGGTAAATACTCTAGCTCTTGCCAACCTGAAGTCTACATTTGTCTGAGGAGATGCTGACTCAGCAAAAGGTGTTTAAGCCTGTATCTAACTTCAAAGAAAGCCTAGTCTGGTGCTTTGACTTAGGCAACTGCTTATCTTTCTGAACTATACCTGTGGCATCTTTGCTAAAAATGTCTGCGAAACGGAGTGGCTTTTAAATTGAAAATGGTAGTGGTCTCTGTAGTTTTGAGCTTATTTTCTTCCAAAACAAGCCAGCTGAGTTGTTTATCTTTTATTTTGCTTTTTAGAGAGTTTGTGAAAAGAATCTCCTGTTCATAGGATCATAGAATTGTAGAAAATGCAAATTTGTAACACATTAAACATCCTATGCAGTACCTAGAGTAGTAGTATTCCTCTTTATGTAGAAGGATTTAAATTTTTGTAATAGATAAAGCTGCATAAGGTGTGTAACTGCAAATGTTAGAAGAATGTCATTAAGATATTTTACAGCAAATTATGTAAAAAGCAAAATGAAGAGTGAGTCATTCAAGTCTGGGTTGTTAGGAAAAACAAAAGAAATAATATTTGCTATTCTTAAAAACAGGCTGTTTGCAGAAACTGGCATTCACTGATACCATTCTCAGTTCTGGCAGATCCTGTCAACTAAAAGCTTAGTAGGCAGTGGTCTTAACCTAGAAAAAGCTGTTTCTAATGTATGTATGGTTTTGCCTTCCTAATTTTTAATTGACGTTGCAAACCCTTAATGGCAAGCTTGTGTCTTGGTGGAGCTCGTGAGTTTCAAATAAAGCTGATGACCTTGCAGTCTGAGTGCCCGGTGGCTGTTTGTGTCTTGCAGAGGGAGCGTACAGTTTGCCCGAGCAGTCCCGAGAGCAAAGGTACGGGTGTGTGTCGCGGAGAGCCGGGAGCAGGTCTGTGCAAGAATGCCATCTAGGGAGCCATGTGGGGAAGAGACATCAGCACCCCTCCCACGAAGGATTTGAGCAGTTGTGTAGACGCCCGGGGCATCTGTGAGCTCGTGCCTAAACCACGTGCCGAGCTCAACCCAGCTCTCATCACACACATCCTACAGCAGGGATTTACTGTGGGACCTGCAAAGTAGGGATGGGCTCCTGTTTGCCGCTGGGGCTCCTGTCCACTGTAGGAATGTCCAAATCACTGCAGTAAAAGAAGGGGAGCTTTTGATACCAACTGTGTTGTAGGCAAGCTTGTTACACATTGCACACGCAGAGCGCTCTTTGGCAAGTGTTACTTCTTTTTATAGAGGGATAAAATCTTTTTCGTAATGTGTTATACCCACAACAAAGCATGTAATTGTCAATGTTAGGTGAAACAAGCACTGTACAGATTCTGCTATATCTTAATTAAAGGACTGTTGCCACTGGAATGAGGAACATTTTTCACTGGTCTGTATTTTAGGATTCAGGAAGAGGAATGGAATAAATGTGTTGTACCCTCAAAAAATGAGTCTGAAAAATATAAAGTGAGTCGGACATTCAGCTTTCTGATGAACAGGATGACTAGCACACGGAATAAATGCAAGGTAAGTTGAGATTTATGTCTATTTTATTATGCATGATTATGTCACTGTAATTAAATTAGTTATAGATGGAAGCTAAATTTTTATGTAAAGATAAATGGTTTATTACAAAACTACGAAAGTCATAGGAAGACTATTTTCACTTTTAAAAAAAAATTTAAAACATGTGCCTGAAATGGCCTTCGTATTAAAAACCAGCTTTCCTTTTAAACAACAGCCTCAGCTGAACAATATTAAGTATTTTCCGTGCTATTTTTTGATGTCATTAGTAATTCTGTTTGCTGATTTAGTGAACATTTAAATGTATGAATTGCATTTAAGCAATAATTTTCTTTGTTAAATGAAATTGAGAGATATGGGCCTGTTCTTGGAATTGCTCTCAAAAAGTAATTGAGTGTGTAAGCTTCTACGTTAGGGTGTAATTAGTTGAATTTGCCTTATTTGAAGTTAAGGGGACGCCTTGCGTAAGTAAGCACTGCTTAGTGTTAAAGAGTTGGAGGTTTGAGGCCTGCATGGTCAAACAGGCCTACTATGGAAGGCAGATTACAACACTGTAGTTTAATTCTAAGGCATCTTAATTTTAGATTATTGGCATCAATTAGCAGTTTGAAAGACAGGC
Source organism: Gymnorhina tibicen (assembly GCA_013399875.1). Classification (NCBI taxonomy): domain Eukaryota; kingdom Metazoa; phylum Chordata; class Aves; order Passeriformes; family Artamidae; genus Gymnorhina; species Gymnorhina tibicen. Next base: position 624,018 of record VXAZ01010346.1, on the reverse strand, counting down.
TTGGCCTACTGGCTCTTTCCGGCTGGCCTTGTGGCAGTTTTGCAGGCTCCCTAGTGTGCCTTCCTGTGCCCCAGGACATCCTAGCCTATGTGGATGTGAAGATGTTTTTCTGAGGCGGTATCTTCAAGAGTGTCAGAACTGACTGTGAACATGTATGTCTGGTCGTGCAGCCTGTGTCTGTGTGCTCTCCTAAAGTATAACAGCCAGTAACTACACATATGCTATATGTATCGTTATGCCAACAAGGGTACTGTAAAAACAGGCAGAATTTATTAAATTTTTTACTGCTCATTAAAAATAGGTTGTTTCTAATGTTTTCTAAGATCTAAAGACCACATGTCTAAATTTGCATATAACTGCACCTTTATCTGCAGAGGCATGAGCTGTATACATGTAGGGGATGTAGGCATTGTTACCCATGTGTGCAGTGAATCAACAACACTTCTTAAATTTTATTTCCTGTACTTCCCCTTTCTGTAGATTTCTAAATGTATTTCTGCCAGTCTTCCTTGATAATGCTTCCAGGCCTAGCTGCCAGTAAAAGCAATGCCTATATAATTCCAGGGCTTCAGTAATATCGGGTGTAAGAGTACATTATGCTGTTGCAGGTCTTCCAGGACAGGGAATAAATGTTCTAGATTAATTTGGTCTTATAAGGGAGTATTTTATTGTTTTTAAGACTGAATTACTTTATCTTATTTTCTAATTTATTTATTTATTTACTTATTTTCCTGCCTCTCTTTTTGGGGATGAAGACAAAAAATAAAGATACCAAAGATAAGGAGAAACCAACCAGGCACAATTTTACAAATGGAACTTTCCCAGGAGTTATCCCATGTATGGTCTGTGAAAAGGCCCTCCTAGGAAAGGACTCACTGCAGTGCTCTCGTAAGTATGCTGGCTTTTACATGTGAATTTACAGTGCTCTGAATGCTGTTCCGACATCCTGGGAAACCTTGTCTGTGTTTGGATGTACCTGCTTTAGATAATGAGCTGAGGTTGACAAGGGAGAGGGAGGAAGGACAGCAGGTAACAGATTCAGAAGGGACCTCATCAATCTCCTAGCCCCTACCACATTAGGCAGAAACCTCTTTCTAGCCTGGATCTGTACATCAGAGAATCCTGAGGATTACTTTAGTAAGTGAACCTGAAAAAGGGAAGAACTGAAGCCTCAGAGTACATTTTCTGCAGACTGGGGACCCTGTTTGGTGCCAGGCTTTGAAATGTACCTTTTCTTTCAGATTGCAGTGTGATTGTGCATAAAAGCTGCAAGGAGTGCGCTCCTGTGTGCACCAAGGTAACTTCGTACACTGATCTTACTGGAGCATACTTGCTTTCCAAGGGGCTGGAAACATGATGAAAGAAAAAAGAAAATACACACAGACTGCCCAGACCCAGTGTCTGTGTGCAAAGGGCTGCAGGGGTGTCAGAATGGCTAATGTCAGCAACAGAGCAAACACTGTGCTTGAATAACAATTTTTAGTAGGGGGTCAAAAATGAGTTTCAAGTATTTATGTTTTTTAAGAGTTGCAAGCTCAAATTGTGAAATGGTGTGCCTGGAGGGTTACAAAATGGATTGAAAAGAAGGCCTCCTCAAAACCACAGAGAGATCCCTTGTGTACAAGGGGGCATTCCATACTTTGGAATAATGGAAAGCAGAGCTGGAAGGGGCTCTGGCAGGTGACCTCATCCACCCTTGGGCAGGCTCACTTCTAGGTAACAGTTTGGGCAGATGTTTGTTTCACCCATTCTGGAAAATATCTGGAGGACGGGATTCCACAGCTGCTTGCCTAGGCAGTTACTCCCACTGTTCAGCTGCTTCTGAACAGGGCAAAACCAGCACTAGAGCTGATGGATACTACCTTAACTCTTAAGAAGGAATGGATACATGGTACGGTTATCATAAAAAAGATGTAATCTTGAAAACCAGATGTGTAAGGCTACTGCCCTCAGGAAATAAAATGAGACCTGAAGAGAAATGTGCAGCAGTGATGCAGGTAATCTTTCAAATTAGTGGAGTGTGTCTTTCTGGTGTAGCTGGGTTTTGCATCATGGTGGCTTGCAAGGACAGCATATTTCCGTATGATGCTTTAGCATAAACAAGTCTTAAACGGTACCTAAATCAAGTGGGTTTAATTTTGTTTATAATTTTCACGTCATAGTCTTACACTAATTTCTGGGCAACTTTAATGGATTAAGACAGCTGAACTGACAGCTTTGGTTCCTGGGGATAGTGGGTTATTTGCAAGATGAGACAAGAGCCCTCACCACCTCCAACTCACCTCAGCAAGAATGTGGTGCAGGAAATGTCCATTGACCCACCTGAAGTGAAATATATGCCCAAGCACAGCAGTCTTTTGCTACAGATTTTGCAAAAGTCCACTTTGGAAGGGGTAGCAGTTCTGCCTCTGGTACCCGTGATATCCACAGATAGTGCCCTGCCACAAATGCTTTGATCTTATTTGAATATAAAGACCTGAATGTGCACTTTCTTGCAGCCTTTGCAGGCAATACTCATATAGAGAAAGTTGAATGTTTTAACTCAGTCTGCTTAGAATAAATAGTTTTGTATCGTAGTACAAATAGTATTCTACTTTGAATATTATTATCTACCAATAATAATACATAATAATAAACACAGTTACTGGAGGAAATTAATACCATGATTTAGGACCACTTTCTTGTAGCCCTTTGTGTGATGGTATATGTAAATGAGTTACTGACTTGACTGTTGAGTATATTATTAGCTATGTGATTTGAAAAAATTCTTCTTTTTTCAGAAATCCCAGGAGAGATACCATAATAAAAACAAGCCTCAAGTTGGTGTAACAAGTAAGTTAGGGGTAAACCTGGCATTTCTAAGGTAGGCCTTGATTAAAAATCATGGGACTGATAGCATGAACTTTCCAGCATCATTTGTCTGTTTTTAATTTCTGTTTCAGTATCTGTAAGAAACAGTGTGTGTCTCTAATATGAATGGAATTTTTTTAACAAATCACTGAAATCTACTAAAATGCGTGTGAATCTGCTATATTTTCAGTAAAAAAAAAACAAAAAACCAAAAGTAGTCAGTTCTGCCTATGTCGTTTACCTTGTGCACAAGTATTTGCGCACCTGTAGAGCATGTATGATTTGAGATTATTTTCTTATCAAATGATATCCACCCTGGGGCTATTCCATGTTGCCTACAGGCTTATTTTTATATTCTGTGAGAGAGCATTGTGGTCATGTACCTTGGCAAGTGGACATTCTTGATGCCTGGTGTAGGTCAATATGAGCACCAGATAGCATTTCTCAGTGTAAGTGTGCTGTTGATGACATACTCTGTCAAACAATGACAAACTCATTGTTTGTCAAAATGTTGTGTTGTGCTTTGCCTCACAGATTCCCTGCCAGGAGACTTTTCACAGATGGTGCTATCCTCAGTGCATCCTTCTTCCTCTGTGCCTATTGGACTGTCTCCTGGAAAGAGGGAAGCCTCACAACAGCTGTACTTCTTGTCCAAAAGTGTCCCCAGTGCCAGCTTGGAAAGGTAGAGGGGCAGTTGCCAATGGACTATGCTAAATACATCCTTCAGCATTTCTAGGAAAATTGAAACCATGAAATAAATGTGGGATTTTTTTATTTCTGCTGTAGAAGAGCTACACAATTTTCTGAACAAGACTCTGAGACTAGCCCCTGGAGGTCCAAGTCACAGTCTGAAGAGATGTTACAAGCATTGGGGACCTTTTCTTCAATGGATGCTTTTATGATGGAAGGTGAGAATATTGCACAGATATTGTGTCTTATAGCTGGTATTGGGAAGTGAAAACCAGAAAAACTCCTTAGCTCATTTAGGAAGATACTTAATCTTCTAGAATAGCACCTGTTTTTGATAATTACAGTTGCGTCCCTCATTAAAATGATGAAATCAAACCCGTTAGTCTTAAAAGACAACTTTTCCTTTCCTACTTGTACCATTTTAAAATAACAGGGATAAATGCACTGGGCATCCTTGCAGAAACAGAACAGTAATACACTTTCCTTTTGCACTCATCCAGTTGACTCTGTTGACAGTGTCCGTTGCAAACTGTAAACCTGCAACACTTGTATTTCCACAGTAGCCCCAAATTCTTACCTCCTACTGGTGAGCTGTGCTCTATGGTAGCTACATAGCCTTGTGAAGGAAATAGAAATAGGTTTTTTCTGTAGCTAGGTGCGAGACTGAATTTGAAAGCTGAAGGGCATTCACTCACATAGAACGGTGCAAATACCATTCACTGGACATCTGCTATGGGAAATGTTGAATTTTATTTTTAAATTCTAAAAAGTTTCTTCAAGCAAAGAGTTATAAAAAGGATTTAATCTGAGGAACGAAGAGTGGGTTTTTTTCTATTCTCCTCCCCTTCTGTCACAAAAGCAATTCAAACTTTGGTAATGATATTGACATCTGGTAAACTTTGCTGTAGTAAAATCAGTGCCAGTGTTTGCAGAAGTCTTATCTATAGTTCGTCTCTGTGATGTGTTCCCCTTACTATGTGAATAGATCTGCATGTGCCAAGGGATTTCCCTTACTCTTTATATGTGTGGTGTTAAAAAGATATAAATTTTGTCATAGATGATGTGGATTTGTCTCAGTGGACTGATCTCTGCACAGATGCAGAAGAGTTTGAGGCAGAGTCCTGGAGTCTTGTCGTGGATCCAGTGTTCTGTAGCAAGCAAGAAAAGGATGTCATCAAGCGGCAGGATGTCATATTTGGTCAGTATTTCAAAGCTTTGTGTAGGTTTAAAAGCAATTTGGTGTATCAGATAGAGAGGGAACCTACATGGTTTATGTCCAGAAGAACAAATGCTTCAACTCAAAACAGTAAGACGGTTCAAAGAACATTTTTATCACAAATTACAATGTGTCCTAGAACTAAATAAATGGATGGTAGTGGCTACCAGAGGTGTGCCTAGCCTGTTCACAGAATGGTTGCAATTGGAAGGGACCTCATCTGATCCCCAGCTCAAGCAACTACAACCACAGCTTGTTCAGTGGGATACAGAGAGAATTGTGTCAGAGCCAGATAAATTAAGTCTTCCTACTGACATAATCTATTAGGTTTGAGGCTCACACAGAAAAAGGAATTATGACTGTGTATTTGATAGACTAAAGTCTATCTTAGAAGGTGTGCAAAATATTTGGGTGATTACTACACTGTGCTCTTTTCTTTCATACCACAGAGTTGATGCAAACAGAAGTACATCACATCCATACCCTATTCATTATGTCTGAAATATTCAGGAAAGGGATGAAGGAAGAACTGCAGCTTGACCACAGCACGGTGGACAGAATATTCCCCTGCTTAGATGAGCTACTGGAGATGCACAGGCAGTTCTTCTGCAGAATGAAGGACAGACGGCAGGAATCGTGTGAGGCAGGGAGTGAGCGTAATTTTGTCATCAGCAGAATTGGAGACATCCTTGTGCAGCAGGTAGAGGCATCAGCTCTTTTAATCCTTTAAGTGCTCAGCGTTCCCAATTTAAACAACTTTTTTACTCCAAAACTTCTGTGGGCAAGAAGACAATTATTGTTGCCTTGAAAAGATTCAAAACCTGTCCTCCCCTGATTATTTCAGGATGAAATAGCAATGGGAAAAAAATCATTATTGTCAGGTAACTGTGATGAACTTGGGGTGGACTTCTCCCTGTGTGGTATGAGTGACAAGGAAAGAGATGAACTTGGTCCTGTTTGCAGTAGAAGGCTGCTGTCATACTATGGACTGCAAAAAATGGAATTAATGGATTCACTTTTTTAACAGCTGAGCAGAGATGTGAAGATCTGACTGATAATGGAAAAGAAACTACCCATTAATTTCTTGTAGTGATCTGGCATGTTACATCTCAGGATACTGCTCCCTAGGGAAGGGGTGGTCACAAGGTGTTTCCCATGGCTGAAAAACAGCTCTAACTGATGGCTTGGCATTCACATTTCAGTTCCTTGTGAAAGGGAGATGCAGCTTTTCACCTTTGGTCAGTCTGTTCTCACTCCACTGACATAAAGAGCTGAGCTGTTACCTTGTCTAGAAGCAGTGTGGAGATCAGACCAAAGTAAATGAATCTGAGAGGGTTGTGTTTGAAAAGAGGTGAAGGAAATGTTGTTATAATGTTCTATCTGCTATTGGCAAGACAACAGTGGAGGTTGCTTGCACTCTCTCCAGCTTACATTCCTATTCTTGCTCCTAAAAACAGCTAGCCTATTTTCATTCTGTTGTGATAGGCCGTTTGTGAAATTCAGAGAACTTCATAAACTAGTAGTGTAAAAGTTCCCTATTTACACAAAATTCGTTAGCTAAAGGTGTACAATTTCCTGTCAGATATGATGTTGAGCATAATTCACTCATTACTTTTTTCAGTTTTCAGAGGAAAATGCAACTAAAATGGAGAAGATATACGGAGAGTTTTGTAGCCATCAGAAAGAAGCTGTTAATCTCTTCAAAGAGCTGCAACAAAACAAGAAGTTCCAGAACTTTATTAAAGTAAGTTAATGTGGAATCATAAGCACTATTGAAAAAATGCTCAGGAAGAAGGTTTTACTTAGATTTAGGATTGGAATTATATTTGGTAACTCACTTTTAATAGCTAATAAAAAAGGCAAAAGTTTTTCCTCCTTGACTAGTGAGCTGATAAATCACAGTTTTCTTTTAAAAGAACACTTTTAGAGTGCTTTGGCATCCAGTGTGTATTACACACATGTTCCTGTTATAGTACGCCTCATCCCTTAGCACAGCAATTGTTCCTTGGGGATGGTTCAGATTACCCAGCATTTGTTTTAACTTACTGTACTGCTTCTAGATCTTATTTCTTATTAGTCAATTGGTGGTATAATATGAATTTACTACTTAAGGTATATATTTGTATCTGTGCAGCTGAGAAATACTAACATGTTGGCACGACGCCGAGGGATCCCTGAGTGCATTTTGCTCGTCACTCAGCGAATCACCAAATACCCTGTTCTGGTTGAAAGGATACTGCAATACTCAAAAGGTGAATAAAAGCTAAAGTGTTGGTTCATGTCTGAAATCCTAGCACATTTCTAACATAAGGAATTAGCTCAGCTACAATATCACAAAAGATTAAATTCACTGCTCTGTTGAGATAGAACCAGAGCAACATAAATACCCACTGTTCAGGCAAATGTCACCTAAACAGGGTTGTCTGGTGTATATGGGCGTTATCAAGGCTGGGCCATGAAGATTTCTGATATTCCAGCCAGGTAAGCCATAGAAGTCCAGACGAGCATCCTTGTTTTAGGAAGGACCTTGGCTAGAGGATGTGAACTAGCTTAGATACACATTTGTACCTTTGGAATTAATTCTGGAGGAGTCTTTTCTAAGTAGGGCTAGGCAAACATTTTTTAAATTACTGTCTGTTTTTTCAGGCAAAGCTTGAATGACCTCTGGAACTTAGTACAACATTTTACAAATGCTGTTAATTTACAGATATTGCCCCCCAAATGGGCAGTAAATGAGCGTTTTAGAGAGTTGCATATACCAATGCAAATCCTTTGTACTTTCAATCCTGTTTCAAGGGTTCTTTTACTTAGCCAGAAAAGTAATATACTGTATGATTTACTTAGCCGCTGATTTTTTTTTTTTAAAGTGCTTAAACCTCATAAATTTGTTAGAAACTATTCAACGTGGTTTTTTGGCTAATGAATAAATCTGAGGTACAGGTCGTCTCTTAATGGGTGAGTCAAACAAAACGTATATACCTTTTATAATAGATATATAAAATATATAATTATATAATATTTTATATATATGTATAATTATATATAATATATAATTATATAATGTAATACAATATATAATTATATATGTAATATATAATTATATACAATGTGTAATATATATTATATATATACTTTTACTATATATATATATATACACACACCTTTATAAAGGAATATACCTTTAATAATTCTTCATTTAATAAGATGGTTGCCAGGTTCAACTTAAAGTAACAAATGTATCAGTTTAAGCTTTGCATCATCCTGGTTGTTTCCAGAAAGTAAGGAATTATATCTTCTCCTGAACATGCTGACTAGTGTCATGTTGTTTATTTTTTATTTCATACAGAAGGAACAGAAGAACATAAAGACCTGTGCAAAGCCCTTCGTCTCATTAAAGATATAATTGCCGCAGTAGATTTGAAAGTGAATGAGTATGAGAAACAGCAAAAGCTGTTGGAAATTCTCTGTAGAACTGAAAACAAAACATATACAAAGCTGAAAAATGGCCATGTTTTTAGGAAGCAAGACTTGATGAGGAAAGAGAGGGTACTTCTTCATGAAGGTTTAGTGTATTGGAAGACAGCGACTGGTCGGTTCAAAGGTACTTCATCTGAGCAGTAAAGTCCTTTAACTCTTTATTTGCAACATTATTATAACATTTGAAGACTGGTTAAAGAATAAAAATACTTTATTGTGCTATATTGCAAGTAAGAATGTCTGAGGTAATGGTATTGTGAATGTCCCACTAATTGCTGGAAGATCAGTTCCGGAAGTTGCCATGGTTTGTGAGTAATCTGCATAAGAACACAAGTTCACATACAATGTCATCTGCATTTCTTCTTCCAGTCCCCTCCTCCTACTTTTTTGTTTTTCAATTTCGCTGCATAATACAGTGTTTTGACTTGTACATTTTTCTTGTTCACAGTATTTGCTATTGACAATAGCTTACTAAAAATTCAGTGGTAATGAATCCATAGTAGAAAAGAAATACTGAAGCCACATTTGGCTGGAGCACAATTTTTACATGCAAGCTCAGAATTTGATTTTTGCTGTTCATCACATATTATGGGTTGGGGTTTTTTGGGGTGTTAGTAGTATTTGCTGTACAACTTTATAAAGCTGTCTGTTCATCATTATTCTACAAATGCTTTCAGCAGTGTAATACGGTGCTGTGAGTGTATGTTACAGCACAGACAGAGCAAGATTTATGTGAGATAGTCTTTGCCAGGTGAATGGCTTAGGGAAGCTGTACTGCCATTGGTGCAAGGATTTCTTCTTTCCCTGGGCCAGTGCTCCAGCATGGTGCTCTTTCCTGGGAGATATAAAGCAGGGATGAGCAAGTGCTTCATGCAGACTGTGGGTTAATTCAGCTATTTCCTGGTTAGTTCACTGTAGGATTCTACGAGATACTTCTTCATCAGGGCTTCTCCCTTTATAAAGATAAAAATAAGAGTTTTAACACTGATTGTACTAATTTTAATTGAAAGCCATTATTTTGCTTTTCTCATTTTAAGACGCCTTAGCTCTGCTTCTAACTGATGTACTACTCTTCTTACAAGAAAAGGATCAAAAATACATATTTGCAGCTGTTGTGAGTATATTATCAGATATTTGAACTCATACATTGCACATTTATTTGTATATTTCTCAAAAATTAGGTCCTTATTCAGGTCATTCTCACTTTTTTTGACTTTCTGCCTTTTTTTTTCTGAAATCCTGGTCTTGTGTTCAGAACTGTAATATGTCAGTATATAGAAAATTAAGTTTGTTTCCAAAAATAAATAATTTTTTTATGGAGAAGGATGAAAATAACAGAATTATATATTTAATGTTGTATCTTACGTGATTGTGAAGGTGGGAAATAAGGCAGGCTCTTTCAGTTGTCTGATATAAATTTTAATTTTTGGTAAAATAAACAGAAGAATAATGGTTACTGAAAATACAGCAGTAAACATATAGAGAAGATATGAAAGGTCATGGAAAGAAGTTCCCAAACTATATAAATATAAACATTATATGAATATTGTGTCTCAGTATCATTGAACCTCTGAGATTTTCTTTGTAGCACATATGTAGTGCTTAATTTGTTCATTAACTGTGTAAAGTATTTTAAAGAATAGTTTAAAAAGATGTCTGATTACTCGAAACTTTCAGTAGTCTGACTATACCAGGACTAGAGTTAGTCCAATGAATTGAAAAATGATGTTCTTCCTGGAGTGTGGTGTTTTATAAGAAAGTAGTTTATTATGTGTGTGCCTTGACTGTTTCCTCCAGGACCAGAAGCCTTCTGTTATCTCCCTTCAGAGGCTCATAGTAAGAGAAGTAGCCAACGAAGAAAGGGGGATGTTTCTGATCAGTGCTTCGTCTGCGGGGCCTGAGATGTATGAGGTTCATACAAGCTCCAAAGAAGAACGTAACAACTGGATGAGGCATATTCAAGAGGCAGTGGAAAGGTGGGGAAAAGAGGTTTGGTTTTCATGCTGGCAGTCCAAAGCAGATGGGAGGTTGGTTGGATATTCATGGCAGCATGCTCTTTGTTCTGCATTGCACTGGATCCATCTGTGAGTTTGGGTTTTCCTCTGAGCTCAGGGTGCCAAAATCTCTTCATTACTCCTGCCACACTTCCCATATTCCTCCTGGTTTCCCACTGAATCAGCAGACCTTTTCTGCTCCCCACTAGACATCCTTACCGGCCATTCGACAGCCTTCCCTCACCTTTGCCTTTGGCACTGGCTGCCTTAGAGAGTCCTGCAGGTGTCCTGTACAACCATTCTGAGAATCACAAATCACGCCTGTTATCTTGGCATCAGCTCATTTAGAATGGTGGGGAAGACATTGCTTCTGATGGGGCCCAAGCTTATGCTTAGGACAGCAAACCTGCGTGTGTGCCAGCCACTCTCTCGCTGCACAGTGCAGCCTTACCAGAGTAAAAAGGAGTCCTTCAGTCTGCTTTATGTCCACTTACTGCATCTTAAAGAGGCAGACAAATGGAAGGCTTCTGGATTGTTGCAAAAGGTGCTGGTGTTGTGTTGTGTTTACTGTGAACATAACATTGTATTGAAGATGAATAGATGATGTGCAGATTTTGCTTTATCCACCTTTGTCTTTCATCTTTGAAGTTGTCCAGAGGAAGAAGAAGAAGTAAAAATGAGTGAGTCTGATGAGGACAGACGTATTGCCGAGGCCAAGGCATACAGAATTCAGAAATATCAAGGTGTGGTACCTTTCCTGTCACTTTGAGAGCTCCAGCATCCTCAGAATTCAGGATGAATTAGTCATGTACCCATACTAGCTGGTGGGTTCAGAGTGGCTCAGCAGGCAGAGTCACAGCAGAGACAGATGGGGTGGTCTGATGGTATAATGTGAGTGTATTGAAAGAGAAGCATGTTTTTTCCAAACACTTTAATGTTTTTGCTACGTTGCCGCAGCTAAAAAAGAAAAATGAAAATGGATGTTTTCAAAACAAACACAGAATTTCACAGGTTAGCATCAGGACCAGGTAGTTCTGAGTTTGTGAAAATACCTTGAATCTTTGAAGTTGTGTGGCTTTGTGCTTGTTTATGGCACTTTATCCTTTGCTGCTACTATTTTTATCTGAAAATACAGTTAAATAGGATAGTTAAATTCTACTTCCTTGGTGCCCCTACACTTAACTCCCATGTCTTTATACTGCTGTGAGGAGAGAAATCACAGCAATGTCTGTCCTATTGAGAGCCACAGGGAAGGGCATCCTCTGCTGAAAGTAGGTGTTCTTTGATGTTGAGGCTCTGAATTAGCACACATGAGCCAAGTACTTTCCAGGAGCACTGACTTGTCATTGAGAGTGCAACAGGAGTAATGAGGGCCAGAGAGGGCAGCCAAGGCCACCTCATCAGGCTGGGGCTTTGGCCTGGACTCTGCCAGGGTGTGTGTTAGCTTCCATTTGGACAGACTGTGGGATGAACTTGGATGAATTTGGGTCCTGGTCACTTAAAAGCAGCTTAACTTGAATTAGCACTTTTCTACGTGGCATAAAGATTAGAAAGGTGTATGGGCAACATGCTTTCCCTGCAGGATAAAAAATTCTAATACAGTTTGCAATTTTGCACTGTTCAATTCTGTTTGACAGAATCACTGAGTAACCAAGATCAGCAAATCTGCAGTCATTTAGAAGAAAAGCTGCGTATATATGCAGAACTGGGAGATATGTGTGGGTTTGATGACGTCCATGTAGAACCTCACCTACTTATCAAACCCGATGCTGGAGAAACTCCACAGGCTGCTTCGCTGCTGGCAGCAGCACTCAGAGAGGGTGAGTTTGCATGGGAAAAGTGGATTGGTGGCTCTTCACATGGGCAGGTATTTTAAGGTAACAAAGTGCAGCTGTGTTGCCTTGTGTTGCAATTCTGTCAAGTCTCAAGACATGGCAGTGCCAAAAATTGCCAAAGGGTGTAGAAGAGAAATCTGTCAAGTTTATTCTTATCAGTTACAGGAGGTGGTACCTGCCAGACTGTTAAATATGGGATATGTTTAGGTCATAGCATCAAATGTAAGCAGGCAGGGGCGTGGTGTTAAGTTTTTAGCTGTCCTTGCAGTACAGCTCTGTGAAGCACATCAGGGGTTGCAGTATGATACTGGATCTGGTCACAGACCTTCACCTACGTTGGCTGATTTTGATGTCAGATCAGAATCCTGTACAATCATACACAGAGCAATCAAATTTCTACCAAGAAACACCTGCCACAATTGCTGTAGGAGCCCTGTTTTCTCTGCCTGCTATCTAACAGGGAGTTAATAGATAGTTGCGCCATCTATGGTGCTGTCCTGCATAGGAAGGAAGGGAATGGTATTTGTAGATAGCTTGCCTAGCTAGAACTTCAGCTAAACTTCTGCTAAACTCAGCTGAAAAGAGTCCTGGTAAACTAAGTTCTGATTCTAGCATCACCTGAATTGAGAACAGTGTGCTACTAACAACATTTCAACCTATAAAGCAGTGGAGCTTGGTTTCCAGCGTCATAAATAAGTCAAAGAGCATTTTATTGATAAAATTGATTAAACTTGTGTAGGGTACTATAAGTCAGTGATGAAACAGAAAATAGTTAAAATGGCAGCCTGTACTTGTTACACGCCTTATTCTGCCCGCTTCTTTATTTTTCACTTTCTCTCATGCTATTGTTGATGTTGATGATGTCTTGGATTTCAGGACTCTACAATACTCTGTGGGAGCTTACAGTTGTTTACACTGCAGACAACTTGTGGGGATAATTTTCCAGGATGGAAATACTAAATCCCCAAGCTAATAGCAGACTCTACAGGAATAAAGCATTGCTCATTGTAGAGAAGGATAGAATTACAGAGTGCTTAAGCAAATTAGATATAGACAAATCCATGAGATGAGACAGGATAAATCCAAGGCTGCTCAGGGAGCTGGCCAGTGTCACTGTGAGGCTGTTTTCTGTCAGCTTTGAAAGCTCGCAGTGATCAGGAGAGGTTCCTAATGACTCAAAGAAAGCAAACCTCACACTCTACTTCAAGAAGGAATATGTAGAGAACTAAAAAATAGTCAGTCTCACCAGCAATTCTGAGATAATCCTCCTAGAACTCATTTCCAAGAACCTGAAAGACAGGAAGAAGATTTTGGAACAGCTGTCACAGATTAATTAGGGCAAGTTGTGTCTGACTAACCTGGCAGGTTTTATGGTGAGAAAAGAGTGCATGTTGGTTACCTTGACATTTCTCAGACCTTCAACACTGTTTGCACTGGGTGTAGTATCCTTACATCTGAATTGATGTGAACAGCTTAACTGGGTGGAAGACAGGCTGGACTGCTGGGCTGAAGGAGTCAGTCATACAGTGTACAGTTGGTATCATGTTATTAGGGGATTCCCTTAGGGATGTATCCCGAGACCAGTAGTGCTCAACATATTTATTAATGCAGTTAATCTCAGGATTGAGTACAGTCTTAGCTAATTCATGAGTGTCATCAAATGAGGTGGAATGTTCAGTGAGCTGGAGAGATCTCTACAAGTTGGGAAAATGGGCTGAGAGGAACACGTAGACATTTGACAAAGACAGAAGCAAAGTCCTGCATCTCAGGTGATGTAATCCTGTGTGTTGGTACAGGCTAGACACTAACTAGATAGAAAATACCTTTGTGGAAGTGGACCTGGGAGTCCTACTCGACAGCAGGTTGACCATGAGGCAGCAGTTGCCCTTGTGGCAAAGATGGCCAACTGCTTCCTAGGCTGCTGCAGTAGGAGGAGAGTTGCCAGCAAATTGAGGGAGGTGATTCTTCCTCTACTTACCCCTCGCGAGTCCTGTGTGGAGTGCCATGACCAATACTGCGGCGCATCCCTGGACAAGAGAGACATTGACAAAGTAGAGCAAATCCAGTGAAAGGCACCAGGATGATTAGAGGGCTGGAGGACACGACATCTGAGGAGAAGCTGAAGTAGTTGACTTAGTGGGATCTCATTACTGTCCACAGCTGCTTAATTGGAGGATATAAAGAAGCCAGATTTTTTTCAGAAGCATATGATGATAAAAGAACACATGGATGAGAGACAATAGTCTTGTGGTGAAACACAGACAATTCCAGTTAACTGAAATGAAAAATTATATGCCATGAGAGTGTTAAAAAACTGGAACAGGTTGCTCAGGGAGACTTTGAAGTTTCCATCTTTGGAGTTGTTAAAGGCTTGTGTGTGCAAAGCTCTGATCAACACAATTTAGATTGACCAGCTTTGAGTGGGGTGTAGGACTAGGTGACCTCTGAAAGTCCTTTACAAACTAAATTGTTCCATTGTCAGTCAATTCTATGTCATTGATTTATGCACAAAGGAACTATTTAAGGGGCCTCTGTAATTCTTTATGTTTTCCTCTTTAGTTGAAAGTCTCCATGTCGCTGTAACAACATCACAAGTGAGTGAAACAGACAGATCACCAGAGGAGAGTACTGAGGAATTAACTGTGAAGCATACACTCACTGCCAATGAAATCTTGGAATCCGTTCTGGGTGGTGAGTAAAATTTGATGCTTTTACATATTCAGAGTGCTAAAATAATTGATACCGGATTGGTTTTTTGGAAAGCCTCTGTGGTCTAGGACAGAATCAATAGAAAATAATGTAATAAAAGTTGTCTTTGGGCAAATGCTCAGGTAGTGTAAATTGTTATGTAACGTCTTGTAGGTACACTTTCTTGTCATTGTTGTTCAGCTCTACAGCAAATCTGTATTGCATTTACCTTTTTGTCAGGAGGCTTGAAAACCAGGATTGATATTCCAATAATTTCAGCTGCAAAGGGTAGCATTAATTTCTCACAACAAAGTTGCAAATAAAGTTGTGTAAAAAGCATTGCTACAGAGCAGTTTTAATGTTACAGTTACACTTACCTCCAAACTTTCATAAGTGAAATAGTGCTAATTTGTAAGGTAGAAAAACTGGATTTGGCCACATGTGCCATCCTGGCTTCCAAATTTGTTTTTCCTCAGCCTAGGATCCATTATGTGATTCCAAATAATAAAAATCACTTTCTCAGTATCCTGAGTAGCTGTAAAAATGCATGCTCTTTGTTTTTCTAGTCAGGATATGCTCTGATACCTTTCTTTTGCATTTTCTTGGGGCTTTATATGTTAGATGCAGAAAAAAAAGAAACTGAAGAATCACCAGAAATTGATCTCAGTGTTGAAGAGGAAGTGGCAGGTGCCAGTCTTGACGATAAGGTATTGTAACCAGTTTTTCTTCCTGCATTGCACATAGCAGTGTGGGCACTGTGCATGTACATGCTGTCCAGATTCTTACGAGGAATTTCACTCAGATCCAGGTAATTCAGTTTAATAGAGGTCACTGCAATTAATAATAAAATTTTAAGAAGCAGTCATAAACAATCCAAGCACAGAACAATTTTCCTGGAAGGCTTAAGATCAGTGAGTTGTAATACCAGGCAGTGTTTTCAAACCACTTGCATGGGCCACTTACAGGCCTGGTTCTCTGCTGTCATCATTCAATAGATGCCTATCTGTGGAGCTGACAATAGCATTTCCTCTACTCCCTCCTCCTATTCACAGGATGATGAAAGTCTCCTGCAGTGACAGAATCCTCAGCTAATTCAAGGAAGACCTGTGCATTGGAAGAACTTCGTCCTGAGAACAAGCACATAAAATAGGATGGATGTTTTTACACCAGCTTGCTTCAGAATTTTGAATTTAAGAAATGGAGCAATTAGAGAATAGAAGAGGAAGTGCCCATTTTGCAAAGTCCTATAGCTGATAAGCAAATCTGGGGAGAAAAGCAGAACCAAAACCAGTTCTGGACAAAATTAGGAATGACAAATTTTGTGTAGCAACAGAGAGTTGGAGTAAGCAATGTGAATTATTGTGTGGAAATAAAGTGAATTGTAATAGTGTAGTTCTTAGGTGGAGAATAAGAATCACAAAAGGAATAAAGGCGATAGACAAGAAGATAAGTTACAGAACTTGAAACTGAAAGAAACCTTTGCCTAGAAAAGGAGTTAATCAGCATTAACATTCTGTCTTTGCATCAGGTCTAAAAGAGGGTTTATGTGCCTGAAACCTTGGGTTTGTTTGTTTTCTGTATCAGGAATACTCTTGCTAATACACTAATCTCTCTATAACCTCACCTTATGTTTAGCTCTAGGTCATCTTATCAGGCTGCTGATAAAAGGGAGCAGGAGGAAGAATGTGAGTAGAAAAAATAGGTTGAAAACAAAAGTCCAAGTGAGGGAGCAGAGAAGCTAGGTGAAGAGAAATAGAACAACCTAGAGAGGGTAGAAGAGCTCAGATATAGACCATTAAAAGTTAGCTCCACATGAAAACTTTGTCACTGTGGTTATAGAGAAGATAGAGGCAGGCTTTTCTCAGAGATGCACAGCTAAAGGATGAGCATCCAAGATTACAAGTTGCAGCAAGGGAAATTCTGAGCGTATACAAGGAAAAAAATTCAGTTCAAGGATGAGCAAGGATGAATATTTGTCCAAAGAAGTTGTGGGGATCTCTACCCTTGAAGGTTTCCTGGGTTTGACTGGAGAAGGCCGTGGGCAACTTCCTCTAACTTTGAAGCTATGCCTGCTCATAAAGCTGGAGGGGACCTGCACCCAACTCTTCCACCCTAAGTCATTATCCTGTTATTTATGGCCTATGATTTGGGCAAGGCATATATCACTTCTGATATCATGTCAGAATCAGACTTACCAGGAGGTGGCAGAATGAGCAAAGAAAAGAGGCAAGGCAAGGGCTTTCCAGGGAGGTGGGTGTGCAGCCCCGGAGTGTGGGGTGCCAGCTCTGGACTCAGCCCAACTAGCTTGGGAAAACAGGAGCTGAGCAGGGGGAGCAAGAGCTCCCAGCTCAGAGGTTAGATGCTGACTAGATACTGGAAGGGAGAGCATTGGCCCCACAACATGAGGGGTCCCCAGTGGGCAGCTGTGAGAGGTGATCCCCATCTTGTCTCCCCTGCTCCTGCCTTGTAGTTGGATCTCTGTGGGCGTTGTCCAAAGCGCAGTGCAGCCTTCCCTGGGATGTGACCATCCTCATCTCTCTCAACCAAGGCGATTGGGAACAGTGGCAGAGGCCTTCAGACCAGTTAAACACCTGAAATTATTGCTTCACTCCTAGCTGAACTGGGCAGGGCATGTGCCGGCTCAGCTACACCTGCCTCAGCCTCATCTCCCAGCGCTCAAGTGGTGCTGCCGTGAGGGGACTGTCGTGACTTGCAACTCCTTGGTCAAGCCAATGCCAGATAAGCCTTCCCCCTGTGCACATCCTTTTCCAAATTAAAAAGGGCTTAAAAACCTGAAAGAAACCCTACTCTTTTTCAGTGTGCAAGCTTTCCTTTGTACATTCGTCCTCACCCTTCCAGCATCACCTTCTTTCTCTCCTTCTTGGCCCTGTGCTACCTCCTTACCTGCTGCTCACCATGCAGGTAAGGGAAAGCAGAGCTATCTTGTGTCCATCCCTGTGCTGCACAGAGACATCGTGCAAAATCCTCTGCTTCTCACAGCAGAGCTGAGCTTTTCTATGGCTTGTGGATGCAGTGAGGGGGAGGAAGGGAAGATCCTTAAGTGGACGGGAATGGAAGGAAACACTGCAGAGAGATAATGAGAGAAAGAGTAGAGGAGGAAATGATGCAGCTGGTATTCCCTTTCCCCCATGGGTATCTGTGTTGGGCTGTGTTTGGGGGGCTGGTCTTTCTCATTTTCATTTTCAATTATTGCATCTAAATGTAGCAGATGCTTTGCTCTCTGTGGTGGAAAATGAGACTCAGTGGAGAACTTAGGAGGGTCAGAGAGAAAACAAATACTCCCCAAACTCTAATCTGCTTCTCTGAAAAAAAAAACCAAAAAACCACAACCAAACCTGACAAAAATCATACTGGAAGTCTTTTCAGCATAGTCTCAGAGGGGATTGTGTTTGAAACAGTCCCCACCATTTCGTCTTATCTTTCTCAGAGGAGCTGTTCTTCATGCTGAAGGGATTATGGGTAGCTTCACCCCATAAATTTAGAAAGCTTCTTACGCAAAGGGAGCGGTATGGAAAGCGTGAAGTGGCTGTACCTTGCTGCAGAGGACAGTAGTGACCATTCTGGTGCGTTTTCTGGAGGGTACTGGGCACAGCATCTCACAGGGCACCTAAGGCATTTGTTGTAATCCACTAAAATGACTTCTTGCTAGTTTCTTAGTACCTTATTATCTCTATTTTTGAAGAGTCTCATGCTGTTCCATCCTACTGTAAGTAGTTTAAACCGACTGTGCTGTATATACAGAAGTCTGGTTACTGTATTTCAAAACTGTCACGTAAACAAAGAATGAATGGAAATGTCTTTTCTGTGTAGCATTAGTCACAAGGGATTAAAATCCTGGATGAAATAGTTTTATTTGTACAGTTGTGCTTAGAATCTCTAGTAATTTCCACAGAAACTCCATTGTTGATGAATTACTAGTCTTCACAGATTGGTGCTTGTGTCTTTTTTCACATACCCACATAAAGGGTTTACTCAGTACACATTTCCTAGCCTTATGTCCCCACTAGTTTTTAAAAAATCACCTAGATGATACAATTTTAAAATTTAAAACAACTTTTTAAAGCTTACATATGTTTATTTTAGGGAGGAAGTATGAATTTTTCAGGATCTACAGGGACAGAGGTGAGTAAATTTAACCCTCAGACAAAATGTAGTAACTATTTGGTTAACAGTGGTCAAACCTTTGAAAATCCTTTTCTTTTATTTTCTAGATTGTACAAGCAATCCAGAACTTAACCCGTCTCTTATACAGCATGCAGGTGACTACTCCACTAATAACTTCATAGAGTAATTAATTTGTCCCAATAATTTACTTTTAAAGATTTGTTTTCATGTTGCCCTACTTTTAGACATTACGTTAATAGATACTGGTCTCTACTGACTGTTGCATAAGTTGTCACAGAATATATTTTTATTCCAGTGGTAGGTTCCTTTTAAGAACTGAATAATACTAACTTGCTTGAAGATCAGTCCCTCCTCCCAAAAGAAGATGTTTGTACAGACCAAAAATCTAGCAGGAAAGTAAAATGATGGCTCTACTTGAACTGATGTCATTCTACATACAGATTTCTGAAATTATAGTTCAAAAAATTGAAAAAAATTAGTATTTTGATTAGACTGTTCTCCTGGCTATTAGTAAGCAGTAACTTTGCCAGGGACCTCAGACAGCAAACTCAGTCCATTTTAGATGCTTAAATCTCAATTATCTTGTATATTCTGTAGGGCCTTAGTCTGAAGCGTTTGCCTCTTTTATGCTAAGTTTGAATGCCTTAACTTACTTTTTCTTATTTAGCTACAGTTTTGTAATTCTATTTTAAAATGTTTCATTTGAGTATACTAAATTGTTAGACCCTATTGACCTTAGCATATTTCACAATAATCCTGGAAACCTTGGGCTTAGAAGTTAAATGTATTGAAGCAATGCAAAAGCAAAATAAAAATCCTATAATTCAGGCAAACTTTTTTGAGTAATTAAAAAACAAATAGGGACAGTACAGTAAGGTTTGGGATCATGGCTTAATTGTTCAGACCATGAATGTGCGGTCAATTGCAGAGAAACAAGCAGAGGATCTTGTCCTGATTACAAATCACTGAAACTGACCCAGTACTGGAGGAAGAGCGAAGGAAAGTGGGGATTGCACACTGCATGAAGTTAAAAACTTTCACGGGTGGACAGCACAGGGCAGTGGGGCTATGTGAATTCTCTGGGAATGTCTGCTGAAATAGGTTCCCATGTCAGTTCTTGAACATAGGTGGTGCAATAAGTCCCTCAGGAGATTTAGGGTTTTCTTACTTTTCTTTCTGCTTAATCCCAGCTATTTGTTTCCGTGTTACTGGAGGATGTCACTATCTTTAATGCAAATGTCACAACATTCTTGTGAAGGATGGAATATAGAGCTCTCGGCTGTAAAATAGGAACATCAAACCTGAAATCATTACCTACTGCAGGTTTATGCTTGCACTGACACCTCGGTCAGGTGTGTGTAGCAGTACAGTCCCGGTGACATCGCTGTGTTGGCAGGTGGCTGTAGGACTGATGTTAGCTGGACTGCAATGTTGCAGGTTAGCAAGGAGAGCCTTAAAGTTGGAGTGGGCTCTGCTGGAAACAGTGCAGTTTTATGTGTATAAGTCACAGCTGTGTTAGGAATGCTTGGGTGAGTATAGCATTCGCAATGCCTTATTGCCCTCTTTAATCATGAAAAATCATTTTTCCTATGTGTCTTTACATCCTCTGAGAGAACAGGACCCCCAGCTGTAATTGAAGTGCATATGAACGGCTGTAACATAAACATGTATAATAATTCTAAGTGTAAACCAGAAGCCTTGTCAGAAGTGCTCAAAAGAGTTGACTTTTATTTTAGAAATACCTCGTTGTAAAGGCATGATCACAGAATTTTCTCTATTTGCTTGAAGAATAACCTCCAGAAAAGTTGAAGTATTTATATATGATTCTCTGTAAAAACACAGAAATGGATTAATGCTGATATTTAAACATTTGTGTCTGATTTTGCTGTGGTGTCTAGGCAGCACTGGCTATCCAGGACAGCCACAGAGAGCTCCATAGGTTACTACTGCAAGAGAATGAGAAGACCAGTCGGGGCCACGCTTCTCGGCTAAACCTCGTTTTGGAACAAGAAAAATACCGCAGTCTGGAAAAACAAAGGGTGGAACTGGCCAACATACACAAATCGAAGCAGCAGTTTCAGCAGGAGCAGCAGCGGTGGCTGCGTGAATGTGACCAGCGGCAGCGGGAGCAGGAGGCGAGGGAGGGCCGGCTGGGGCAGCGGCAGCGGGAGTGCGAGTGCGAGGAGGAGCTGCTGGAGCAGAGCCGGCAGGGACTGGCGCTGCAGCTGCAGGAGTACCAGCAGAGCCTGGCGAGGCTCCAGGAGGGCCAGAAAATGGTGGAGAGAGAAAGAGACAATGTGAAAATGCAGAAGAAACTCCTGTGGCACTGGAAGCATGGTCAGCAAAACAGCCTGTTTTCACCCACAGAGGGCTATGAGGTGTGTGGTTCCCCACTGTAATTATATCCCTGACTGCATTCCTAGAGACCTGCCTTGACAATTGGGCCAGGACGTCTGGGTTTTGTTGGTTCTTAATGTAATGAATGAGCATGTGAGAAGCTGAGATTCAGGCATATCCAGGCATTTTCTTTGACTCTCATGAAGCTTAACCAGGGAAAGTCCGAAGTCCTGCCCCTGGGAAGGAGCAACACCATGCATGGGTAGACACTGGGGATTACCAGCTGGAAATCAGCTTGACTCTCTACAGTTACCTGAAAGGAGGTTATAGCAAGATGGGGATCAGCCTTTTTTCCCAGGCAACTAGTGAGAGGACAAGAGGAAATGGCCTCGAGCTGTGACAGGCAAGGTTTGGACATTGGGAGGAATTTTGAAAGGAGGTTATAGCAAGATGGGGATCAGCCTTTTTTCCCAGGCAACTAGTGAGAGGACAAGAGGAAATGGCCTCGAGCTGTGACAGGCAAGGTTTGGACATTGGGAGGAATTTTTTGCTGAAAGGGTGGTCAGGCATTGAAACAGGCTGCCTAGGAAAGTGGTGGAGTCACCATCCCCTGAAGTGTTCAAGAAGCGACTGCACGTGGTAGTTAGTGCTATGATTTAGTTGACGTGGTGGTGGTGTGCTGGGTCCAAGGCTGGACTCAATGACCTTGGAGATCTTTTCCAGCCTTTATGATTCTGTGATTCTGTGAAAAGAACCTGGGAGTCCTGTGCTGAACATGAGCAAACGTGCTCCTCTACTAAGGTGGCACATGATCTCCAGGGCTGCATTGGGCAAAGTATTGCTTGTAGGTCAAGTGAGAGGATCCCTCCTCTCTGCTCTGGACACACCTGGAGTCTGGCTCCCCAGTACAAGAAAGGCATAGAGCTGGGGGGTGGAAAGGAGGTGACAGGGGGATGGATGTCTGGTGAAGTGCCTGCTTGAGAGCCAGGGACACCTCTCCAGTAAGGAAAGTCTGAGACTGTTCAGCCTGGAGAAGAAAGGGTTCTTATTAATGGGGGTTCCTTTTAATGTATATAAATACCTAAATGGAGGTTCTAAAGGNGGCTCCCCAGTACAAGAAAGGCATAGAGCTGGGGGGTGGAAAGGAGGTGACAGGGGGATGGATGTCTGGTGAAGTGCCTGCTTGAGAGCCAGGGACACCTCTCCAGTAAGGAAAGTCTGAGACTGTTCAGCCTGGAGAAGAAAGGGTTCTTATTAATGGGGGTTCCTTTTAATGTATATAAATACCTAAATGGAGGTTCTAAAGGAGATGGAGCCAGGTTCTTTCCAGTGGCACCCAGTGAAAGAACCAGAGGGAATGGGCAGAAACAGAAACACGGATGATTCCTTTCGAATATCAGAAAACTGTTTTTTCTTGTGAGGGCGATGGAGCCCTGGCACAGGCTGCCCAGGAAAACTGTGGAGTCTCCATCATTGGAGATATTCAGAAGCCACCTGGACATGGTCTTTGGCAGCTGTCTCTATGTGGCCCTGCAGGGGGGTTAGACCAGATGTCTTCTAGAGGCCCTTTCCAACCTCAACCATTCTGTGATTTTAAGCTGGATACCCTACAAACCCCAAACTTAGGCAGATGTTTATTAAAACTGAGAAGACAGAAATTGTAAATATAATCTATGTTTCATTCTGCTTTGCTGCTGTGTTTGTAAGATACATTGTGTCTCTGCATCTTGTAGGAAAAGTAAATTATTGTAATGCTTAAGCATATAAAGCACTTGGTGAAGTTTTTGGTTGCTTCCCATTTTCCTGGACCACTGTCTCCAGGGAGGAACAGGGGTACCTCCAGGAGTAGCAAACACCAGGCTCTTGTGAACCCCACATGTCAGGTTCCCTGAAACAAGTAGCCCCCTAGGGGAAGAAGTTGGTGTGTGGCTCCATCCCTGACAGTGTAAATCCTTGGAGATGATCATTATTTGGGGGTGCAATTTAAAGTAGCTCTGAAGCTGCTTAAGTGTTTAATACTAAAAACGATTACGTTTTTGTTGAGGGTGGAGGATGCAGTCTGGCTCTGAACTCAGTTGTCTTGGTGCTCACCTGCCAGGTGCATCCTCATCTCTCATCGCTGCTTGGTGGGTATGGTCTTGATTTCCATTACTGTTCTCTAAAGCACCTGAAAATCAAAACATTTGGTCTGGCTTTTCCATTTATGGAAAGCTTGCTGACCATAAAAGCTCTTTTTTCCCCTCAGGTTCTCGTTTTCACAAGAAAATCTGTAGAGCCTTTCTTCAAGCCATCACCTCCATAGTTTTTCAGTTGGCAACTCACCCATAACAGGCAGAGACCATTTGGCATCTAAGATTGTGCCTGCATGAGGGGGTAAAGGATTGGCCTCTGACCGCCCCCTTTTCACCTGGCTTTTGTGAGCACCGTGTGAACATGACTTGCCCATACATGCTTGCCAGCCCAAACAACGAAGACACTTTTTACTAGTATAGCATGTGCTACAGTTTTGACTTGTTTGGCAGTGCTTAAGAAGTGGATGATAAAACCAAAACTGAAGTTGCCCATCAGCTTTAATGGAGGTAACTTGTGAAATCTTTTGAGGAGGGGAAGTTGAAGGATGATAGCCTGATAAAGGGATATCCAGGATCTCACAGAGAGGCAAAATAATTAAATGCTGAGTGTCAGAGAGTAGTAGATTTGTAATCTAATATTTTATTTGTAAGGCTACTTGTAATTTTATTTCAAGTAGACTACATGGGTTTGATTCCATCCAGGCCTTAAGATTGTCTTTCTCCGATGTTTCCACTACCGTACTCCTTGCAGCAGCAGAACTGGTTGAATGATCGTCAGTCACTCAGTATTCCCAGCCCAGTGTTTTTGTATTACACTGAACCTAGCTAGTTTCGTGTGACCAAACAATGCAGTAACTCACACTAATACTTCTGCTTTTTTTGTAAGATTTACCTTAATAAACACCTGCAGAGTTGCATTTTCAGCCCTTGGGAGCCACGGCTTGCTTGCTAAAGCTGTTTGCCATCCCCAGTTTGACTGCTGCAGCCCTGTTCTCTGTGATTACCTGTCTATGTTAGGTACAGTGTTATTTTTGGATTGCAGAGTACGCAGATTTACATATGGGAAGTGGAACCTTGTAGAGCCATGAGGCAAAATGTTAACCCCCTGAAAGTAGTCAGCAGAGCTCAGTGCATCCCAGTTAGTGGTCCTTTGTTATCTGTTACTTTGCAGGTATTACTTGTTTTGAGGTGAGCGAAGACCAGATCTGCTAGGTTGTTGCTGTTTATTCCTGAACGCACATCCAGTTTAATGTGTTTTGAGGTTAACTTCTGGCAGATTATATGGATATTTGCTATGAATCCCCATTCTGTCTGTCAGTTAATTTTCTGCATCCTGGTGTAAGGATTCTTCAGGGTGATGCTCATAGTCATGTACTTTAAATTCATGTAGTGAGAAGTAGGGAGTTGGACTCCATGATTCTTATGAGTCCCTTCCAACTTGACATATTCTGTGATTCTATGATTCTGGTACTTGACAAAGGTGAAAATGCGATTCTCTGTTTTGTTTTTTGTTGTTTTTTGTTCCCCTTCTGCAGATAATGGGACATAATCAATTGGACAGCTTGCATGGTGAAAATGCATTCTACTTCAATGAAGCTGTAGTGTGTGTGTCTCTAAGCAGAATCAACAGATCAGATTCTTCTCTCGTTTATGAGGATGGTGTGTATGGGATGAATATCTCAAATTCTGATGTAGCAGGGACTAGTGAAAATCAGGTGGACCTCAAAATGGACACTTCTTGTCAGCCAGCATTAACTAGTGCACTGTGGAAATCCACTAGTCCTTACCAGCAGATGTCTTTTTCCTGCAAAAGCAACAAGGATTCCTTTAATAATGGTAACTAATGCTTTATTTAATTAAGTAGTAGTACAGGCAGTTTGCCACCTCTCTGGCTGAGTAGTCCTAGGAACAAAGACAGCTTGGTAGTGGTGGAAGCAAGAGATTTTGATAAAACAATTACATGCTTCTTTGCAAGATTTTTGATGGTAAGTGATAAAATAAGCAGAACAGAAATACAGAAAATTACTGAAAAACCCCACAAAACTCCTTTTTGTGTCTGCGTAATAGTAATAGAATGTGTTTTTCTCTTAATCTTTTCCCAATGCTTTTGACCTTTTTTTTGCAAGTTGAAGTCACTCTTTTTCAAGTGCATTTTATTTATTGTTTTAGAATGTATGTGCATTACTTGAGGATTTCTGGTTGGAATAGCTTTTGATTTAATGTCTTAGAATGATAATCAGTGTTCAAACACCCTTTTCTTGCTTCATTGAGGAATGAAAGATCTGTGGACAGACAATTGTGTCACTTCTAAGGAATAATATAATCTTTGGCAATAAGTTATGTTAGTAGCTCTTACTGCATTACTTTTCTTTAATCTTGCATTTTATCAGAACCCCCAAAGATACGTAGACTGCATGGCAGTTAATGATGGTGGCTACCAAAATGAGTGGAAGAGGCTGCCTATCAGAGCACTGCATGCACTGAAAATCCCTCAAAGGTCTTTAAAATTTAGGAGAAACTCTAAACTGTCTGGGGTTTATTTCTCATTTTGCACAATATTAGTTTTGATCTAACTTCTTTCATTAGTGTGAGTTAGAGAGTAGGATGTAAAAACACAACAGCTTAAAGTCTTGGGGGACAACGGTGCACTTTTGGTGTAATAGTTTATAATCTGGTGGGTTTTTCTGCACAGTTGTGAAATTCAGCAGACATGGCACGTCAGTGCTACAGCAGTGCCCGAGCCCCTGTTTTTCTGCAGCTGGCAGTGCAGAATAACTTCTGTCCTCATGCCAGCTTCAGGCAGGTCAGGTCACAGCAAAGACCAGTGGGCAGCAGAATTAGGAGCTGAAGACATAAACAGGTTAATTGTCTTACATCCGTGTGGTTAAGGAACTTGCTCCTTAGTACTCCCTGTAATGTATTTAGCAGGCATCCAGTACAGCCTTATTAGTCCTTGGTATGTGGATTGCCAAAAGAGCATTTTATAATCAAAGGTAGGGCAGGCTTGTCACATCACCGCAATCAGCAAACCAAGCTGATTAGTAAAAGAGATAAATATTTCTAAAAATGCCTAAATAAGTAGCCTGGTGAAACTCGTTCTAGTTTGACTGCGGCTGTCATTTTAGTTATAGGTTAGCTAAGCTAGTGCAAATTTGAAAAGGAACACGTATGTGGGTTTAAACCTCTCAAAAGTGGCTTAGCTTGCACTGGCAAACATACAGATACAAGCTAACCAGGATACTTTCTGTTGAGCCCACATGAGAGCATCTGTTTTAATTAAACTGGCTTGTACCAGTTGAATTGCACTGATTCTAAGATAAACTGGTGGAGCTTCTGTATCTCAAGACACCTACAATAGACCGGCTTTGTGTTCAGCTGGTGCCAATGCATCCTGTGCAGACATCCTTATCTTGCCCCGGTAACAGGGCACCGGGGCAGTCCCAGCACTCTTGGGGTCCAGCTCTGGCTACAGAGCCTGCCCAAGAGGCCACCGTAAATCTCTCTGACCAAGTTGTGTTGGCAAAACGTGCAGTTACTGCCTGGGTGGTTCCACAAGACACCTTATGCAAAAGAGCAAAGCAAATCCTTGCAGCATTCTGATGGTTCAAGTGATGCTGTGAAGCCCACCACTGCATTGCTAGAGCAGGCAGGGCTGTAAGCCTTCCCCCAGAGAGATGTGACATTCCACAGCTGCATTTGTGATTCAGAAGGTGACAAGAATTTCATGCTCTGATCATGGAGCGCACGAGTCTGCATGACGCAGACTTGGTTCTGTCATGCATCAGGACCACTGTTCAGGGAGGGAGTGGGGAATGAGAAGAGTGCTAAGCTTCCCCAAAGGGCTCTCTGCACATGGAAATTAAGCAAATCGTTTGTTCCTAAGCAGTGTCAATCAAATTGAACAATACAAACATTTCATAAAAGGAAACTGATTTCCTTTTTCTTGAGTATCGTTGGCCATTTTTTTTTCCCCAGAGGGTTTAGCAGAGTTTAAGAAGATCTCCAACCTTGTGCCTTCACTTTCTGACACCTCTGCAGGATACAGTCAGTTGCAATCACTTTTAAAGAAAACCAACTGAAATGCAATGAGGGAAAGAACTTGAAAATTAGCTGAAATCATCGATATTTTCATGTGGATGAATGTTTCGTGACATTTTCATGCATTTTCCAACCAGCTTTGTGTATAAAGTCTCATAATAATCTTTCAAAAAACATTCTTAAATAATTAGTCAACATAGAACTAAGAAACAAATACAGAGTATGGTTTACTGCATATAGCCATGTACTACATACATACATGGCCAGACCAATATATAGTTAAAGTTTTGTGTGTACACAGAAGGAATTTCTTGGGTTTGATTAATTTTCCCAGAATTATTAGGTATTTTGTAAGAAGTCTGCTCTGTCAAAAAACCCCCTTAAATTATTTAAAGAGAAGCACCATCTGAACTCGTTTCCAAGGAATTAACCACACTGCATTCTACCATATGTTAAGTACTATTCAATTAAACTTCATAAATATACAGAAATGGAAATGGCTACATTCCTCCAGTGCATAATTTTCCATTCATATTTCCTAAGGTAAGACATAGGTCTCTTCACATAGCTAACATCATGATTATATATCATTGTTTTATGTGTATGGGAGGGAACTTTAGTAAAGAGCTTCAGGCAAGTTCCCACAAAGCTGAAACTGGCGTAAGTAAACTCACTAGAAAAGGTGTGTCAGTCAACAGGAGGAAAATATGATTGAAAGAAAAATGTGTTAATGCTTTACAATAATGGTTATTAAATTATCTGCATGAAAGAAACAAGTACTTTGGCTAATTAGGAATGAGGGGAACTGTAGGTTTTGTGTCAGACTAGACTGAGAATTGAATAAATTAGTCTTGCATTTAATTGACATGTCAGGTTAACTAGCCAAAGTGATGCCCAAGGATTTACCTATGGATTCACCGCTTTGATTTCAGGAATCAGCGCAATTTCAGTTCTTTTAAGCTTTGAAGTGAACAGCATTGTTTGCTGCTGCTACCTTAACTTCATTTAATCAGATGTTGTAGCTACAGAAATAGAATTGAAAAGTGATATATTTGGAAAACCGCTGAAACTTGATTGTGGGAGGGTTTTACCTCAGACATCTAGTGTGAAGGATCTATACATGTGATGCCGTGAAAAACATAGTTTAAATCTTTATGGGGAACATAGGAAAACCTGTGATCTTCATAGACAGCCAAATGCAAAGCCAGGGAGCAAAAGTAGGACTCCATTTGACTAATGTCATTTAAATATTTTTAAAGGACAGAAATTTGTACATATATGCATATAAGCAAATGAGATAGTTTGATTTAGGAAAAATAATTAGTTTATAGTGGCTTTCATTAAAGTAAGTGGTTTCTAGAGATGTAAAATACTTAATTTGCAACAGAAAAAGCAAATATTCCAGAAACAATGTGTAGTATCCTATAACTCCATATAAGTTTCTATGAAATTTCCTTCCTATTCCTTAAGGCAGATTATGCTAATGGTGATTGCTCTGTTGAACCTGTTCTTAAAAACTTTGTATCAGGTGCATTTGCTTTGGTTTCCCATTGTTAATTTAGATGGCATTTAGAACAGCGCATTTTTTGTCTGCGTGCTGGTTTCAGCTGGGGTAGAGTTAGTTTTCTTCTCAGTGGCTGGCAGGGGCTGTGGTTTGGATTTGTGCTGAACTCAGGGTTGATAATACAGAGGTGTTTTTGCTGTTGCTGAGCAGGGCTTACACAGAGCCAAGGCCTTTTCTGCTTTTGGTACGGCCACGCTGGGGAGGGGACCGGGGGTGCTTGGGAGACTGGGAGGAGACACAGCCAGGACAGGCGACCCCAACTGACCAAAGGGATATCCCAGACCCTGTGGCACCATGCTCAGTGTATAAAGTGGGGGAAGGAGGAACATTTGGAGTGATGGAGTTTGTCTTCCCAAGTAACCATTATGTGTGATGGGGCCCTGCTCTCCTGGAATGGCTGAACACCTGCCTGCCCATGGGAAACAGTGAATTAAGTCCTTGATTTGCTTTGCTTGTGTGCACAGCCTTTGCTTTCCCTATTAAATTGTCTTTTTATCAACCTGTGAGTTCTCCAGCTCTCACCCTTCCAACTCTCTCCCCAGTCCTTTTGGTAGGAGAGTGAGCAAGGGGCTGCATGGGGCTTGGTTACTGGCTGGGGTTAAACCACCACTAAGGCTACCTTAACATAAGTTATAGCCTAATGAGATTGTATGAAAGTACCTGCTCCATGTTTGCATCACAGAGGTTAAGAACAACAGGCCTGGCTCTTTCTTCATACTGCATTAAGGCAAATCTGTTGCAGTCAGGAGAGGTATACAATGTAAAACTGATGCAGGTGTGATAAAAACTGGGTGAAATATGCTTTGCACTACAGTGTTAAAAAGCCATCTGAAGTGGTACAGGCTGTTTGTCTATGCTTACAACTTGAGACTGGATTTTGGCAAGGAGCAAATCTCTGTAACTCAAGGCCTTACTCAGATAGCATAGCTACTGCTGCCAGTGCTGGAGGTGGCTAATGGGACCCTGTGCTGAGGACTTTGTTGAGTAAGATTGCTTTCACCACTTGGAACCTGTTAAATAATGATTAGCAACCCCCCCAAAAAAGTCACCAGAGTTCTGCATATGTGGCCATTGTGAGTTAATTTTTATATTATTGTTGCTGAAAGGATTCCTCCTGAGTACATCTTCTGAGCTGAAATGTTACTGTGTCCCATACAGAACACACTTTATAACAGCATCCTTTGGAGTCAGTGACAGGCCAGCCCCTTACCACCTGCAGAATTGCATGTGAAGATGTCTTTCAACCTATTTTAATTTTTTTCTGGTATGTTTAATAATATTTTAATAGCGCCATTTTTTTCACTGTCCCACACAGTGAGCAAATTCTTTCTGTTTTTCTTTTACTTGGGAAGGGGGAAAGAGGGAAATCTTTAAAAAGTGAAGGATGATATGACCCATGGAGCTCCCAGTTTGTTGGGGAGCCTCCTGAGCAGGTGTGACATTCTGAGCTATTTTAAATTTTTTGTCTTTTTTAATTGAGTAGATGCCACATTGAGAACAATTCTCAGTTGCTTTTTCTGAAGGTTATTCAACATATCCCTTCTACTCTTAGCATGGATGGCTCAGAGCCCATTCAGTGGACTCTCATGGCTAAGAGTCCAGGGGAGCACAGAGCCCATTCAGTGCTCAGTGTAAGTTATATGAAATAATGAGAATAAAATTAAATGGAAATATAATAGAATACAAACTTGAGCAACGTGAGCACCAGCATCTTCCAAGTTCAAAATCTCATTGATTTATTAGAACAATTAAGCTCTTACTTTCAACTCTGCAACAGACAACAGGAAATTTGCCTCTTCTCCATACCACAAAACACTGAGTTTCGTGCTCTGCTGAAAGACATCCATGGCTCTGAAGTACTTGGTGGAAATTAATTAGAGAGGAAGTATTTTTTTTTTCGTCTTGGGAATAATGCTGCTGTTTGTTTAAAGCAAATGGCAAAAGGGATTAAATCACGTGGTAGTGTGATACCGAAGTGAAAAATATGCCATTATACGTCATCTGCAATTAGTATATTTCAAGTAACACTTGATTCTCACCTCTGTAGCACTCAGGTTTTGTTGTTCTGTTACTGATTTTCTCATCTCAAAACACTTTCCTCATTTCTGAAAATAACCACAGTAGATGCAGCAGTATTACATATCCTTTTAATTACGGCAGCTAATGATATTCTGGTTTTATTTTGTACATTAATGTGAGTAATGCCTATCCTGTGTAATGCCTGTCTGATTTTACTTTTTCTAATATCCTCTCCTTTAGAATTCATTCATTTCTGGGGGGAAGTTTAAAATAGTGCATATCTTTAGATTATGAATGGAGTAAAGAGATTGCCTGCCCCTGTCTTTTGAGGTACCACCTGTGTTGGTGTAAATTTGCACACCACACTGAGGCTTTCATTGACTGCAGGCTTCTTAAGCAGCAACAGGATGATGGCTAATCTTTCTCTTTTTTCTCACATTTGTCGTTCCACCAGCTTCAGTGCAGTGGTTTGTGGAGTCAGTGGAATTAGTGGCATCAATGAAATTGGAATCTTGTGGATGATCTCCCTTTATGCAGATTTATTCTTTACTTAGATACGGTTTTTCCAGTAGGTAGAGGTTTCAGGGAAGTAGAGGGATGAAAGGAGAACATTTCAAAGCGGAAGACCATGGGCAGAGGGTCTTTAGCCAGACAATGCAGCCAGCATTGTGCAGAGCTCAGGGTTGTGCAGAGCTGTGACTTAGATAGCAAGTCTGCAGGGAAAGAGGTGATCTCTTAGGAGAAGAGCCACAAAAGAACAGTCTTGCTGGTTGTTTTATGTCAAGAGGGAGGTCTTTGTTTTCGTTGGGAAATGCGATCTGTGGGTGGAGACCTGGTTGCAGTGCCCTGCTTTAGTACATTAAAATATTTTGTATATGTTTTGTAATGAAGTTGGAGCCTGAAATAGATGCACTAGTGTGAATAAATAATACATCCTAATAGCTGAGAGAAGCTGTTCATGGATGATCAAATTTTGCAAGATACTAAGTATGCAAAGACACCCTGTGAAATCATGTAGCTGAATCACCAAGTGTATCTGTCTGGCTTATTTTGAAAAGTACAATCTCATTTTAATTATTTAGTATAATACTTTACATATTCAAAGAAATAGCCTGTAGCATGTTGTGCAAAAATAATGAAGTGTTAGTAATATGAAACCTCCTCAGCATCATCTGTTGTTAAATATTAATTGAGACACGGGGGTAGATTGTCTGTCTTTTGCTGGCATTCATCACAGGAGCACACAACTGCCTTCCAACAAATTTTGTTGGCTGTTGCCAAACTGCTAGATGAGATTTCCTGGAGTATCTTGTTCTCCTTTGCCAGCTACTCTTTGAAGGTTTTCTTTTGGGTGTAAAGTTTTAGTTTGGCGGTAGAGAGGACGAGCCTTGGTGCTGGTATGGAAGCTGGTTTTAGTTTAATCAAATAGGAAGACTTCCAGCAATCACCTGCTGAGATTCCTTGAGTGTTCCTTGGAAGTCTGATCTAGAACTGGGACATAAATGATTAAAAATAGATACGATTTTTCTGTATTTGATTAAGGTCTGTTGTACAAAAAACCAAACCCCTGTACTTTAAAAGTCATTGAATATATTCCATGATAAAGAATATATGACAGGGAAAGTATTTGGCAAGGATGAAAAGAGATTTTTTTTTTCTCTTTATTAATTGAACTTGATAATTGAAGGATAATTGTTGCTGACAGGAAAACTGCAGGGAAGCTGTCTTCTGTGCAGAGCAACTTGCCATTGAAGCACAGTGCCACTGGGGAGGGGATGAAGGTCTGAGGAAGGCTCCTGCATTAAACACAGGCAGTTTAGAGCTGAAAGTGAAAATGAATACAGGTGGGTGTTTTAAAACTTGTAGTAAAGGTGAGGTAGAAGGAGGAGGTGATGAATTTGGGCTTAAGGGTAAGACCAGTGTTGCTCATAGCAGGGCAAAGTAGGACCAGAAGTAAGGAAAATCCATCCAAGTGCTCTCCGTGCACTCATGGAAAGCATTTGGCTGAAGGGATGGAGGCACATGCTTATTTGATAATTGTGGGGGTTTATGGCTTTGATGTACAATTTTTCCTTTACCTTTTATGCAAACTGTTTTTACAGCAGTTACATGTTCACAGAGCTGTTAACAAACAATTAAAAAGGGCATTCATTTCAAAATATTCAATCACACACTGAAAATTCCTATGCTTACAATGCAGAATTTGGGGAATGTGCAACTTCCCAGTTTTTTCTTGATTTTTTCAAGGACTCCAAGAAGAAAACATCAGTACATATACTTCCTGTGAAAAATGAATAAAAATGGCTGTGCTAATACTCAAACTGCAATCAAAAATTACTGAATATTTCCCTCAGTTTTGAGCTCAGGAGAGAACAAGCATCTCTGTGACTCTGAGATAAGAGGCTTCTCTCAGATACTCACTTTTGTAGTAATGCCCGTATTTTTCCTGTATTAATCAACAACAGCAGCTTCTATTAAAGGGTAAGATTAGCATGTAATTGATTTGAAACAGGTGCTTTGCCTGAGTTTTTCCTCTGCAGCAATTCTATATATTGACTTAGTGTTCTTCTGCCAGTCTCTTTGAGTTTTGATCTCAGCAGCTTTTATGAGTAAGAAGTGGTGGATCTGGTCTGTTGTTGGAAAATTACCCTATAAAAACCAAAGTGCTTAGGAGGAGACTTGAGTGTTTTATAAATTACCTGCCCCTTTTGGCTTTTGTACCAGAGCTGTGCTCTTCTGCTACTCAAGAAAATGTTTGCCAAAGTCCAGAGCACACTTCTTTATGTTGCACCTGAAAGACTGGCCAAATGCTGGGGACTAAATTGATTTTTTGCCAAGGTCTTTGATTTCATGTTTATTTCAAAGTGAAAAAAACCCGAGCAAAACAACCCACAACCAAAGAGCGTCCATAAAATATGAGGCAGAGTTAATCAACACACTGACATCTGTCTGTGGTAACAGCTCAAAAGAAGAGTTTTGATGTGTAAATGTCCCCTTTTGTTTCAAAGGGAATGACTTCATGTTCCAGAGACTGTTTTTTCAGGGTTAATGCTAGCTGTTTCTCTTTTCAGAAAGGAAGGAGATAAAGCCTCACTGCAGTGTTCTATCTTCAGGGTGCAGATTGGGACAGTGGGTGAGGGAAGTGTGGGGATATGCTGGCTGGCAGCAGAAAGGGGAGCTGGTTCATTGTCCCTTGAGTCCTTGGAAGTGCTCTTTGGGTCTGTAACTTTGTGGGGTTTCCGTTTCTTCATCAAACATTCAAGCGGGAGTGTTCCCTACTGATGGCAGTTTGTTTTGACTTCAGCCTGCTGGCCAAATGGCTTCTGCAGATGATGGGCTAGGAGGAAATGGTTGCAGCCCACTTCATTGACACCCACACTGACACCCAAAAGAGGAGGCTGTGGGGGTTTCCCATGCTTCCCCACCACTGCTGTCAGTGGGCAGGCAAGCTGCCCTGCCCCTGGAGAGGTGCCCTGCGTGGGTGTGTTGCTGCCCTGGGTGGGGCAGTGGCCCCGCGGCAGCAGCTGGTCAGGTTCCTTGTGATCCTGTATAGGAAGGGTGTTCTTGGGGTTTTATGATTCTTTCCTCTTGATCATTTGAGTGCAGCTGTGTTTAATGAGCTGGAAAAGAAGTAGGTCAATAAAACATGTGTTCGTTGTTAGCAGAATACCTGTTGGACCACGTGTTTGTAATAGACCATCTAAAGCTTCAAAGCTTAGCACAAAGACAATGTAATAGGGAATTCATACCTAAATAAATTAATGTTAAGCAGAAGCAGACAGCTGTCAGGCAGTCTGCCCTGCCAAGGTGAGACTGTGGGTATTTAATGCACAGACAAGTTATGATTTCAAGTCAGACCTATTTTTAAGTCTCTCTTATTGATATGCATTAGAAAAACAGCATGCCAAAAATAGCTTAGAACCCATGTGCTTTAAAAACCAGTACAGCTGATAACATAGCCACGTAACTAGGTTAAAATTTTAATCAACCTAATCAATTTTAATCAGCATGCTATGAATTTGATGTTAAAGTGACGCTGTCGGTGTCTGAGCTTGAGTTGGTTTTAAAATGTTTTCTTTGGTAAACACCAGTGTTAGAAATAGTATGTTTACTGGGCCTTAATAAAAGAAAAATGACTACATCATCACATTACTGCAAAACTTGGAGATTTAAGACAAGTATGAGTTGGAATTTTATGATAAATGCCATTTCAGTGGAAGAAATGTGTATTTTGTGTTAGCCAAGAATTTGGTCCAAATTGTCTAGACCAAACTTCTCTGAAGAATTATGAGGCAAAACCTGAAAACAGAACTGCATTGTTTTACCTAAGCCAACAACTACACAAAGAACAGAAACATGCAGAATAATGGCATTCCCAGTAATTTTGCCATGATCAAAAATCCAGAGTACAGATGTAGAAAAGAGTTATGTTGCAGACCTTAATTCATCATAGACTTTTGAATTCTTTCTGTTCTCTGTATTGTAACAAAAAATGCACCAAAATCTGCTAAGACTAATTAATGTAGGATCTCTTATGAAATAATTCCTCATCTGCTTTTTGTGTAAAGATCTCTTATTAATGAAGGTGCTTGTTTGCCTAAGAAATGCAGCTGCTGCTTTTTCACAGGGTTGGGCTGGTCAAAAGTAAATAACAGCATTACAATTCCCAGACTGATTTTCTTGCCTTATTCAGTCAGCTGGGAAAGGGATTAGGCTCCTCTTTCCTTGGTAGCTTTAGGGTCAAAATATTTTTCCCAGTGTTTTTCTGAGACCCAATACCAAATTCAGTTCCTGCTGTGCAGTCAGCTTTATTGAGGTGTGAAGGGTCTAATTTGTTGATGGTATGTGGGATCTCAACTGCCAGTGAAACTGCTGGGAATTGTCCTCAAATCTTCAAGGCTTACACATAACTTTTCTATAGCAAGTGTTCTGTGCTAAATCGGTAGCAGCAGTATCTTGGTTGTTCCAGGGCGATGCTGTGGCGTTCCAGGCGCGCAGTGCTGCTGCGTGGTGTTCCCTTTCTTCCACCAACTGTAAACGGTTGAACCTGCAGTATGGAAAATCCATCACAATTTGGGAAAGTCTTAGTAGGCGTTAAAAAAAGCAATCAAAACTGGTCATGGTGCCTTTCATGGTGAGGAAAGGAAGACAGGCTGAGGTGCCTGGAGTTCCCTGGGGAATCGGCTGTCTGTTGCTAATGAATCTGCATGGAAACCACTGGGAGCATCATTAGAGACAAAGAGGTGCCGTGGGATTTGCCAGTGGGGACTTTCAGTGGAGCCCATGGGAGTTAGGCTTCACTTTGCTATTGAACTGTAATGGCAAATGAGAGCCTGTTACCCTTGAATTCCTTTGAATATCCCAGACCCGGTAGACTTAGCACTGTTTTTTAGGTGTCTGCTTGTGCTTTGCATTATGCATGAGTGCCAGCGTGGGGATTAAATAGAGCAGCTCTGCCATTTCAAATAGCTGTGGCCTGAAGCTGATGTGTCAGCTGTCAGTCCAAATGAACTTGGTACCAGTTATTATAAGTACATGTAAAACCAAAACCTAACTCTATTTATTATTTCAGAAGATTAGTGGTTTTGAGACTCTTTAAGATATTTGTTGCTAAAAGTGGCCTAAATCACTCTTCATTTAGTGCAGTTTTATTTTTTAAAGAGGGTCAACGTGACAGATCTTGGAAAGTCACAGCAAGGTAGTTGTCTGCAAAATCCTTGTGGTGTGTCCCTCCCCCCTTATTTTTTTCATTTTTCCCCCCTTTTTTTCCCCCCCCCCCCTTCCTTTTTAGAAACAGCTAAGAAGTAAAAGTATCCAGCCTGGCCTGACCTCAGAGCTAACCCAGCTTTGAGGAGGAGTTTGAATCTGAGGCCTTCTGAGATCCCTTCCAACTTGAATTATGCTGTGATGCTGTGAAACCAGGGTCAGAGCTGAAGGAGGAACACTAAGGGCTTTCTGTTCAAAACACAGAGACTTGAGAGGTTTTTTGCCTGGAGTGTTTCTTAGTGCCGTGATAATGTTCGACTGTCCTTCCCATAATCGTCACTACGGGCACTTCAGCCTTATGTTAAGAGCTCTGATCCTCGGGGAGGGAGAGGAGGGGTGAAGGGGGTGAAGGAGAAAATCTGTGGCATTTATTTGATGTGGAAGTGCTTACATCCTATGACAACAGACAGGAGGTGAGAATCAGTGTGACTAATGAGTTGTTTACTTGGCTTTTGTATCTTCCCCCCCCCCACCCCACCTCACCAGGTACATGGGTTGTGTTTGTTTTAATATGTATTGATTTCAGATTCCTGCAAGTACCGTTCCTTTGTCCTTCACCTTCTCAGCACTTTGTGAGGTACTACTAATCCTGTCTCTTAGTGCTGTGGAAAAGGTAAGGTAGTTAGGATGCAGAATGCTACTTTTTTTTTTCCTTTTCCCTACAACAGTACCATGTTTTTAGCCAGGAGCTGTCGTTTCTCCTGTCTGGGTCTCTGTGGACCCAGACCTGTTTGGAAAACTGAGGTCCGCTTACAAACTCCCTTGAGAACTGATCCCACATACGACAGGCCTGCCATCTGCCATTGTTGTTATATTGAGGTGGTCTAAAAAAGTATGGAAAGAGTAGAGTGCCTCTCTGCAGTTTCCTGATGCTTGTCCTCATGGTACCAGACATAAACTCAAGGAAAATGGGGAAAAAATTTGAATTTTAGTGTTGAATTTGACAGTGTCTGTGTGAATAAGACAATTTGTGACTGGATCCAGAATTTGTTAGAAACAGCCTCTAACTCCTTTTGCAAAAATTGGTGGGGAAGACTGCAGGGAATGTCTGGGGTTTCTTTATTTAATGAAGTGGTCTTAGCTGACATAAAAATGAGTAAAAGCTGTACTTTAGGGGTATTTTGTGCTGAGGTGTGGCACTGTTGGGCTGAACAGGCTACATGTCCCCAAAAGGGCTGAAGTGCTGTCACAGATTACCTAATATTTGGTCACCAGTGAAGCACGTCCCTTTTTTGCTTGGGTGTTTGACCAGCCCAACATTGAAAGAGTGGATTTCTCTGGTCTGCTGTTTCCTTTTGCCTAGGGTATCCATGATGCAGCTGCAGATCTGGCTTGCTCTTAAGGAAAAAGTTACCTGGAATATCATAGGAGAAATGTATTTTATGTAAGTGAGAAACAGGTAAAGGGGGTTTCAGTTTGTACGTAAGTTCTGGGGTCCAGGGTGCAGAGAGATGCTAACAGCTCTTGGCTGGTGCAGAAGTGTGAGGGAGCAGAGAGCTGTGTCAGGGTAGACTGTGGAAGGACCTGAGCTACAGCTCAGTTCTTTTAAAGCTTTGGAAATGCTCAGGGAGTATTTGCTGCGCTTACCTAACTACGGAAGAAAAACAGTGTAAATGAGCACGTGGATGGGTACGGCCAGGTACAGTCCTTTTGTTTGTCCTTTCTGTGCAAGGGCGTGGGAGCAAGGCAGCAGGCAGAGCCCAGCCCGGGCAGGAAGGGTGTGGCGTGGGCAGGGGCATACCCAGCTTTTGCTGGGTGCTGGGGATCTGGGTGCAGGTCTGGTGGGCGCGCTGTTGAGCCAAACACAGCCTCCAGAGGGAGCATCCCTCGGTAGCTTGGAGGGGAGCAGAAAAAAAGGATAAGTAAATGATGAATGTAAACAAAGGGAATAACACGGGGCTCATTTTATGGCTGATGTCGACAGGTGAATTACAGTCATATTGAAGGAGGCTCATAAAAGGCCAATGGTCCATACTTACCTGATTCTGGAGCCATAGTGAATTCTGACATTTGCCTCAGTGCAGCAGAGAATGGGCCTGGAGAGGGACTGGGGAGCTCCCGTGGGTGCCCCAGCTGCCAGGGGAGCATGGGAGAGCTTCTTGCATGTCACTTTCTGGCAGCAGACCCTTTGCCTTGCTGTCTGCACAAATAATCAGTTCGTTTTCCTTTTTTATTTTTATTGAGCATTCTCAGCTCTCAGAGTTCTTTAGTAGACAGCACCTGATGTTTTCAAGTCTGGTTTCAGAAGTTTCCTCCTTGTTTTGGGAGAGCATTTCAGTTCCTCTCACCTTTCCCCTGCTTGGTGGTAAGGGCAACTCGTTTCTCCACGCTGTACCAGAGAGCTCAGGGGATGCTTCTTGGCTGCTGTCACTGTGCTACGTTACAAGAACCAGGGCTGACTGGCAGTTCAGTCCACTTTTCCCACTCTCCCTTCACCTGAGACTGTTGTTACCATTTCCAGCACTTCCACACTTCACGTGCATCTGCTCTCGGGGCACGTCACGCTGCCGCCTGTGATACCAGCTGGTCTCCTGGCTCAGCTGCTTCCAGCATGGCACGGGGCAGAGAGACAGCGGCCACCCTCCCCGATTGCAAGCTGAGCATGTTGGCCTTGGGGACAC
This sequence comes from Gymnorhina tibicen, assembly GCA_013399875.1. Classification (NCBI taxonomy): domain Eukaryota; kingdom Metazoa; phylum Chordata; class Aves; order Passeriformes; family Artamidae; genus Gymnorhina; species Gymnorhina tibicen. The sequence continues at coordinate 584,705 of VXAZ01010346.1, read as the reverse complement.
ATTGTGCGTTAATTAGGCAGAGTCTGTGTTGAGTGCCACCTGAAGTGCATCCAAAACCAGCCCCTTCCCTCCTCAGTTGGATTAAGCACAACCTTTCCAGCCTGAAGCCACTCACCACCCCAGCAGCAGCTGAGCTCTCGCTCCAGGGTGCTCTCCTGCTGTTCAGGTTTTCTAGATGCAACATATTTAGGAAAAAAAAAGAGAATAAAAAAGCAGCTAAACTAGTGATAAATTATTTATTTTGATAGTGACAGAACCTGATTTGTTTTTCCAGAATGCTGACAGTTTCCACTGCTCAGCCCTGCTGCTTGTAGTTGTAACAGTTAATGAGAAATGGTTTGGAAACAGCTACTGTTTTAATTGGTGAAGCAATTACTGTTTAGTTTTGATGGTGGAAAATAACTGCATGTAAGGTGTTTCTCTTTCTTTTCTGTGTATTTTCAAATTTGTAATTAGGCTTCTCCAATTATGTACTTCATAAGCTTTGGAAACAGATCTTTCAAATAAGTGTTTACTCGCTGGTATTCTTATGCACATAACTTTCGTAATGTGAATAGACTCACAGGACTTAAAAGGAATATTAATGTGGGTAAAATTACCCCAAAATATAAGTGTTTAGAAGCTGAGGAACTTCTGCTAGTAGGGCTCTTTTTAATAAATAAACAAACCAAATGTATCCAGCTTTCATAAAGACAGGCAGACATATTTCTCCTTTCTTCTGTGGGCTGCAAATTGTATCTTTTTCTAATATGACTATCAGAAAGAAATAAATGCAGACATCATGTTTAAAAATCAGGGCTGTTCAACTAAGTTAGGGAGTCAAGTCCTGCTGTGTTACATATTGCAAGTAACTCACCTGCAATCAAGACTTACTCTGGATTTTCAAGACTGAAACTTAATCCAGTATAAAACAGTAAAAGAAAGACAATTGGAGACTAATTTTTGTAACATTCTGTGTCATCCCACTATGACTAAGCTTGTTTATAAATACCTTGCCCCTGCCATGGACCCTGCAGTCTTGGCAGCAAGAATAACACGCATGTGGCTTATGCTGGAAGCTGCAGCCCCAAAGCCTGTTTGCTCCCCCCAGCTGTGTGAGTATCAAAGAAGAGAAGATGCTGAAGGCAGAGGCCGCAATATGATGTGTTCCCACATGCCCATTGCATAATCACCCCACACTGCTCCATACGCCCCATGCCAGGGAGCAGCCAGAGAGCCTAGGCTTTTCAGGGTGCCAGCAAGCTTGTTTTGCCTTGAACTCCTGCCTCAGTGAACAGGACTGGTGAAAGTCATGTGTTAGGGGAGTGCCAAATGTGGGCAGGTGTCATGAATTGCCACCAGTTAAGTGACATGATGTGTAAAAACCCAAATAGTTTATTCATAATAGATTTTCATTGCACATACATGTGAGAAGTAGGGACCTGAGCACACATGAAATGTCTCTTCAGCTCTGCATGAATGATCAAGGCTCAAAGAACCCCAGTTCTCGGTTTGCATGCTTCTGGCATTACCATGCTGTGCAAGGGGTTCCAAGCTCCCCTTCTTTCTGCAGAGTCCTTTATGAAAATTTCACCCTCCTGATGTAATAGAAGAGTTGGTCAGGCTAAGATTACAGTGAAAAGTATTGTAGTATATCCATTACAGATCTTTCTCATCACTATGCATGAAGCAGACATTCTTTGTCATACAGCTTGTTTTTATGGTAGAATTGCTTTGAAGAAATACAGGTATAGAAAAGCCAACTACTGAGATGCAGTTCCTGAGGGCCAAAGTGCTACAGAATGTTGACTAGGGATAAAACCCAGCTGTAGTCATGTTGTTTTGGTTTTTTAAGCTGTACGTGGATCATCACAAATGTCTTTGTGCAATGCTGCAAAACAAGTACTTGATTCTCTGCATTTGTGGGAGAAAATTGAAAAGATAATAGATTAAGATCCTTGTGAAATAATGTTCTAGTGTTTGGATACAAGTGTTTCTCTCCACACCAAAAGGATCAAGACAAGAATAGAGTAGGTAGTCTGTGCAAATAAGCACAGATAAACTTGGTAGAAAAAGCTGAATGCAAGTGCCAGACTTTGAACTGGGTTTACTCAGTTGATTCTTTTTCATCTGTAAAAGAAAGGATTACAAATAAAATTCTGTGTAATGATGAAAACTGTATTAATGTTACAACCGTATTTTTACTAAGAAAGGTACTGATTATATGCTGTGTATTTCCCTCCAGCTCGATTCTGACCTCATTTATGACTTTCCATTATTGTGTGTTTGTTTAGTAAAGTATGGCTACACATTTTATTATTATTATTATTATTATTATTATTATTATTACTACTACTACTGCTACTACTACTACTACTACTACTACTTGAATAGATTTCACTAAATTTGGATAAGGTGTCTCTCTATACAAGGCTGTAGTATAATTTGTTCTAGAGTAGTGTTTTCCTTTCTAGATAGATGCAGCAAACTAGAAGATGGTGCTAATGAAAAAGTCAGAATTTGCTCTTTTTAATGGCATGGGCATGGCAGAAAATGCATTGTCACATGTCCTTCTCTTTTTTGTTACAGATCTGAATGCATCACAGACCCAGGACCCCCAGACAAGAGTTCCAAACCAGGGATCCATCCAGTCACCACAGGTAGACGAACTGCAGCTGAACCACCAGCCTGAGAGCCTTCAGGATGCAGAAAGTGGAGCCAGCGTAGAGGAGGAGATTGTTTACCTCTGATGACTTGTTTTCTAATCTCAGTAGCACTTTGGAAAGATAACTGTGTTTGCTTTTCTAAGTATCTGTAGTTGTTCTCTGTATGACCATCTGGCTTTAAGGGTAGTATTTAATATTAAACGCAACATTTTCCCCGTGATAAATATAGCAAGTAAGTTATTTTGAAGCTTTTATTGTATAATCTTTAATTTATGACATAATTTCAAATGCTTTGCGAGAAGCAATGAGTAGCAGGGGAGATGTAACATTTTGAAATTGTAAAGATGCCACCAAGAACTGTGAAAGCTGTGTTGATTTTCTCTAGTCTTCTTCTTAAAAGGGTGAGCTAAGAGAGGTGGGTCTGCTACTTGAGATTTCAGAGTGTGTATCAGTAACCTTCTAACAGTTGTGATATAACATGAGAAGACAGAAATGTAAGAATGACGGCTGTAGTCTTCCCTGAAATGTGCTATATACCCTTAGTTGTTGGGTAATTTTCCTTATCTTCTAGCTCAGGAACTGCTCAGAAGGGGATGTTTTTTATGGTCTGAGCATAATTGCGTAATTCTAAGTGTTTTTTCATGTTCCAAAGCCTATTATCATTTTGATACTACTGCCAGTTTCTGTGCAGAGATGCACTAAATTAGTTATTGTATTATAACTGTACTTCATTTCAGTAAGTGTCCTTATGCATTAAAATTTACCAGATGAAACCATCTCACTGGTCAAAAGAAAAGAAAGGGGATAAACAGTAGGCTTTAGTTAACTGAACCCGTCTGAAACTCCACTGCTTTCCTATGTAGATGTCAGATAGCTTTCTGCTTTCAGGTTCATGGGGTTCTCTCTGTGTTAGGCAGTAAGGAACCAGCACCTGTTTTGTGCCTTTTGTCTTTCTGAAAAATTTGTACACTTCTGTCAAACTGAATAAATGTTCTGTGGACTTCGGCAAAACTGTAACTTTGATTCATTGTGAGATCCTCCAAAGAAATAAGAAAACAGGAGGGGAAAAAAAAAATCTCCAGACCTTGTTTGCACTGAGCTCAGCTACAGATGTGTGTTCCTGGTCCAGCACAGCTAAAGCTGTGCTTTGTGTATCTCGGCTGGAAAAACCAAGGATGTGCCTATCGCTGCTTGGCGTGTCTGATGGGATTGGTAGAGGCGCTGCAGGAATGCAGCTGCACAGCTCCTGAATCAGGGCTGCCTCACGTCTGCCCAGCTCATGGGGCAGAGGAGCGCAGGATCGCTCCCGCTCATTTGTCTGGGTGAGCCCCAGGTGCCAGTGGTTTCCATTTTACCCTCAGCCTTGAGTTGTGCAACATCTTTAGCAGGGCACAGAGTTTTAGATGTGTACGTTTGTCAGCAAGGGTTTCCTGATGGAGATTCTCTTCAGGGCCTGGTGTGCTATGGGGAATACTCTAAAGCAGAGTTTTCTGAGCTGCATCTTACTGAATTCCAGTGTCCTCGTTCAGTTGGTATTTTGGGCAAACAACCGAGTACCTGACTTGATGATCAGGACATGATCCTCAGCTGTATTAACTGGGTGCAGATGTCATCAGGGAAGAACTGGGCCTGAAGATGTGGTTTCTAGTGTCTATGTCCAGCCCGCAAGACTCCTGCCAACTGGACAGCACTTGTAAAATATGTCTCTTTATAAGACAAAAAAAAATCCCTTTTAGAATTTATAGAATTTTTTTACCTTCCTTACTTTTCAGAATTAGGCTAAAATTAAAATGTGGATCCAACTTCTGTTAAGGGACCTGCAGTAAGGACAGCCTCTCTGTTCCACCAGTCAGCAATGAATTCAGGGTTGCCATCTGAACAACTTTTTGGCAAATTTCTAAGTAGCCAGACTACTTCTTGGGATGCTGTATGTCCCAGGATACGGGCCTTGCTGAGGGACCCATGGGAAACTGGGAAAGAATGAGCAGTTTTCTCCACAGTTACTCTCTCTGCATTTTTTTAAGCTTTGGCTGAAACATCTGGTACTGGTTACTGTCAAATCTGAGCTGCTGGATGGATAGCTGCTGTCCCAGTTTGGTGTGGGAATTCCCGTGTAAGCATCTTGCCACTGGGAGAGGAAGAGAGGATACTGCTTCTCTCATCAGTTTTAATTGAGGGGCTGGGAGCTGAAAAGTGGCTGGCCCAGACTTCAGCTGTTGTGCAAATTCTTTAAGTCCCTTAAAATCAGGCAGCATCTTGTTTTGCTCACCTGTGTTTACAGTAAAACTTCTGGCATTTCAGAAAGGCAAAGGCAGGAAACAGGTGGCCTCTAGATTTAGGTATTTTAATTGTAGCAAATGTTTAAAGTAGAGGCCAGTATGGTCTCGGCAGGTGCTCTTTATAACAAGATGTATTATGCACCCCTGAACTCTGTCCATTATTTAGGCATTTCTTAATACTTAGCAGAATTTAAACACAGCCCCAGTGAGACTCAGCTATTTTAGCAGTCTATGTTTTCAGTTATTGTCAGGCATATGTTAATGCTGCGCCTTCTTCTTTAATTAGAAAAATATATTCAGAAATTCTCTTCACCTTTTTTATATTATTTTGAAGTGGGCTTATTTGCAAAGTCTGTTGTTTTTCCCTCATCCCGTATATTGTGTTTTCTTTTTGCTATGCTTCTCAAAGCATCTTGCCTCTGAAAGCTCAGAATCTAATTAAGTCATTAATTCCAGTGTTTAAATTAAAGGAGCAGTTGCTGTACTGCAAATATCCATGACACCAGGATGAGCTATTTGTTTTTTCTTCTTTTTAATTTTTTTCTCCATCTTTTAACAAAGAAGGTATTTCTGTGCTAGAATACCTAGACTTTTCCAGCATTTTCTCCTTAACATTTTATGCTAGTAAAGTTGTCGTATCAAGCAAATTTAAAAGACTTTTATGGAAAACTTTTAACAATCCTTTTTTTCAGCAAGTGTATAGTAATGGCAGAGAAGAAATTCATGAAGAGCTTAAGCTTACAGTGTGCTGGATCCAGACCCCTGGATTTGTGCATTCAGTCATTTGTAGAATGAGGCCAGAATAGAGCAAATTCTTCACTTGGATGCTGTTTGAGTATTAAGGTGAACAGCACACTTAGCTGCATTTCTAAGAGATTTTTCACAAAGGTCATCCATATTATTTTCAAATTACTAAATTAAATACAGATTAGGCTATCAGCAAAATTCCCCAAAGTTTGTTTACTGAAATGACTGAAAAAAACATCTGTTAATGTTTTCCATGTAAGGAACACAAATCATTTTACTTAGAGAGCCCTCAGCTGCATTAATTTATATGCCACCCACTTAGTTCAAAAAAGTGAGTAAGATTTTTTGCTGCATCTTAATCAAGTAGGTGCCAATTTTGTAATGTGCCATATTGCTGCTAAAAAACATTTTTATCGTGTGATGAAGTTCATTCAAAGAAAAAGAGATTGTGCTGTGGTAAGTAACATGTACAACTTGCTTAGGCTGGATTTTGAAAGCAAGGGAGAGTTGCAGATGAGGCAGTTTTCCTTATGCATTTGATGACAAAATGGGGAAATAGTGTGACTGTTTGGATAGCTTCTAATTAATAATTCTGTTTGACAAGAATTCCAACCCCAAATTCTTCCTGTCCAAAACCTTCACTGTGCCCAGTTTATATTACAGAAGTAGAAACAGCACAGGTTGTGGGGCATTAACATACAGAAACAGGTTGGATGTCTGCTCTTTCTTACAGAATCGTGGAATTGCAGTTGATTTCTGCCATTTTTCCTAGGCAGATGGTTATATTTATTGTTTTCTCATCCCTAGTAAAGATTTGTATGTAGGAGCACTGCAGAAGTAGCTATGAGTATTCTTGATAATCTTAGTCATAAGGACCTCCATGTCCTTATGGTGGCATGTTAACCTCCAAAAATGTTTTTCTGTCCTGCTGCAAAATTCTGAGATAAGTCTGTGAGGATGGCCTGAATTCAGTGGCTTGAATTTTACATGAAGGCTCCCTTTGGCAGGCTGATGTCAAAAAGTGTTTCATTTCTTCAATATAAAGGAAAACCCTCAAAGGACAACCTTGCTGGCATTATTCTAAAGTGTTGTCATCAATCCAGCCCTTTGCTCTGAAAATGTGCATCAGACAATAATCTACTAGGCTTCTTCCATCAGGAGATCATCAAAGGCTACACAGATTGGAAGAACTTGCAAGGGTTTTGGGGGCTGTGAAGGTGAAATGATCCAGGTATCTCACTTGGGAATGTCAGTGTTTTTCCCTGACATGCAGAGCAGTGTTGGAAGCAGCTCTATTCAGGACAGTAGTTGGCTCCCAAAGTCGCAGAGAGCTATGTTTCTTACTCCGTGGATCATCTGTGCTAAAGTTTCTTCCTCTTCTCCTCGCTCAGTCTCAGGCCCAGATCAGGATGTTGCCACCTCTTACGTGGAAAGGTTCTGTTGCAGGGAGGTCTGTAGCACCCACCAAATTCTGAGTTTGAGTCTTGAAATATCCTGGATAGAGACCAGGAGAAGAGAAAAGAAACATGAAAAAGGTGCTCTGGGTGTACAGAAGGCAGGAAGAGTGTCCACTCTAATTAGATATTTCTAAGCTCCTTCATGGAACAAGCTTTTTTATTCAGAGAAAAGAAGTCTATTTATCACACTACTTATTGATGGACTGATAATTTGAGAACTGGTTAGATGCCACATTTTTTAATTCCAGTGCCAGAGAGAGCAAGTACCAGGTATTTACAAAAGGGAGAGTGAAGCATGCAAGTTCAAACAAAGATTTTCTCCTGTGGAGGCTTAACAGACGCAAGGGAAATCTCAGATTCCTGTAAAAGTGCCAAGCCATACTACAATAGCTATGCAGAGGCATGAACCTTCCACTCACACAGGTTACCAAAGCCAAAAACAAAGACTGACGTGGATAAACAATTGCATGGACTAAAGACAGCTTGTGAAGATCAGTGTGAGCCCTGGCCCTCCCATGCAAGTGAACAAACAGGATGTCTGCATTCCCTGTGTCCAGCTCATTGAGGATGCTCAGGCCAAGCTGTGAACCCACTCGTGCTCCTTTTGAGTAGTGCAAGAAACATGAAAAATTGGTGTTGCTCCTGGTTAAAGTAAGTAATGTCTCATCTGAAATGAAAACCGTCCCCATTTCCTACATGCACACAGTTGTCCTAGCATTGCTGAATGAATGCTAAAACAAGCCATTATAGGTCAATTCCAGATACAAAGCCGCCAAGTGGACAAAAATAACTTTAATGGTGCTGACTGAGCATCTCCTGCTTTCAGTCAGTGGAGGGTAACTATCCTTATCCCCTGGGGTTTCTTTCCAGTTTTTAATTAAGGAGCAAGTTTTCAAAGTGACATACTCAAATTATCAGTGAAAAGGAAAACATTAAGAGTGAAATTGCCTCTCTGCTGATGTTGCTTTCCTTCACAAAGTCCCACATGACCAGATTTGGTCTGATTTTAAACCCATGTCTGGCCACCAGGTAAACTGATAAGGTGGCATAAACTTCATAAAATTACCTCCAAGTGCCTGATACTTGCATAGTATCAAAAAGAGCTTGTATCTGAGTCCAGGCCAGACAGTGACAGTGCTGCAGGTAAAGGAAGGACTTGGAGGGTACAAAGCTAAGGTGTGACTTCCTTTGAAGCATACATCAAATTAATGATTTACTTTGAGATCTGGCAGTGCTCCTTACATGTCCTATGAACAAAAAAAGCTGGCACAGAGCTGTATCTGTGAGTAAGATTCCCTTCCTTCTTCCAGATGGTTTGAAAATGCTGTCCTACCATGGAAATGATGTCCTTGCCTCAGATGACCTTCATTTGATATTTAGACTACAGCCATGCAAGATGTCTGGGTTGTAAGTCATGAGCCCGTAGGAAATCCTATTGCTGCTGTTGAATGCTGTGGAAGATGTCTTAAACACATCAGACTACTTTCCAGTTGCTGCCAAGGCTTTCTGTAGGAAGATTTATCACAATAATTTTCCCTAAAGTTCTTAGTAAACATCTACAGCTCCAGACTAGAGGGTGTGGTTCGTATTTTTCTGTATCTGGCAGTGCAGAACTTGTTACCGTGAAGTGAAAACTCAAGGGTACAGGAGGCAAAGCGTGCTTGTGGCTGATCTATGGACTGTGAGTGGATGATTCCCTCAGAAACTACAGATGCCTGTTAATGTTTCGGGTAAGCTACAAGGCATATTCCTCTGGATGGCCCCTAAATGGAACGATGGATGCTGAGGGAAGGGTTCCAGCTCCGCTCCGGGGCTCGTACATGGATATCAGTTCAAAGGTGCCGGCAGCTTGGTAATCTGGAAAACCTGGCTGTGGGAGGACCAAGCCATTTGGTGTCACTGAAGCTGATGCCACAGGTCATGCTGGGAGCTGGCTGCATGTTCAACCCTGCTTTGCCACACAGCAGAGTGGTGGGGCCCTGGGGCAACCTGTGCATCGCTCAGGTCACTCCCCTGCCTGGCTCTCATCCTGTCTTGAATGGGATCTGAAGCTGAATGGTTGTGTGCAGGCTGTGAGAGATATGGCTTGCAGCCTTGGGAGACCTCTCTTGGCATATAAAATAAATGCTGAGCACTGAAGGATATTTCACACAAAGTAATTATTGACAGAAGGTAGGGTGCATCAGCTGTTTTACTGGAAATCACAATTTGCACAGCAGAAGTTCAATTTCTAATCCTGACTCCAGCTGTTCTCATTTAATTTACAGCATAATTCTTCAAAGGGATCAGAATAACAACTTTCAAGGACAAGATATGGAACCACTAATAGGTGGGGAAGAAGTTTAGTTTATTGGTAAAGGACTGGTTACTTCTGCTTGTCCTACAAGCAGGACTATGTTGGAGTCTCATGAACTAAAAATCCCATGAGCTGGCAGGGACTCCAACATACTTCTCAAGTACACTGATCATGTGTAACAGCATGGTTTGCAGACACCAAACTCAAAATATTCTTCCTTCTGGGAAATATGAAGTTCAGAACACCTGGACAATTGAAATTTGCCAGATTGCAGTCTTTCCATCTATAATTTCAGTTAAATGGAAGTCAACTATGCTCACCACTTAATTTCACAATTGCCTTCTGATAAGCAGAAAAATTTCCCTAAACATTGGTCAGATGTTTCCAACCTGTTATTTCTGCCACATCCATCAGCAGTTCTGGGGTAATTACAGAGATGGTCCTGAACATGAAAGAGATGTCAGATACTTGGAACATGCAGACCTGGATCCAAGCTTTACAGACTCTGACAAAATGCTTCACTTCCACCCAAAGTTAGATTATGAACTGTCAGACAAAGTGATAGGAGCTTGAAAATAAGTGATTGTGGAAATAAGCAGCACAAGCAATAGCAGAAACTACTTCTTTTGTACAGCAACATTCAGGGAGTCACTGATAAAAATACCTGTATAAGTATTCTGTGAAGCTACATTATTATAACAATCATTATTATTTGATTAGGGGTTTTGTTAATGTGGGTTTAGTGTATAATTAAACTACTGGGTGGCTCTAGAGATGAAAGTAAAGCTGAATAAGATGGACTGGGATATAAAATTTTATGGACAGGTAACAGGGCATATTTTCATGGATCGAGAACCCACAGTTGGCAGAGATGGAGAATGAGATTACATTGTATAATCTCCTGGAGAGAGTCTTGCCTGTGTCTGCTGCTGTGTCATGATTGCCTCCCCAGCACAAAATCAGGATGCTCTGGGCCCTTTGCAGCAGGCATCTGGCCAGGGTTTGTCTTCCCAGGGGCAGAGATGTTAGGGTGTGAGGAGCCCACAGACACGCCCCATGCTGGTAAGGACAGCTTCCCCACGCTGCCAGCAGCCGCTCTATGCTAAAAGAGGGATTTTACTCTGTATTGCAGAGAAACTATGCACTTCACATATCACACAATCGGCCTCTCGTATATTTGGTGCTCTCTTTTATGTTGCCATGTAATAAAAGGCAATTGACAAGGCTATGAAGTACTGCCTTCTGAAATGCAACATCTCTGTGAAAATTCAAAGTGTGTTCGAATTTCTGCAAAGTAACAAGGGTCAAGTATGGTTATAATAATTAAAAACATGTGTGTTGTTTAATCTTCAAAGCAAGCTTTACCTTTAGACGTCCATAATTTACTCAGTAAATATTGTTCCTCTTACTTCAAAAGGAAGCAATAATTAGATTATGCCTGGACTCAGATTAACATTTAATTTGTGCATACTTTCAGACCAACATAGTTGTCTGCATACAATAGCAAAATAATTCTTTTTAGCTCTGTATGCTGTCAGTGTTTAAAGTTGTAATTTAGTACCCAGAGGAAAGATAGGGCACTGTAAGAGATGCAAACACTCAGAGGTTTTCCAAGCCTACATTCCCTCCACACACTTGTCACTGGTGCACAGTCACAGCCTAAAGCTGCTTGCTCCTGCCTCCTTCCCATCCACAGTTTTATCAAAATCCCTACTCGAGTCAGTCGTCATGGGGTTTTTTTGGAGGTTTTTGCTGTTTGGTTGGTTGTTGTTTTTGGTTTTGGTTGGGCTTTTTATGGTGGTTTTTTCAGGCTTATTTTTAATGCTCTGCTCTAGCCTCCCCAAGGGAGCCTGGCCTAGAGGCAGAGGGGTCCTATGCTGGCCCCTTCCCACAGCTGTCTCTGAGGAAAGGACTAGTGTGAAGTGGAGAACAGCTGAGATAGCAGTGCTTCTTGCTTTGAGTCTGGCCTAAGAGGATTTACCTAAACAGCCTCCCAGCGCTGTGCTGGCTATGGGAAAAGCTGGCTTGTGGGTAGTGGTTTGCAACTGACCTTTGGCCATCAGGACTACCTTCCCTGGGTGGGGCTGAGACAAGATTTTAATTCCTGGGAGGGAGTCCTGGCACTTGTCATGGTGGAGAAATCCAATCCAGGGCCTCCTTCAGTGTAGCTAGGTACAAAAGAAAATGGAGATTGGGAGCCCCTTGCCCACAGAATAACTAAAATAAGCAGCTCTTCCATTAGCTGAAACAACCTCTCCAGCCCATATTAACATCTAAATGATGGGGATCACACCTTGCCAAAACATGTGTTTGGAGCCTAAGCTGACAAGATAAGAGGACTAGTGAGATAAGAAATACACCAAGAAAATTCTTTTTTGCTCCTAATATTTTCATAATCACCTTTATGATATGAGTTGCAGGTGCAGCACTGCAAATTATTCCTATTCTTTTTATGAAGCCTGAATTTTTTTAAAATGCAAGAAAGTGGTAATGGACTTCTTTCTAGGCTTTGAAAAAGAGCGTGTCTGCTTTAATGTGACTTAGCTCGAATGCTATTATACATTTTAATGAGGTAATGTATGAGGAGAGGTCAAGTAGAGCAAGGACTCATTCTGTTCACATCAGCACTGACACTACTTTGCTAACACAGGAGTAGTTCTAAACCCATAAGTTGAATAAAATATGTAATGTAAAATGCTCTATTGAATATTCCAAATCAGAGTAGTCTGTTGAGCATTGTTGCCATGGGGACTGCGAGAAGGTTGGATTAATTAAGGCCTGAACAGATGCTCTGGAGTATGTAGTGTCATTTGTGCTTTCTGCTTGTAATTAATGTGCATGTGCGCAGGATGAGAAACAAGGGAAGAGAGCGATACCCACCTTAATTTGCATGTGACAGCTTTTCAGGTAAAATGAATTATTGGTATATGAAAAGCGATGCCTCTACACATGCTAAAAATACAGATTAAAAAAGGAAGGAAAAACAGGGATAACCAAAATCAGCATCTAGCTGTGTCACTGTTTAGTATGAGAATGCCAGAAAATCAGTGATACAAACTTCCCTCATTACTACAAGATTTAGGAATCCAGAAGAGCCACTTCATCTCTGAAACTGATTAAGATTAAAGAGTATCTTTCAATGTTATCCTATAAAGCTAAAACATATCATAGCTTTGAAGGATATTTGTATGCATACACAATTTTATGCAAGCAAAGAGAAAGGGGATAACTTATTCTATGAGCATGTGTGTAAAGTTAGGCCTCCTGTCTGGTTTACTGAAGTCTGTTGGGTGCTGCTGAGCTCAAAAGAAGCAGTGAAATAAAATTTCAAATCACTTTCCCTGTGCTCAATAAGCATTTGCTGTTGTTATAGCAGGGCTTGAAATCTTTAAGACAGTGTTAAATCTTTTCTGCTCTGCCTGATAGTGAGAGACTAGTGCCGAGTTCTCTATGAGTGCTTCAGTACATGCCCTGATCTTCATAGGGAAGGTTTTTTGGGTATAAGGGGCCACACATAGGAGCAACACCCTCCAAAGAGGGTGGTGAATGTGGTGGTGGGCATCTGCTCTTCCACCACCACTTTTGTTCTCTCTCTTCACCTTTGCATGGGGACGTGGAGAGTCCCAATTTTTCAAAGCCTTTTTCGAAAACAAGAAAGAGGAAAAGATTCATAACCTATCCCATGAAAAGGTATTATACCAACTTTTTATTTTGAGCTTTTAGAAGTGGGAATACATTACCTCAGAGGAACCACAGGTGTTTTGTGACTGCCTAGTGGCACTGGAATCACAGCTGCTATAAAAAGAAATGCAAAAATTGCTCACAGTGTTTTCTAGGAGTATTCAATTGAAAAGAAATCAACTTCTCAAAACTGCATACATTTTGTACGGTGGAAGAAAAGTCATCACAGTGCTTCCAAGTGAAATTTTGCAGAAGCTCAACAGCTCCATGTTTTAGGAGAACAATTTTCCAGCCTTTCATGATCAGGAGATTGGTTCCTATGATTCCTAGTAGTAAGACAAAATTAGACATTTTCATCTAAATAGGTAGAGGGCAAAAGCAAGGATATTAACTTGCTGAGTGCTATTAAGTGCAATATTTCTGTAGCACGGTTCTCATCCTGGCTCCTATTTTAAAAAGTAGTTTTCTAGGCACTCTTGGCAAAATTTCATACCTGAGCCTGCTGCTTATATAGCAATCAGGGACTTGAAATACATTTTTTTTTTTTTTTAATAGAGTTATTTGTAGTGTAAAACTCTCTGAATTGCCTATGTGACTGTGGAATGAAAAGTGACAGATGTTTTTCTCCAGATTCTGAGAAAAATAGTCAGTCTAATGAATGCTGAAGCGTGTCTCTTTCCCAGGTGCTCAATCCTCTCTCTCTCTCCAATTTGCCTGCTAAATCTGCTGCATTTTCCTCTTGTTTCTTAATGCTTAAGAATTATCTCATACGCTCTCTTGGGAAATGCGGCTTCCTTAGGGTTATGGAAGTAATTAGAAAAGATTGCAGCCTGCTTTTTGAATGAGTCTGGATTTATTTCTGTTTTTCTTTTTCCTAATGAGAGACTTGCTTGTTCTTGCTTTGATTTAGAAAGCTTTTTTATTTTTTCAGAAAGAAAAGTGTAGTCTAATCCACAATGTGAAAAAATAAACGTTTGAGAGAAAGTTGAAAAATTCACAGAAATGGCTGGATGGTTTTGATCAAATGAACGGGCTTAAATTAAACATAGACATCATTTTAAATAGAAAGGACTGGAATAGACTGGAGGTGCTAATTCAGTTACCATGTCACTAGGAAAGTAAGAAGATAAATGAACCTTTTAGGAAGAATGTCCCCAGATTTTGATGAAATCTGAGTGAATTTAATTCAAGTAAATTTACACTTGTCTCTCCCCCAGCTCTGAACCTTGAAGCGAATGAAATCTGTACCATCTCTGTAAGTGTATGTGTATCTTTAGACACATAGAACAGTTTCATCTAGAGTATATTTTCCTACTTCAGGCTTTCCTTACGTGAATAGTTTTTGAACACATGTATTTAGTTACCACCTACTTGATTTCAATGACAATTTAGATGTTTTCTCAGTTTTACGTAAATGTCCAAATAAAATTTTACCCTGATCCCTGCTCCTTGACTCTGGGGTTTTGTATGCTGTTGGCTACAGATACTTGCCATCTTTTCTGTAAAGAACTAAATTTCCCTTTCATTAGTAATACACAGTGGGATGCTGTTATATTTCTACAATATTTGCAGGAAAGCCTTCCTAGAGTTCATAATTAGATCACCCTCACATACTATTCTTCCTTCCTGGCCTTCAAATTAGTCTTTATTTTCCCTGAGGTCCTTATTTGTCTGTCTTTCTTAATAAAACAATAACTGAATGATAACTCTTGAAATTGTCTGTATCTGAAGGTTCTTGGAATATAGCTACACCAACCAACACCTTTAAAAGGATTAGAAGCCTTCAGCTAGGTATAAATTAGATAGCTGGGAAACCAGACAAAATGTAGCTGTGACAACCTCAAGAGCCACATGTGCCTTGGCAGGGAGAATGACCTGTAGTGAGTGCTGTACAGCTGTGTCTGCAGTGTTTGTGGTATCCAAACTAACTGGCTGAAATAGAGCTTGGTACTGGAAAAGCATTTTGCATCTTACATGTAAAAATGCCCAGGGATGTCTCAGGAGCTGTTTGGTGCTAAAACCCCTAAATAGGGCAGGGGCAGGCATTCATGTTCTGTATTTATGCCTTAATTTCTTTCCCTGGCACTTATTACTGAATTTATGACTTATGACTTATTTATCAAGGCTTTTGACATGACTTCTCCTGTTACTCCTAAAATCAAAATGGACAGGGCATTTGTCAATAAAGAAAAATTCAAAGTCTTGCATCTGTGCTGTAATAATGCTGAACAGCAGCAGAAATCTGAGAGATCCAGACCCAAGGGACCTGGAGACCCAGAAAAGGAGTGGTGGGCCTAGTGGAGCAGCCAGTACATCAAGGGAAGCAGTTATTTTGCTCCATTTGGTACATGTGATGCTATTTTAAGATACTATGTCCAGCTAGGGGACCCAGCACAAGATAGTTACTGGAAACTGGAGTTCAGGGGTCCACAGAAGGATGCAGTGGGCGATGTACAAGAAGAGTCTAAGGTAACCCCAACGGCTTGGCCCATGGATGGCAGAACTGAGCTGGGATCTTACTGCTGTCCTTGCCTGTCTAATGGGGAATGTGGAGGAGGTGGAGATAGACTTCTCTCAGACCTGCCCAGTGGAAGGACAGGAGGCAGCAGACGGGAACTGCAGCAAGGGGAACTCCTACTGTATTTAAAAGAAAAACTTTAGCAAGGTGGAGAACAAATGCTGAAACAGCTTGTACAGAGAGGCGGTGACATCTCTATCCCTAGATATTTTCAAAATGTCTGTAGCCAAGATCCTGGGTAGCAGGACTTAACCGGGAGGTAACCGTACTTCGACAAGGAGATAGGATCAACCGCTTCTAGACAATTTCTTCCACTAAGATTACTCTCTGATCTTGTGGGAATTCCTATTAGATTTAATCTGTCCCATCCCATGTACCATCATATCAAAGCTTTATTGTCTGTATTGCTCCATTACAGCCTTAAGGTTCCATTTTGGGGTTTTACCACCTCCTTAATTCTGATTCTGACTTAGAAGGCATTTAACATATATTTACTGCTGTGAACAGGTAAGTCTTTACTCTCATTTCAAATTACATCCTCTGCAATTACATGGGATTATTTTCTATCAATGCAATTTTAGTGGTCACTGTTCTTTACCCTGGATTTTATTATGCACTCACCGGTCTCTGTAGGGGAAAATATGTAACTGCATTACCATAAGTACAATGCCAAAATGAAGATTTGCTTCTCTGGATGGTTCGTTTTGTTTCACCTTCAATTTTGCTAATCTTCTGAGGGCAGTAGATTCAGGAGATGGGCTGGAATATTTTCCCTTAAGATACCCTTTTTGGACTGAAGAACACAAGCCTTGGCTTCACATGCTATCTAGAAACGATATCTGAGGCAACCAAGGATCTGTAATATGATAAGCATCAGTCCACATTTTTTTCACAGAATAAAATCTTAGCTAACATAGAATTTGTTGCTGAAAATCTATGATCTTAACAGGTATTTTTGCACACCAGCTATGGTATATACTTAAAGCAATTTGTGTCTCTTTACTATCATTTAAATCCTACTAATTATTTTCAAAACAGGGTGTTGAATTTCAAGTTCTTTCACTTGCACCAATGTGTAGTTTGAGATTATGCAGGGTTTTCTTTAAGCCTTTTAACAAATCTATTGAAACAAAGATTAGAGTCACATTGGCTGTAATGGTCACAGTACAAATACCCTTGGTGGGCCTCTGAGGAAGTGTCAGCCAGATACACAGTGGTCCCTTTATTTACCAGGGACAGAAGCACTAGTGGTGCAAAAGCCATTGCCAGATCACACATATCACCCATAGGGGTGACAAAGACAGTAGGGGCATTTGGTTCTTCTTCCACTGACCTCGATGGGGCTGCCTGGGACTGCTGGCTTCAGCCACAGCCCAGGGGTGAGTTTCTGCCTCCCAGGAGGCACATAGAGATCCCTAGCTCCCATATGGAGCTGCTGAAACTGGATGAAGTCATGTTATTTAATGACCAGCTGGGCAATGTATGAGGAATTAGTTTCTCAAGGAGGTTAAAGAATTTGGCCACTTCTGCTAGGTCCAGTTCAGAAAGACAGATCTTGACAGCTGGATCTAGCACCAGCAAAAGGAATGTCTGATCCTGCAGACTGAGCATTAAGCAAGCTTCTGGGGAGAAAATTTTCAGACTCCTCCTGCCACATTGTGTACCTTCAACATTGGGGTTTGTCACGTAGCATTAGGAGTTGCTGCTGAGGCTCAGGGCATGCAAGCAAAGACTCCAGCATTTGGGTACTGCACTGTTCTTAGCTGATGGCTTAAGGATAGTCTTTAGGAATGGATGCAACAGATTAGCAAATCATAGCAAAGAGGAGATGATGAGCTGTTTGACAGACAGTGAGCAATTAGTGACAGTTTTCTGAAAATCAAATCACCTTTACTATTCTTTGGTGTGAAGAGCAGGATGTCAGGGCTGCACTGACCTGAGATGATGTATTATTTGGCATTTTCAATATGTTTTTTCTCATTAATCATGAAAGTTAGGGTTTTTTCAACCTTGCTAAAGGAAAGAGTAAAGGCTAATGGGGGTACGTCTGGCATCGGCCACATTTGAGGATGATGTACCCATTTGTTCAGTTTCTTAAATGTCACCACTTCTTTTGATATTCTAGCATCAGTATCTGGGTGACTTTCCCTTTTGACAGCCGGGAAAAATTATTTGGAAAACAAAAGCAGTTACAAACTTTTATGGGTGTCTGGCCAACATAACTGCATGCCTCTCCCCTTGAAGCCCAAGTGGGCTAAGATGTGATAAAGAGAGAAAATGGGGACTGATTTAGTGGTGGTGTATCATTCAACTGTCCATGTGCTAGAGGGAAATATGGAACATCATCCTTCCTGTCTTTCCGTGGCTGTAGACAGTCAGGAAGGGTGGGGTCTGCCTCATTCCTGACTCATCCTGGCCATTCCTTGTGTGACCCTTCTCTCGCCAGTGCTGGCTGTCTGTGGGAAATAGAGTGTATGATTATTTCCCCCCTTGGGTTGCAGGGTTACCTGGATGTCTCCCTGCAAAACCGAACTGTGTGCAACTGCAGGATCAGGGAAAACTCATTTCCACTTTATGCTTAAGAGCTGAGGAAGAACTGATTTACTAAAGCAAGTAGTGACAAGGTTTTCAGCAGCACCCATGACTGATGTCAGAGGTCTGGTCATATTCATCGCAGAGCAGTGCAGCCAATACTTCCTAGCACAGAGCCACTGGGAGACAATGAATGCTGCAAAAGCAAGGGCCTGGGAAAGTTGTAATGGAGTTCTTGAGGCCATCGAAGGGCTAACAGACAGGAAATCTTCTACATGGATTTCCCAAGACTCTCCTATCTGCCTGATCACAGTCTAGCTCCGTGACATGCCAGACTAGCAATTTCTCAGGAAGCACGGAGATAAGATACACTCTGGGAAACAATGAATTCAAAGTCCTGCAGCTGTGTTGTTTCACACAAACAGGTGCCTTTTACTAATAGAGAGGGAATACATATAAACAAACAGTTTAAAAAAAAAACAGAAAAAACTGCAGCCAGCAGTAAACCTCCTGTACTTCCACTAGCTGCAAGGGTTTTAACCTGCTATTTGCATAAGAAAGCCAATGCTTTCAACTGTAAGCATTCTCCATTCTGCTGATTCAGATCAGCACTGTACTGGTCATCTGGACTTGCTGACAGAAGAGAGTATGAAAATTCAGGTGTATTGCTTTCTCTCTCTCTCTCTCTGGCTCTCTCCATGCCCCTCTCTTTCCCTCTCCACATCTGTATTTGCTTGTCTGATCATATTTCACTGAGCAGATGTGGGACCAGTCTTGATTTATGCTGGTGTAAACCTGTAACTCTATATTTGACCTCCATGAGTTCATGCCCATCTACATCTCTGGAGCTCAGAGTGAGGTATTTGTCCCAATACTTTGGCACTTCTCAAGCTCCCCCCTGTCACCTCAGGTGGGAGACATGAAATAGTAGACTAGTGTCTCTGCTGTAGTGCTTTCCCTCCATAGGATATCACTTGGTGAATTTATCTCAGGCTGCAGAAAAAAAAGAAATTATAATTATTTCTGTTTCAGCAGTTTTTAGTTTTGTTGCCTTTGAACTCTCTCTGGAAACAAAAACCTTTCTTCTTTATTTTCCTCTGGAGACCATCAGGAGATCTGCTTTCAGGTGGTTTAATGAGAAACAAGCCTTTGTCGACAATGTTTAGGGAATGTGATTAATTGCTTGATTTGAGAATTGCAGCATGCCTCCATCTAATACCTAGAAACCGGGAGTCAGGGATAGGAGTGTGCCCTTTCAGCAGTGTATCTGTTCCTTGGTGCAAAATAAGCCCACACATCCCCTCCTACACAACCCCGGTCTCTAAAATGTGACGCTGCAAACGGGCAATTACTGCTCTGTTTGGGTCCCATCCCCACATCTTCCTCTGCAGATTTGCCACCTGGATGTTTCTGTGCCTTGAAGACTCCGAGCTGTGCTTGCATACTGAATGTCCAGGGGAGGGTGTTCCAGGCGTGTTGCAGCAGCCTTGCCAGAGGGAAGTGAACAGCAGCTTAAAAATCCTGTCTTCATGGAGAATAGATGGGCCCTTGGCTCTTCCAGCTCTGCTGAAAAGCAGTAGGGCAGGCTCAGATCAAGGGCTGTAAATCTGCATGTGTTCAGGGATAAACTGAGTAAACTCATGGTCCTTGACCATCATCAGGATGTGAGGCTGTGGTTCTGCTTGGGGCTGAGACCACCTGACTGTGGGATCATTTCGGTTTCCTAAAGCAGAGCTTGGCACACTCCTACCAACAAGTGCCATGGAAGGAAAGAAGACTAGCACCAGCTTGCTGCCATCACCAGGCCTCTTTAGAGACTAAAAAACCCTGGAAAATACTAAGAGTCATTTGATGACCTTGGGACCTGCAGGGCGTCTCTTCTGCTACTCTTGCTTTGCTGATACATGATATTTGTGGTACTCCTGAGATAGAGGAGACCCTTAGAAAGGATCCTTGATATTTCGGAGGCCTGTTTCCTCCAGGAATCAACTCCCGTCAGTTCATACAAAGATTTTTCACACACAGAAGCTGAGTCAAAATTCTAGTATTATTGGCAAGGTTTGAAAATTTCTGACCCATCTGCTTACAGCAAGCATGCATGCCCTGCACCTTGGCATTCTCTTTCCACATGGGTGAACAATTTTAAAATTCATTTATCAGTTTTCCCCCTCTTGTGACAACATGGCAAAAAGGCTTAGTGTTTGTATTTGATCGATGGCCTAGAAAATGAAGGGCCAGTTATGATTCTTCTGGGCTAAAACAGATTGTCAGCAGAAACGTTGCCACTTATTTTCATGGGGACCAAGTTTTTGCCATTGCCTGAAAGGGAGTGATCAGCTTTGAGCTGGGTCTTTGAGGTCCTGGTTTTGCAAGCCAGTTTCCAGCCCCTCAGACCAGGCCAGATTTGTTTCAGCCTGAGGAAGTGTCCTTCTCTGTGCTACTTTGGAGCTGGGATTGATTCACAGCATTGCTTTCCAAACAAGAGGAGCTCCCAAAGTACATGTATAGATTGAGAAAATGGTAATCCTTTCTTGAAAAATTTGAGATAGACACAGTTAGGGGAAAAAGTCTCTTATAGTTCTCTGCACGATTTTAAATAATCATAAGGACCAGGATGTGAGTCCTTACCTTTAACATAACACTCTCTTTAGTTTTCTTAGGGACAGTCTGAAGTAATTCATTTCTTTTCACCATGCGTATTATGCTTGAGGGAAAATAAAAAAGCAAGAAATAAGTCTGCAAATATTCACTGGCTTTCACATTTGATTACTGGATGCACAACGTAATATGGTTCCTAAAATGGTGATTGACCAATTTGGATAGGGGAAATGTGTTGGAAAAAGAGCTCCTGAAAGGGTAACATTTTCTCTCTTACCACTGCTGGCACTTATTGATGTGAAAAAGCAAGAACTATTATGAGGGAAATGCAAAGGCTGACATCTGGCATGAAGTATGCAGGGTGAAAAAACTCCAAACACTGGGTCTGAGGGAAAGGTGTGTCTAACACTGTTTGTCTCTGTTGTGCTGGATTAATTTACCCTAGTGTCTTACTGCATGCTATTTTAAAATTAGAAATTATATTGCAAAAATGCTTCTGAAGCAGACAGGAAGGTTTTCAGAGCCAGGTGTAGAGTTTGCTTCATTCATGGGACACTCATTAGAACTTAGGCATGCAGTAATTCTTAGTTATTTATATGTGATTTGTTCTTCTGGTTGTATCATACAGAGTTATTTACGCTTTTGGGAAGAGTAAACTCTGGCTGTAAAACATGTCACATCAAATTGGAGAAGTTTTACATTCATTCTTTTCTTTCATTGCACACGGACTGCAGAAAGCTCAGAAATCACATCCATGAATATATATATTATTATGTATTAATTATATCCCTTGTAAATGCTATGGCATGCTTACAAATCTTTGATTACTCATCCCACCCCAAGCTGAGAAACTGCTGATCCCCACAGAAAAAAGGGAAGACTTTGAAGTCTTCCAACACTGGCTTGTCATGGAGTGAATGAACTTGAAAGAGAAATGTAAGCCCTTACTTCTGATATAGTAGAGAGCTGGCAAGTTCCTACAGATTTTTACTCCCAGATGACATCAGCTTCTCTGTGGCAACTTGCAGCTTGCCTAGCACTGCAAGGTAAATATAGCCATGCTACATAGTGCTCATCACCTCAGAAACCATCTTCGTGTCTTCCCATTCTTAATCCGGGATATCAGCAAACTGCGGAGCAGATGGTTTGTGAACCTGCAAGGGCAGATCTACAACCAGTGGGCACTGGCATGTCTCCCATGCAGTGGAGACAGAGGTTATGCTGATTTATACCCCTTGAGATTCTAGCTCAAGGTGATGGCATCTTCATTTCTGACTTCAATAGGAGCAGGAGCTGGTGTTGGGAGTGAGGCTTCCTTCCACTAGAGAAAAACACAGCTGGAACACAAAGTTGAAGGAAGAGTAGCATTAAAAAACTGCCTCAACAGCAGTGGTTAGATTTAAACACTGTGCACACCTTTAATGTTCCTAAGAGCCAAGTTTCTGATGTGTAAGTGCATTTTTTGTGTGATGCCAAGAAAACAGATGTGAGAGTTATTTCCTAATAGCCACAGGCATTGTCACATGACTAATTCAGCATCTTCCAAAACTGGGTGCCTGCCTCGGCGTGTGATGGAAAGATGGAAGGAAATTGTCCAGCTATGTGGATTCCTTGTGGTAAGGCAAATTTAGCTCAGTGAAGCCCATGACTAACAAATACCAAGCACTCAACTTTTCAAATTATAAAATCACGACAACCTGAAACCTGCTGATAAGCTTTTACAAAGCTTGGGATATTTGGATGAAAGCAGAACATTATAGGACTCAGAAAGATAATTTCATGTTGGCAAATAGGTGCGTGACTTAGATATTCTGTTTTGGGATTGAGGCACAGCAAAATTCATTCGAAAGGTAAAGTATGTTCTGCTATTCTAACTGCTTTAAGTAGTAATCTAAAAACCAGCCACTCTCTGCAGGTTATTCTCTGTTTTGTAATTGCCCTGAAACTCATGTGAAAGAATCTGATGGTACCATCTTCTGGCATGGAGCTGTGGGAGTAGGTCACACTCAGAACAAACTACCTCATAGACCATTAAACTAAAGTTTTTTCATTCTAAGAAAATATCTCAACATTAATGATGGAACTAGAACATCCTCCTCTGATTCCCTTGCAATTTGTCATTCTCTGATTACCCAGTGAAGTACATCCTGCTGCTTCATCAACTCTCTGCAACAGTCTATATAGCTCTGCTGCTGGCTGCCTTCTTGTTCCTCTCTACCTCTTATCTCTCAGCAGCCCTGAGCCCTGTTCTCAGGCCAGGAACAAAAATTTAACCCTGTCAGCTCTGCAATGTTTCCTGAGCTATGTCCATGCTGCAGAACCACCTCCTTCAGTCCAAGCTAAAATTTTGACTAGACCTCTTTAAAACTGTACATGACGCTGATCCAGAGTGTGCTCTTGTTTCTCTGCAGCCAGCACTTATTTCAATGTCTTTCGTCTCTTGTTTTAATGTTTGCATTGCCAGGTCTTTGTCATAAAACTTGTGTGTGCTAGCTGTGTCCACCACATGGCTCTAGTTTGGGGATTGCAACTTACAAGTGCTACAATATACACAGATGCCAAATAACAGTAGAGTAATATGAAGTTTGCAGTTTGTATGTAACTATGTGTGTAACTAATCTGTGAGTCCAACTCATAGTGAGAAAGTTTGCTGATCTACATTCAGGTAAAATGCAGTGTACTTTCCACTGAACCTTAGCCTAGCCTATAGAGAGGCTTATATTGTGCCCACAGGCATACAGTTAAAAATATCTCACCTTAATGCAAGGAAAAGTTAAAAGCTTTCCCTTTACTTCTTTTTATTCTGCTTTTTTATTTTCAGTCTTGCTTTTCCATGTCTTTTTATTCTCATTTAACAAAAATGAGATATATATTCACAAATCAAAAATTCACCTGATATGATCTGACAAATCATATTTTTAAAATGTTCCTGGTTTCATTAAAAAATTCCATTAAAATAGCTAGTAAAAACATTGTAGTAGCATCGTATTTTTCAATAGATTACAAATTCAAGTCCCTGTAATAACATCTTTTGGTCAGCTAGGTGTAGAACTGCCTGTGGTGTAGAGCTCTCGTATAATTTTCTTTATTTACTTACCTTTTATTTGTATCAGATAGGCTGTCTAAATCCAACACAGGAGGCAAATGAAAAAGACAGGCCAAGAAATCCCACCCATGTCTTGAGTCTATGGCCTTCTATGAAAAAATCAAGTTAATATGCCAGCACTGCTGTGGGCACTTTGGGGACCCCCTTTGTAAGGCTGGTGGATCCTGACAGGTGCAATGAGATTTTTTACACCTAGAACTGCCGTATTTGTCACTTACTGAATAACCCGCACAGACACACAAGCTGGACCAGGTCTTCCCCGGGGCAAAGGTAGTGGTATGAACTGTCACCTACAGGAGATGAAGGGCTTGGGGATGGTGTTTTACCGAAACTGGGGCGAGGTGGCCTTCACGTTGTCCGAAGGAATGGAGGAAATAAAAAGTTATCAACCTCAAGACAAAGAGGGAGAAATTGAAAATACTACAGTGAGGAACACAGGGTAAGCTAAGGACATAGGGGAAGCTAAGGATATAGGCAGGTATGGGCTTGGAGACCATAAAACTCGGCTTTGGCTATCTTTCTCACCTAGAGAAGACAGGCTCTTGTGGAGTCCCAGGGATCTCGCAGAAGAGGGTAGCTGGTTTGGGGGATTTTTCACTTAAGGGATATACTGGTTTTTGTAATGATATCTGGCCTCTAGTGTTTTATTTTATAAGGAAATGCAACAGTATATTTGCACAGTCTCTGGAAAGGCTATTTATATCTGCATGTATGCTTCCGTCTCCCTGGCCAAGGCTTCACAATGGTATTTTTTAGGACAGAAGATTCAGCCTTTTGTGAGAGGATAAACTTATGCTCAAGAGCCAGGACTGCACCTGAGGAACAGAGAATAGGAAACAGGGTGTTCGGCAGAGGTTGAACTGTGATTGTATACCAGAGGCCCCACGATTAAAAGGAAGGTACCTAGACATGGCTGGGCTCAGAAGCTATGAGACACCCTGGGAAACAGGGATTGGATCTCCTAGTACCTAGGTGATGAGCAGTAAGGACATTTGGGTAGGTGCCATCACAGGTGCGTCATTACTTGCAAAGCTGAGTTATTACCAGTCTCATTTATAAAAGTGACAACTTCAGGAGCATGCACAGCTCCCCATTTAAAATTCCCCATTTAAATAAGCAAATTGGCACTTGAAAGAAGTTTTAGGTGCTCATGTTTTTGCCCTGCCACACCACTGTGTGCCCAGTGTTTGATTATGCATGAGTGTACTTGTTGATCATGCATGAGTCACTTGTGAAGAAACAGACGGTGCTGCCCCAGGAACTGCAGCAGCTGTCCTCAGTTAGTAGTATCTTGCAAGACAGGAGACCAAAAAGCAAAGCTCGTCAAAGGAGAGAAGTGAACGCAGTGCTAACATCCTCCATGGTTCCCTTCCCTGCCTTCCTCCTGGGGCAATGTCCTCGGAGCTGCCACATCACTGTGGATGCTCTGCAAAGTATTGTAAGGTGATCTTGTGTGTTCCCCATGGCTCATAGTCCTCCATACCATTCTCAGAGCCCTGACAAGGGACGCAGGTCTTCGGCAAAATAGCCAGACAGGTTGGTTAGTTTAGTTCCTTTTTCTTAAGCCCCTTTTAAAATACGGTGTTAGATGATAGAACAGTAACTTAAACACTTGTTGCAACCCTGATGGTTTAAAGGCATGAGCAGGGCTTAGGAGAGATAATGCAGTGAGGCTGTCTGTAGAAGACTTTCAAGTGAGTAATAATTTTGATTAAACACAGCGTTCACATCTCACCAGTTTTACCATTGTTTTAATACTGAAAAATAATAGATCCATTAAGAAGCCTGTTAGTGTAACCAGCGGCATTTGTTGTATCTTGGTCCAAAAACATGTCATTCTTTTTAAAGGAAATGCCTTTAATTTTGGAGGAAAACTTTGAAGTTTCTTTTAGAGGTACTGCAGTGCCCTTGCTTAGGTAGGAGATTCTTTCATGCAGTGTGTTTCATAATTTCTGCTCTCATGCATCATTTTTCAAATCTTCCCTCATCAAATTACCACAGCTTTAGGGTTCCTGAAGAAATTAGTGTAATCACTCACTGTAATTAAATGTTTCATATTTTATTAGACACTTCATGCAATATGCTGCATGGAGATGTCACACAAAGCCTGCCATATCTTTATGTATCTCTCACACACCTGATTGAATCAGTAAGTGCAAAGATTTATTTCCTTCACATCTCCTGTGTTGCAGAGATGATGTATTGTTTTGTCTCAGGGAGGCTTTTTCATACGGACTGGCAGCTGCCAAGAATGGCCTCGCCTGCACCAGAACATGAGGCAAAGGGAGACAGCATGAAGTCATGTTGTGTAGACAATAGCGTGCTCTTCTTAAGATGGAGAGATAAAAAAGGACTGAGTAGAGGCCCACAAGAGCACAGACCTTTGCCGTGCATCCCGGTATGACCAGCAGTCCTCACCTGACGTTTTGAATATCTCTAAAAGGGAGTTTTCTTCCCTCATCCAGGACTTGGTCAACCAGGCTAAACAATTAAAATTGTCCATGTAAGTCTCAGAAAACTGTCAAGAAGTTAGGAGTTTGGCATTAAATTATATCACTGGGAGGATTTTTTGGTCTCAGTTTTCAAAAGCTGAGGTGTCGTTAGTGAATTTATGGGGTACCGTGGAAGGCAATTTTCATTGTTACAGCATAAGTTACTGAGAAGCCTGAAAGAACTAGTTCAGAAATAAACTAACAACCCACAAACATCAACTCATAAAATAAGGAGAGAGTGATGCTAGCTATAAATGCCTCATCTCCTGTGTTGGTCCTGAAGGACCTGCCCAGGAGTTGCTGGGAAGTGTGCTGTTGCTCCAGAAGGAATTAGGCCCTTTCCCACATTTAACTTATCACTTCAGATGTTTTCTTTGATTTCCAGATCTAGTTTTCTTTATCTCCTGGGTATAAAATAAGAAAGGAGAAACAATGTAAGAGTCACATGAAATGTAGTTCTTGAAACCATGATCTCCAGAGAGAGGAAACCATGCAAGTAGCTGTGTAAAAGAGAGGAAAAAAAAGAAAATTTAATAAGTTGCAACAGAAAAGGAAGTTCCATGACATCATCAACAAGAGGAAAAAAAAGAAGAAAAAAAAGGACCAGAACAGTAAAATTCAGAATTAAAGCAAAGAAACATGAAATACTTATTCCAGCACAGAAGCAGAAAAAATAATGGAAAGAACAACAATAAAGGAGACACATTACAAATTACCTTAAACTTAATGTTGAATCTCTACCACCACATTAGTTTGCCCAGGTCCTTTATTTTGAGACAACAGCACATTAAGCTCAGGATATTGCCTTGGAGACCTGAAGTAGGGTTTTGTACTCTGGCAACTGTGTCCACATCATTGCTCCTGAAGTCCAGGCTGTGCAGCAAGAGTATCCCCCTCTTTGTGCACTGCCGAAGTTCTCAGCCCTTCTTTGCAGCAGAGGAAACAGTCATTGTTTAATTACAACATGCTGCTTGAGTTGCAGGTTGCCATTATTGCTAACAAGCTGTTTTCCCATGATTCTAAAAAGCGTAGTCCTGAGGACAAGGCTGAACTGGGAAGCAGGGAACCTGCCTGCTCTACCCAGGCATGGCCTTGGCCTGTTGTGTGATTATGGGTACATTTTGCCATCTCCTTAACAGGATATGTGCTATGATTGTTCTATACATAAAATACAAGGACATATATAAATGTGCTTGTGTGGATGCATAATAATATATATACACACACACATATATGAATGCATGAAGTATTAAATTTTTTGCCTTCTTGACACTTAATGCAAGTTGCTTGTATAAATGGAAAACCAAATTGCATCATCCACTGTAGTATTTTTTTAGACTTAAGTATCTGTCTTTAAATCAGTAATACTAAGGAGACACCACACAGGTACAGGACATCTCCTAGATATGGTGAATCTCAGCAGCCATTAGATCATGCTGTCCTGCACTTCTGATCCATTCTGCTGTCTGTGCTAGTGCTGGCTGGAGGAGGCGTCACGCCTCAGCACTGATGTCCGTCTGTGCGTCCACATCTGAGCAAAGCAGGGAACAGAGATCAATTACTTCCATCACTCACTCCTTAACAGGTTTTTCACCCAGGGCAAGCAGTTGAAAATGTCTTTCCTAGATAAGAAATCCCATTTCCAATGTCAGTTCATAATCAGGCAGGACAAAAAATGAAAATGGTCATTTCAAGCTGGGTATGCACCTGCCATTGTCACTGCCAGCAAATCCACTGTGCGCAAAGACAGGGCTGGTGCTGGGAAAGTTACTGGCTCAGCAGGTACTGATAAAATGCTAATTTTAACAGATCGGTTTTTTTAAGCTTTTGAAAAATACATTGTGGTCGGATGTCTCATTGTTGTGAGCGGGTTTTAATAAAATCTGCAGCTTTAAGCTTTTCCTTATTATTTGCTGATCAAGCTGGGACCCAGTTTGTCACATGTTTCTTTCTTTAGGACAAGCACCTAAACACTTATATAATGTATTTGAAACCTGGGTTGCCTTATAGAACAACCCTGTATAAAGCTTTCCAGAGGAATAAAGGGCCATCAATGGTGAGGCTGTATAAATAATATGATAAATTCATGGGTACCTTTTTTCCTGTTTGTATCACAATACATGCACAGACAAGAAACCATGCTAAAGCACATAATTAAGATTGCTCTATCAATTAACTCAAATTAGGAAATGCCAGAATGAAGATTGCCTGTGTGCTCTCATTTCTGTTGCTCTTTTACCTTATGCAGCATGCGCAGTTTTGAGAATATCCTGTAATAATTTTCCCGTATACCTATGCCTCAATAAGTGCACAGGGCAGGTGAGTCCCCTTAGTGAACAATTATTCAGTGTTTTATTCCAGCCTTGCTATTTAATATGAGGTTTTACACCTTATTTGTTACTCATCTCTATAAATCTTGCTGCAAGAATGAAGTTAGTAACTTCTTTATAAATTTTCCTGTGGTACATACCATTATGAAGCCTGAACATTTTGAAAACAATAATGAATATATTCTCCCACTAGCTCTGTAGGATAATAGTGAGAATTACCTCCATCTTAGAGTGGGCAAGCTGAAGTACAGAATTAGTAGAATCAGAACTATGCCCTAAGTTTAGAGACTTACTTTTGAGTATATGGGATACTAGACTATCTACTACAGACATTCTATGTTGTTATTGGAACAGCCTATGTTTCAGCCTTGAGGGTGAAATGTGCAAATTAGATACTGTTGGAAAAACCATATTGTTACTATGTACCTGAAGTTTGTACTATGTGGTAGCTGCTGCACATACGACAAAACGGTGCTCCTTACAGTCCACTGCTTTTTGCGTTAGGTTTTTTGATTTGGTCCCCTTACACAAAAGATGCATTTTTAATTTTTTTGTAGCCAGCAGAGGATGAACAGTGAACAATTCCAGCCTAGGGCTTAGATCATGAGCCACTCACCCCATCTCCACTTTTTCCTCACACTCAAACTCCAGTCTCTCTTTTTGAGGTCCTCATGCTGGCTCTGTCTTTGATCAGTCTACCCATATCGCTGCAGCCTACAAATGTAGCCAAGAAATGTAGCTTCTTACTTAAGCAAGAAAACTACTGTTAAAAGGCAGCATTGGTGTGAGAACAAATATTTACCAACTTCTCACTAAGACATTTAGGCTATAATTTAAAGAAAGATGCTGAGGTATTGGAAAAATGTGCAGTATCCTTTTGCCCATAAAATGGACAAAGAAAGGCTCTTTTAAGATGCAGGTGAGTGAGATTCCAGATAAGCAAGTGTGTATGTGGTGTCTCCAAGATCTGGGGTACCTTTTATTACTGTGGGTACTGGTCCTTTGCTCCTGCCTCAGCCAAAACATGTTCCTTAGTCTCATCAGGTGCATTCCATCCCAAGCAGAGTGAGGGCAGGTGCTAAAGCATGCACATCTGGGTAGAGACTGTCTTTTTTTGCTAGTGTTCAGGGTTCTGAGTCCCTGGTCACGGCGGGCAAAAGGAGAGCTTTGTTTCCCCACTCAGCCACTGAAGATGGATGGACAGGGGACCCAAGAGCTCTGCAAGTGTGAACACACCATGATGTGCGCAGGGCAGTTTTTGCTTAATTTGTCTTCAGCATTTCACATTTGATAAAATGAAGGTCTCCATTTAGTAGGGGTGAATTTTTATCAACTTACAAACTGGGCAAATTTGGGAACAATTTCCCAAGAAGGTAGGTGTGTAGGAAGAAAGCAATCTTATTCAATTTGTCAAATCTTGCCTAAAGGTTACAACACCTTGGTTGCTCAGGGCGAAGGGCTCAGAAAGACTTTTTTAACAAATGCAAAGCAAGATATATTCCCTAGTGTCATGGCTTAACCCCAGCCAGCAACTAAGCCCCATGCAGCCCCTTGCTCACTGCCCCACCAGTGTGACTGGGGAGAGAACTGAAAGGGTAAAAACTGGGAAACTCATGGGTTGAGAAGAAGACAATTTAATAGGGAAAGCAAAGGCTGTGCACACAAACAAAGCAAAACAAGGAATTAATTATCTGCTTCCCATGAGCAGGCAGGTGTTCAGCCATCTCCAGGAGAGCAGGGCCCCATCACATATGATGGTTACTTGGGAAGACAAACACCATCAATCCAATCCAATCAGTCCCCCCCTACTCCTTCTTTCCCCCACTTTATACACTGAGCATGGTGCCACAGGGTCTGGGATATCCCTTTGGTCAGTTGGGGTCGCCTGTCCTGGCTGTGTCTCCTCCCAGTCTCCCAAGCACCCCCAGTCCCCTCCCCAGCGTGGCCGTACCAAAAGCAGAAAAGGCCTTGGCTCTGTGTAAGCCCTGCTCAGCAACAGCAAAAACACCTCTGTATTATCAGCCCTGAGTTCAGCACAAATCCAAAACACAGCCCTGCTCTAGAAACTGTGAAGAAAATTAACTCTACCCAGCCGAAATGAGCACTCCTAGTCATGTAATTTTAAGTGCCCGAACTACAGCTTTCTGCGATTTATACAACTGCAGAAACCATTACTGCAGAAACCTGATGCAAACATCTGGCATACATAAATGTCAGTCCAGGCAGTCAATGTTTGGTGAACGTGGAATTGAGGGTCTTACAGTGTAAAGTGTCTGGTAATCTTAACAATGGGTGGAGTTACCAGCCGTATCTGTAATATTAAATTTCACTGCTTCAAAACAGGTTGCAAGTGCTCTGTGTCCTTGCTGTATGTCTTGTCATGTTGTTACACAGAAGTAAGATCCCTCATTCTCTATATGATCAAGACACTCATACAAAGATACACACCGTATTTCATTTTTGGGATGCAATTTGGCCAGTGGGTTCACCATCTGTGTTCTGGATCATACCTCCATGTGTTCAAAAGGAAATGCACGTGTGTGTGCATGCAGATACATGTGAGCAGGTGTGCAAGGATGCTGGTGATACTTACCCCATGACTGATTTCATTCCAGAGCTATGACTGTATCTTGGCATTTGACAATGAGTTTCAGAGCAGAGGGTTTCACCCTCCTGCTTCCAATCCGCGGTAAATACATGTCCCATGCTGCTCAGGGCAGCTTCTTCGCAGTGCCCCCTACAGCAAAGGTGGAGGCATGACCTTGGGACTCAGAAATTTCTCCCAGCCTTCTTCTTCAAGGAGGCACGGTGTGGCCAAAGCAGCAGTGCACTGTATATGCAGACAGAGCCTGTCTTCATATCAGCTACAGTTCAGAGAGTGCAGAGGGATCTGACAAGGTAAAGTGGCAATTAGACCACATTTGGGCATCAAAGATGTTGTATCAGAGATGCAGATATGTGGAAATCCTTTCCGTGAGCTGCAGCAAAGTAAGGCAGAACAGCAGCACCACGCAAAGTGGTGCAGTATCACTGCCAAGCTGATGACAGGCTGTGTACCTCACTGGGTGACTGTTTGTCTCGTTGCACGTGCAGGACAAGCCCCAACACCTGCCTGCATGGCCTCAAACACACACCTGGGTCTGGGGTGCAGGAGCAGCTCTGCACAGGTCTGGGGCAGCAGCTGGGAGGTCCACCAGTCACAGCTTGGGGAGGCTGAGCAGTGGCTGGGCAGACAGAGCATCACTGTGTGCACAGGTCTCTGCAAGGTGGTGGTGCCCCAGGTTTTCAGGCACATTGTAGAAACCATCCCAAAATATGATCCCACCTTTAAATGACAAGTTCACTGACAGTCAAGTGGCAAGAATATTCTTGGAAGGGAGATGTTTAATACTTCCTTCACAGAGGTATGAACCTTCATTTTCCACACCTCAGGAGACTGTCCCAGCTGGTGTTCTCACTCTAGGCTATAGGAAAGCCAGCAACATTTTCCTCTCCCCTGTGCCTGGTGCAGCTGCAAGGAAAACTGAGCTTCTCCTGGTGAGCAAGAGAAGGGCCGCATGCTGAGGACTCAGGGAAGGAAAAACCCCAGCCTCTCTTGCCAGCATTGCTTCTATGTTTCATCAATGGCTGATCAATATAAGATGCAGAAATAGTGCAAATTTTAGTTAATTTGTACTTAATTAAACTACAACCCTAAATGCTTTTACTGGATTTGTGTCTGACTCATATTGAAGATTCTGACCAGGTAGTGATGGGGAAAGGAGTCTTTGACAATACCCTCTAAATGCCTTTTTAAGATAAAAATAACCTTTTTTTATACAAGGAGAGTAAATTATTGGACTTTGTTCCTGGCACAGTGACTATAAAAATAGCCTGACCCTCTCATTCTATAAACTTACAGCAAATGAGAAAAAGAATTGCTTTAAAGTAGATTTTTATAAAGCATCTACTTGGGATGGCCTGAAATGAAAAGGAATTGCTTTATCTAATCTTGCCAGGAAAAGCATTTCAGCACAGAGGAGTATGAAAGTGAATACTTGACCCTCCTTGGAGGCCAGTTTCCATATGGGGTCAGGCAGAAAGACAGAACCTGATGATGGCTGATGATAAATCCAGGATAAAACATGGAGGCTGACTGAGAGTTCAGGCTTTGTGGTTTATGCTTGAGCCTTATCACCGCTGAAAGAAAATTGAAGTGATTATATAGTACTTTGAACTTAATGGAAAGAAGAAAGATAGTGAATGGTTGATTACATCTCTTCTTGAAGTCATTCAAGTACAGGCCACTGCCCATTAAACTGTTGCCAAGGCAGCTTTAGCTGGCAGCTAGATAGCTCAGGGTCCTCTCTCTAGCCTTCCCTGGTAAAGATTAACTATATCATCTCACTTGCCTTCATCATCAGAGCCAGTAAGAGCAAAAAGTGCTGCAGGAGATTTCTGCTCTTCTCTGTTGCCTTCAGCCTGGATACAAAGCAGGCTGCAATTAAAACAGTGGGATTCCTGGGCTGCTATGAGGATGGGACAACTTGATTCACAGGAATGTAAGAACAATGCTTCCTACATTTCTATAAAACAAGTTGCAAGCTGTAACTCTCCAAAAGATCCTCGAGAATAAAATTACCAAGAATTACTGATGTTTTTCAAGAGATTCTCACGCAGTGTTGAGGCCTGACTCATGACTGTGAATGTTCATGCTTGGCAGGATGCAGCATGTAAGGAACAGCCAGGGACGTGTGTGTTGGGTACCCTGAGGTGCTGCAGGAAGGTGTTGTCCTGGGACCTGATGCGAAGACATTGCTAGGAACAAAGGTGGCAAAGTGTTAGCCACTACTAACAATAAGATCACTTGTTACACAAGTTACACAGCTGCCAGTAATTTGGACATGACAGATTATGAACTTGCTTATGATGGAATTTTGAGAGCCAAAGACATCGTAGTAGAGTGGACAGCAGAAATAGGACAAGTGATGATAGTGACATGGTGACTGTGATTAAATCACTGCACCTCTCTCCCCCAGGGTCACCCTGTAGGATCAGCTCAATGTGTAATAATGGCACCTATTGTCAGCATTAAGGTTGTCACTGCGGAAGATGCTGCAGCTGGTTTCCAGGTTTCCTCCATGGTTCTGCAGGAGGATTGTAGGTCTCCACAGAAAAATGCTGTCCTGGGACAAAATAAAACTGAAGCTTGCACTGCAGTCCACACCACTAAGAGAAAAAGTGCTCAGGATCCAAATGACGGTGAATAGAATAGCTTTGTGCTGTTGCAGGCAGAGCCCTAGTGCTAAAGCTGATGCACTGACAGGTATCAGAGCTTATAATGAGTAGCAACAGCAAAGATTTGAGCCTGTCAATCAGAGACAGCAAGTGTTAATGCATCCACTTTCACACAAGAAAATCAGAAGTACTGTTGATCTTGCTAGCATTGGTTGTCCTGTTTGTGAAAGACTTGACCTGGAGCAGATCTACCAGTCAGAAGTGTCCTCTTGCCTCCTGTTCCAAAAGAAGGACAAAAAAGACACTTGTACTACATTTCTTTATAAAAAGACCTAAAGTCATGAATCTAGTGAGAACTTTATTATTCTTCCACTGCAGAAATACATCAAAAAGAGAGAGATTGCTGTGAACTCCAAGTTTAGCCACAGGAAGCAAGCAGTTTTATGTAATTCAGCCAACCAAGAAGATATATATTTATATAAAGCAAAATTCCTCTTCATTCAGAAATAGAAAAATCACTTCCAAGTGGTACATTCTTGGTCTGTTCCCACTAACAGTGGCATAAGTGGGAGCTTGTTTGGTGGAATAGAAAGAGTGTCTAGGAACTGTTTAGGTACACTAACACTGTCTTTGAAGGGAGTGTGATACCATTTTTGTGCACGTTTACACTGTGGCTAGGTTGTGGTGTGTTTCTCAGTTTCAGCATATGAGAACAGCCTACCCTTACTTCAGAGCAACACCACCAGTACCTCACAGTCATGGTCCCCCAAAAGACTTCAGCTTCTTCTGCCCTCCACCCACTCACTCTCCAGTCCTCCCTTCTCAACTCCTGCTACACCCTGCCAGCAGAAAGCTGGGGGACTTGGTGTTCAGGAGAGATATGCTGGCTGGTGGAGGAATTGGTACCCCTAAAACATGCCTTTACTGAAGAAATTAATCTTCTCCTCTAAGTAGTTATTGATTTTGTCAAAACTAGGAACTAAAACTTTCTGTCCCTTTGTCAGATGTGATTTCAACGGGCTGAAAAGCTCAGAGGAATGACGGTCCAAGAGAAAAGTAGTAAAATCAAGCTTTCTTAGGAGGTAGGGGAAATAATGATAAAAATAACCCATTTTCAAGCTCTTCAGTTGTGATCTGTCATATGCAGGCATACATCCTGACTTTTAGGTATTAAAAGAAGGCAGTTCTTTTAAAAAGGTAGAAAAGCAATGTATATACATGTGTATACATAAGCACATATGAAAAAATGGTAGAATAACATCAAAAAAGAGTTTAGACAGTGAAGCCAAAGAGCAAGTTTTCTTGAGGCAAACTCAAACCTCAATCCTACTTTAAATGTTTTCTCAACTTTATGGAAAAGGTGATGCAGACCTGGATTCATAGTCAAATGCCCTAACAGTAATGAACTCAACATGGCTCACAGAGCCTGACATGCCTGATGGGATTCCTCCTCACATTTTACTCCAGATGGAAGCTAAAAGTCATAGCACTAAGACCATGGCTCATTTCTCATTATGAGCTTCTTGGTTTTACAGTGATGTTTGCACTTTCAGAGAATGTTCACCTATCTTGACTCCTGGAAGCCAATACCTGTTATGTCTTCTGGGAAAAAAAACGGGGTGTTTGTGAAACTGCCATGGCCCTGGGCCCCATTAAGTTAAGCAATGTGTCATAAATACCAGAGGTGTTTCAGGGTGTTGTTCTTGTGGCAAGAGCTTCACCTTGGCACAAGGATCAGAGGAGGCGCAAGAACTCTGTTGCTTGAAACAACCCTTATAAGGGTGAGAAGTTGGAGAAGCAAAGGTGAAAGACACTTCTTCGTTTTCTGATGGTACCTTTGCAATGCTGGGTACTTCCATGCCCACACAGAAAGGATTGTCACTAATCTCTTCTCATCCTGGTTGCTGGGTCAGACTCCCACAGTGTGAAACCTCTGACGGTGGTACAAGAATTTCTACCTTAAGTGCACCCGAGGCTTTGATATTGCTTTTCCCTTTGAAATGTTCTGAGGTGAGTTTTTTCAATCGAACTCTGTACTAAAAAGCCTTCTACTGCCTTGGAAAATACTCTCTAGAGCATCCATGCTTCCCAGATATCCCAGCACATCCCACGGCCATGGCAGCCTGCAGACACTGCCTGTGGGTGTCTTGCACCAGACATGTGTGAAGGAAGCGGATGCATGTGCTGGGGATGTTTGGAGTGCAAGGGTCCCACGTGCCCAAGAGGTTGGTTTTTGCTGCCCTCATCCCCAGGACTGCTGCATCTGTGCTGTGTGTGACACATACCAGGGCAGCCAGGGCTGTCCTCTGGATGCACAGTAGGTGGAACATCTCCATAATGTTCCCTCTTAACCTTTTCCTTGTTAATATACTTCAGCTTCTTCTAAACCATGTTTGTACACAATGAACTCAGAATTATTTGGCTTTTAGGATTTAGCTCTGTTTACCTGCTTCTTTCTTTATATTTGACTTACTCCTGGATCTGCAGGACTCCTCTTTGTTTATCTACACATGCTGAGCCTTGTTACACAAATGCAAACAGGAGAATGAGTAGGTGTGTGGTAAATGAACCTCTGCATCAAACTGGCATTTATAATTACTTTGTCATTTCCTAATGGGAGGATAATGAAAAAATCGGGATAAGAAATCAAGCACTGAAACAGGAATGACATTTCTGAAGTGCGTGTTGCAGCTGTAAAATAATAACAATCTTTGTGGTCTTGCTACATGTTGATGATAAACACATCACACAGAGAGGAGGATAAATGGGACAAAATTATTTCTGCAGTGAGTTCTCTGGTTCTTGAGATTTCCTGGGATTTAAAAACTCTGTTTTTCACTCTTAATGGTAGATGTTTACTTTTATTTTTTTCTGTTTTAAAGGTTGAAGGACGGAAAAGAACATCTGAACTACTCAGCACTCATAATACATGTGTTCCATTGGCTTAATCTGATCACAAAGCTTACAAGCTCCACTAGCTATGCCAGGAGAGCTTGTAAATTTTTTAAATTAAATGAAGAGATTAGGTTTGTTGAACACGCAAAAATCTATCATCTTTGCCAATGGAGCTATTAAACTCTTTGATCCACAGCTGTTTGGCCTGAAGTCTCTCACAAGCCAGCTGATCTTCATTCTCTATCCTGCCTTTTGCCAGGTACAATCCCCAAAAGCATCTGAACCCCACAGGAGCCCGAGTTCCTGTGACTGGGATCTTTGTGTGCAAAGGTGCACATGGTGGGATTTGTCCCACCTGGCAGTAGCTCTCAGACACAGGGTATGTCATCTCAGCTGGCTGTTCAGCTCTACCTGCAACCAGCAGGGATGCCTGTGAAGACAGCAGGCTGGTCTCAGTGTGGGACACTGAACCTGTTCTAGCTGGAATGCTGAACCACCCGTCTCCTGTCAGTGGTCATGGAGGTGCCTGGAGAACTAGCTTTCAGCTGATGCTCCATGGTGATCAGGTCAAAGGGCTAACCCAAATGAAGGACAGATAAAATGGGCAGATGGGCATCCATTTCAACACCCATGGGATTCACTACCTCTGTGTCTTTATTTGT
The DNA here is from genome assembly GCA_013399875.1 of Gymnorhina tibicen. Classification (NCBI taxonomy): domain Eukaryota; kingdom Metazoa; phylum Chordata; class Aves; order Passeriformes; family Artamidae; genus Gymnorhina; species Gymnorhina tibicen. The sequence goes on along the minus strand of VXAZ01010346.1, from coordinate 547,250 downwards.
AAGTCCTTTGAGGATGTGATCCAAGCCTCATATCTTTATGTAATTCTCTGCACAAGGACACATGCCAGGTCTTCTGAGGAATTATCATCCTTTTATAATACAGGTCACATGACAAGTTGCATTCCTGTCTCCAGGAAAGGGCTAACTGTTAATTTTAATTAACTGTTTCAGTTTTTTAAGGGAACAAGGCTCATGCTCTTTGCCCTGCCTTCCTATCTTCTCAGACAACCCCTTTTAATAAGCTCATTTCCTCTGGCTTTCTTCCTCCATAGCCTCGCAAAAATTCAGTTTTCAGATGCTCAGTGGCACGACTTGAGCACAAAAGGTAAAATATCTCCATGCCCCAGATTCATCTACAGCTTATGAGTTAGAACTCTGTCATGAAATGTAGACTAATAAACATCTCAGCTTTCCAGGCTGAGGAGTTGTACTCAGCACTCCTCACCCTTGCCTGGATGATTACTTTAGAAATTAATCTACTATATCAAAAACTCACTAGGGTCTCCATCCTCACGTTCTTTGAATAAGAAAGCACAGCCTTGGATCTAGCCTTCAATGTAGGATTCATATCTCCTACCTTTATCCCTCCGTAACACAGACCTCTGGTTACCTGTACCCAGTGGGTTGTTTCAGGTTCCTAAATCCAGATATGATGACAGATTGGGTTTCAAACCAACCTCTCTGATTACTGCTTCCTTTCATCTTAATGGTGTCTCTTCTTTCCAGGTGTGATAGGTGAGGAAGTCCAAACTCTGTGAGGTACCTTACCAGAGACAGAGATAGGTACCATCAGGTGTACACCTTCCCTCAGGTCACTACCACCCCAGAGATTTCTGAGGAAACTAGAAGATAAGGGCTGATCCATAGGAAGACATAAAAGCAAGGATAGCTATTCTATGAACCCAAAATGGACACTGGGCTATACACTCAACCAAGTAATCAGTATTTCAATCACGTTAGAGCCCTCGGTTTGCTAAATGAATCAACTCTCTGAGTCTCTTTGCACAGAACAAAATTTTTCATCTTACCTCTGCCATATGAATTTCTTTCTCCAGGATGTGAGTTGTTGGCCTTGTTCTTGATATGCTAATTAATGTGCTGTGCAAGACTGTGGATGCTTCCCTATTTCTACTGGAAGTACTTTCCCTAACAACATCCATGAAGACATTTGCATTTTGTACAGCCCTATCCACCTGGGCTCTCACAGTTACTCCTGTAAGTGAATAAAATTAGCCTTTCTTTCTCCTTCTCTTTCACTTCCTCACATTCTTGCAGAGATGTAGTAGTGAATTGCCAGACTACTACAGAAATCCTCCTGTTAGATGTTAAAGACAAGATCTTGAAATGTATGTTAAATTTCAGACTACTACTATTTTTCCAGATCTGTAGGTTATCTGTTTCTACCTGTACCATGTTCAGATGCCTTTCTGTGCCATGCTGTCTCCTGCAAATGTCTAAAGAGCAAATTTCATTTACACACACCTACTTTTTCAACCAAAGTCCTTTAAAGAAACAGCTGTGAAAAGATTCTGGTTCCCAGAAAAAGCTGCAAGTTGTCCTTTAACACAACCCCTTGCCATCTCCTTTTAAAGGCATTTTGTACTTTCTTGCTACAGTTTGTATTTTTTTCCTTTTTGTCTTTTCCATTTTACCTAGCAATTTCCCATATCACAAGTGCTTCTCAGATGTTTGGACAGCTTCACTTGGCTGCAATTACTTTCCTTAAAGCAATCAATCAGCACTCTTGCAAGCAGAAGCTTTAGGCTGGCTTGGTACCCTCCAGCTGGCAGGTGCAGGCTGTTGTCCTTTCTTTTATTTTTCATTTATCATTGTATCATTAATTATTCCTTTCATTTAAAATTCTTCATGTACTCTTGCGTACTATTACAATCAAGCTAACAGGCCTTTAGATGCAAGTTCACTTTCTTAATTATGGTTACTATATTTACTGTTCTCAAGTCATGTGGATCCCTCTCCTTCACAGCTTGACAAAAGTGTTTAGACGGGCTGCCAGGTCTTCAAGTGTCCTGCAGTGAGGGATCTGCTCCCTGCTGGCTGAGCACATCCAACTCTCAGAGTTTTGTATCTCCCCTGAGGAAGTATTTTCAATTTCCTGACACTCATCCCATATCTGTCCTCCTTTTCTCCAGAGTTTAATGTTCTTACAGAAAACCTGTAAATGAAGCTGAGCTTGAGCTTCATTTACTGTTTTCACACACCTATGCCAGCATTAATCCTCTCAGTATAAAAATATCACATATTTTCTCCTCTAAAATCTTTTTATTTCAATAGCTAAATAACTTTTTATGATTTCCTTTTATTATTACTATTTAATTTCCTCTGCAAACTTCTAACTTGGTTTGACTTTTGGCAATATTTACCCCAGCCCTGTACTTCCTGGCCTCCAAAACTAAGTTCTCTTTGTTGATTAGCTGTGCTGGACTTTCTAAGGATCCATTTTGGTCTGTAGCCCCTTCCTGCAGGTTTTCCTCTTTTCTTCTGAAGTGAATTCCAGAGAGTTGATTGCAGCTTTTATTGAATATAAATTACAGGTCTCCTTCAGCTGAACTACCTTACAACTCTTTGGACTCACTGGACTCACTAATCAGTTCACTTTCTCAAAACTGGAAATCGGACTTGTTTTCATATATGCCTCCATTTCATCTAAAAGCTTGACTAATGGCTCAGTTTAGCTCTGAAATTTTTGTTAGTCTTTCCACTGGCTGCAGAAACTTGGATCTGTCCTGTTTAAATGTTCTCCAGGGCTGAGGGTGTAAACACAATGTTATGGGCCATGGTTTCAGCTGGTTTAAATTGCTAAAGCTCTGCTGGACTCTGGCCAGTCAAGAGGAGTCTCTCTTGTCTAAGAAGCTGAAGTTTTCATCAAAGTATTTTGGAAGCAACTGCAGTCTCTTAAATTACTAGAAAAGAGATATTTTTGCCATCTTTCCACAGAAGAAACTGCAATAAAATCTGTATTCTCACACTGTTTATAGTAGTCTCCAAATTAATTTACTATACCTGTCACAATGTATTATTAATGCCTTCCATGTGCATTACCTCATTTGAGAGCCTCTCCTTGTTGCATGCAACAAATGGCAGGAAAAAACAATGTGGCACAAATTGGCACAATGTGTGCAAATATACAAACCTTTGGATTGATTCAATTTTGCAAGCCCATACTCTCGCAGTCCTCCTACTTGCAGTGATTGCAACTTACAGTTCAGACAGCTGCAGCAGTAATGAGAGACTGGGAGACAAGTGCCAATCTTCAAAATCTCCAGTGAGCTGAACAGAGCAGGCTACAGAGGGGCCAGAGGTTAGTTAACATACCAAAGTTTGACTAAGTGGCAGCATACTGAATTGGACAGCAAGATTACAAAGTCTGAGAGTGTTAGACCCTCACTGCATCTTCCCCTCCATTACTTTCTACCACATCTCTATCACCAGGTGTGTCTAAAGATGTGCCAGAGAAGAGGAGGAAGAGAAGTCAAAAGGACCATAGCACAAGTGAAGCGTGCCAGTTACCTCTGAGGACATCTTGTATCTTAGGGCAAAACAATACACTTCTGTAAGGTTAAAGGTGAAGCTTTTCCACACGAGGTCATAATATTAGCAAAGCCTGTAATGGCTTTCTGCCACCCACCACCCAATGTTAGTAATTTCCTGATAGTATGCTGTTACTCATTCAGTAATAACACAGCATTAGCCGAATCTAAATTGTTGCTTACACTTGACATACTCTGAAGTATTTGCATGTGTGGCTCCTCTCTACTGGGATTTAAACAAAGGGAGATATGAAATTCAGCTTGTCCTTTCCTTCCTTAATCTCCCGATTTATACCTACTCTGAAACCCGTACCAGTCTTACCATGGGCCGCTTGATTCATTGTAACAGGCAGGCTAAGAAAGCAGACATGGTCAGGGGGATTACCTGCCTGGCACAGGAACACAAGCCAGCCACAAGAACCAGCCACTTCATTTTTGGCCGGTATAGACTACTGAGGAAATAAAAAAAAGCCTCAGTTGTCTTTCTATTTTTAACCCTCTGATTGACACTGTGCTCACTTCAGACTGATTGCAAGCCTGACTGCTGAGCACTCTGCTGATGGAGAAGGGAGTGCTGCAGGACAGGAGGAGGGAGCTGGAGGCAGCAATGCAGAGAGGAAAACAGAAGCAAAGATGAGTCCCTAAAAGGCAGGGGCATTCCTTTCAGAGGTAGATGCCTGCTCAGACTCTCTGTATGCTCCACTGTAGTCATAAAGGACCAGAGACTGAGCTGAAGAGAAATAACTGAGCCTGAAAATGTGTCCATTTCCAAATTGTTCTTCTCTTGAGGAGTACCATTCAGTGTTAAGCTAGTGCCACTCAAACCACTTGTACCTCTCCAACACCAAGCTCAGGTCTCAGTGGTCATGTTCACCTCTTAGCATATGCTGTCTCCCTGGGGCACTGCTCACACACAGTTTTCTAAACACTGAAAATCCTCAAATTAGAGAGAGTCATCAAAACTCAAACACTCCTTGATCCACTATAGTTTATACTGAACTAATTTCTGACACTGTAGATTGTTATTAACCTTAAAGAGTGCACAAACAGAAAACTTCACCATCTCCTTCTGTCTTACATGCAAAACATTGTTTCCTCTCTGGAGGTAAAATCCCAGATACATGCACACTAAGGCAAAACAGGTCATCGTAGTTTATATTCAGGCTATAGCAGTTGTTCGCGTTGTTTGTTTCTGGGGTTTTTTTGGGAGGGTGTTTGTGGATTTTTTAAAATTTTGTTTGGTTTGGTTTTAGTGACCGCACACACACATGTATAGTAAATTTTAGCCTGCTGACATGGTCTTACTTTTCTTAGTTGCCTTCTGCAGGTTCTGTAGAGGTAATCCATACATTTCTTGGGGTTTCTGAGGTCCCCAGTTTAAAGAAAGTACTCAGTGTACGCTGCAACACAGAGATGAGGCTTTGGTACACTGTGGTTCTGGATGCAATGCAGCAGCAGCAGCAATGTAGAAATCTGTATTTTATCCCCTTTCAGTGGGTAAAACACTGTGGAAAAATGGAGAAAATGGATATCATTAGGGTTTATAATAGATAATTTGGGAGACTAGGAAAGTCTGGAAAAATGTATTACTTAATGAGTTTGTTTTAGGAGCTTGGCACAAGCTATGTAGGGGACTGTTAGTGTGTAAAATGTGAAAGGGGGAATTTAAAATTCTAATAGGTATTTCTATGCTTGTGTTGATCTGGTGCATCTTCACTGCTATGCTTTGTAATCTGCATGTATCTTAATGCATGTAGCATTTATGCATATTCTGTAGTATGCACGGAGTTCAGGCTGATGCTTTCTGCCAGGCAGCTTAATCCAGTTTGGAAAAACCAGCAGAAGACACTGCAGTTAGTACTGTGCTGGCTGTCCCCCATCAACTATCATGCATTTTCTTCCTGCTTTTCAGCCAGAACAAATATATCAATTCTTCATTTTCCCACGCCGGTGCCAGCTGCAGTGCCAGAGAAACATGCAGCTCTCAAGTAGAGCAAATAAGCAAATGTGTCTCTCCGGTTGAAGGCTTACCAAGTGATGATGGCTGGACAGTACTGCCCTCAAAGCCAACAGCTTCGGGAAGCAGTGAGACCATGGAGCCTTCAGCACTCTTGGCAAAGGCTGGGTGGAGAATGCAGCAAATCCTGGCTAGAGCACTCCTGTCATCTTCTGTCCACAAGGAACTTTACAACTCTCCTTTCTCCTCAAAAAACTGCTTATGGTTTGCAAAGACATGAAAATGTTGGTATGCTCTCGTGTGGTCAGCAAACAGCCCTCCTTATTTTACAGTTCACACTCAGAAGTAGCTCTTGGAGGGGGAACGAGTCTATGCAGTGTAAGATGCAGGGTGTGAGCTGGCAGTGCATCAGCTGTGCTGTGGAAACACAGTGTGCTCCTGGTCTGATGGATGTCTGCAATAACACCAGGTAGATCGTCACCCTAAGGAACAGGGTGATTTTCTGTCTTTGTGTTGTGATCTGGGGTCTGGAGAGCTGCCTGCCAGCTCATCTGGTCATGACGGCGGTTTGAAGCAATCCATCTCTGATGTCCTTTATTGTACTGTTCCTATAGCTTGCTGTGATGCTGTCTTGCTGCTTTTTACATGGATGGTATTGGTGCAACTTTTATGGTGGAAACTTCCAGCTATCAGGCTTGATCTTGATTGTTGTCTCAAACTGATATTCTAATGCCTCATTTTATTCAGCATCTATTTCTAGAGGGTTTTTTTAAGAAAAAAACAAATATTTTGATGCAGGCATTCACTAACTTGCAGAACAATTTATCTCATAAAGATTTGGCTTATTATTTTGCTTCCTTCTTCCTCATGAGGAAAGGTCTGTAAAATTTCCCATGTGCCTACTCCCAGTGTAGAACACAGCATCTGAATGCAGTAACAAATGAACTTTCCTATCCATCTCCTTCATGGCCTCGTGTTTATTCATAGGTCTGAGATAAAAAGATAAAAACTTTCCCTTGGAAAATACTGGCTCTTTCAGAAGATCAGTTTCTTTCAACACAGTAAACAATGTACCCAGAAAGAAAATTGTGCACACTTTCTATTCTGCTACTGTTCTATTCTGCTCCTGAAGGAGTCCCATGGAAGCCCACTAGTGACAGGTCACCAGTCTTATGTCACCCCATTCACTGTAACCCTCTGTGTCCAACCCATCAGCTGGCTGTTCACCCATGGCATGAAGTATCCAGACGGATCCTGTGAGAGATAGTATTGAAAGCTTTACTGAAATCCAAAAATATTACATCAGCTGAGTTCCCTTGATCAGCTAGGTGGATTATCCTGTTATAAGGGGAAATCAGATTCAACAAGCAGGACTTTTCCCTAATGAAAGGAAATGGCTGGTTGTGACTGATGATTTGTTCTTCAGATGTTTTTCAATACCTCCCAGAATAATCTTCTCTGTACTTTTACCAGTCACTGAAGTGAGAGTGACAAGCCTGTAATTTCAGGGTCACCCCTCCTGAAAATTGGTACAACATTAACCAGCTTCCAGTCAACTTAGATCTCTCCATATTCTCAAGAACATTCAAAAATTATTGAGAGGGACCTTGTGATGACACCAGCCAGATTTTGTGTATTCTCAGATGAATCCCATCAAGATTATTAATATATTAGTGATTATTAACCCCTCCTTAGACTGTTATGTTTTTATCCCTTCAGGTGACCACTAGAAATGAACACTGAGCTCACTGCATTGAGGCAAGGTCTAAAATCTGAGATCATGGTCAGATGTGATTGGGTCTGACTGGTTAATCCCACTTGTGCTGATGGGAGATCAGACACTGGAAAATGAAGGATTCACATGTGCTCACTGCTGTTAACAAGTCTTCAGCGGGATGTCAGCTGTGAAAGGAGTAGAAGAACTCTGTACTGGAGTGGTTAGTACTCTCCTGGACCACTGTGTATGACTGCCTGAGAGCAGTTTAAACTGATGGGGCTGAATAAGGATCTCATTCCCGTGTAAATTGTGTCTGCTTTGAAGTCAAGGAAATTCCATTAGCAGTGAACAAGTGTGAGATCAGAATCAAATACCAAAGAGTTGTGATCTTCCTACTGCTAAGAGGCAAGCGTAGAGACTTCATTTTTTAGAGCTTGCTGCTGTGTGAGCTGACGTTTGCTTTGCATAATTATAATTGACTACAGCCATACCCAGGGAAGGGAGTGGTGATGTTCAATGCAGGCACACACATACAAAAGCCAAGGGCAGATGCCTGCAGAATATTGATAACAGAGTAATGCTGGTTGGCAGAAGAGTGGATGTGTAGCAGCAAATCTCTGAATCTCATTCACGTGCACTTTGAAGGCCATTAGCACAGCTGGTTAGGGAAATGAAAAGAATTATAACTCTTTGGTTCCTGTCTCCTTCCTTCTGGGTTTTCTTTCAGACCAAACGCTGCACGTGCCAAAGTACACCTACATCAAGTAAAGAAGTGCAGCATGAAGAGAGGGTCACCTTTTCATATTTTTTTTGTATGTGGATTGTGAGAGAAAACGTGCTGTTTCATGACAGCACAGGAGGGACAATCAAAGTCACGGCAGCAAACCCCAAGATTTAGCATGGAAAGGTCAGGTGCAGTGCTGTCTGAACAGCCCGTTCAGAAACCAGTAGCTCTAGGACTGTCAGAAGCCGTACAAATCACTGAGTAGGTAAGTTTGAATTCCCCGCCACACTGCTCCTGCACAGACAGCTCCTGGCCGGTCTCCCACCTTTATGCCCAGTGTGGGAGGTGGGAGCACTTCAAGCCAAGACAACATATTTTCTGGACATTTTATGACTCTGCTCCAGGGATCCTTGGTTCCTGATTCCTCTTCTCTTGCATTAGCTGTCCTGTCAAATGTCACAGTTGGGATATTTGAGGGAGAGTTTAGTTCTGTCTGCCCGTATTTTTTTCTCATTTCTTCTCCCCAGAAACCCAAGAAAACAAAATGCTGAGCTCCTCTCCCTTTTCAGATGACCAGAGCCAATACAAACACCAGGTAATGGCTTCCTCAGCTGGAGCTCCTCCATCTTGGCAGAGCTGTGGCTGCTTGCTGATGTTACCCTGCAGGCAGGGACCTCTCCGTTCGTGGGATGCTGGTAATGCTGTTAGAAGCACCATGCACACCTCATTTTAACTCACAAGGAATAGTTTTTCTGTTGACATGGGCAGTGAGTATATATTAGATTATCCTCTAGATTGTTCTAGTAGTCTCTGGGGCTCATATTTAAACAGCCTGTTTCGACAATCGTTTGAACATAAAGAGCTTTTAACATACCTTTTATTTTCCTCAGCTTTAGTGGGGAACAGAGACTGTCCTTTAGGTTGATGCATCTGCTTCAGGAATTAAGAATGGAGATCTTTATATTACTCCAGTAATATGATGCAAAATTGAGATTATCCAGCTAAAATCAGCTTTTTTCCCCCTGAATTATGCTCTAGAGATCCTTATGTTTTCTTACTGCTACACAAAACAGTCATTCTGACACCCAAATCTACCATCCCACTGGAGTGCGTCTGTGCCACTTCCAATCCTGGTCCAACTCTGGAGAGGCTGAGGAAGTCATAGAATTATAGAATCATAGAGCAGTTTGTGTTGGAAGAGATCTTAAAGATCATCTCCTTCTAACTCCCTCCCATGGGCAGGCACACCTTTCACTAGACCAAGTTGACCAGAACCCCACTCAAACTGGCCTTGAACTCTGCTAGGGATGGGGCATCCATGACTTCTCTGTGCAACATCTTTCAGTGCCTCACTACCCTCACAGTAAAGAGTTTCTTTCAAACAGATAATCTAAAACAATTTCCACTTGTCTATCAATACTTGCCCTTGTAAAAAGTTCTCCAGCTCCCTTGAAGTGCTAGAAGGTACTGTAAGGTCTCCCCAGATCTTTCTGTTCTCCAGGCTGAGCAACCTCAACTGTCTCAGCCCGTCCTCAAAGGAGAGATATCCTATCCTGCTGATCATCACGACTGTCCTCTTGACTCACTCCAATAAATCCATGTCCTTCTTATATTGAAGACCCTACAGCTGGATGCAGCACCGCAGGTGGGGTCTCACCAGAGCAGAACAGAGGGGCAGAATCCCCTCCCAGGCCCTGCAGCACATGGTGCTTTGGATGCAGCCCAGGACATGACTGGCTTTCTGGGCTGTGAGTGCACGTTGCTGGGTCATGGTGAGTTTCTTGTCAATCAGCACCCCCAAGCCCTTCTCCTCAGGGCTGCTCTCAATTCCTTCTCCATTCAGCATATATTTGTTTTTGGGATTGTCCCTACCCATGTGAGGGACCTTCCACTTGGTTCTTAGTACCTGCAAAGGCTGGGGGCCACACGAAGGGCAGCCAACATCCAGTGCCCTGTAGCTGTGAACAGTCATGGGGCTTCTGCCTTCACCATTTTGAATTTTTTATAGTCAATGAGAGATGGTGGCTTATTTGCTAAGAGTAGAAATACTGAAGGGGGCTGTAGGATGGTAACAACAGCGCAAGGTATGAAAACCAAGACTGTTAAACACTCTTGTCGTTGTGCATGTCACCACGGCTTTGAAATGGGTGATATTATAGAGAGGGGCATGTGACCCAAGACCCATGATGGTCATCAAAGGACAGGTACTGGCAGCTCTGCTGCTGCCCTGTCACCTACCAGAAGGGAGGACAGGCATGGTGGTGAGTCTTAGGGAAGGAGCTGCCTTTACTCACTGGTCAAGGGCTTCATTTCAGAGAAGACCAGTAAGAAACTAAGAGCCCGTATTGAGAGAGAAATTGAACCAAAATAATGGGTTGTATTACATTTGGCACTGACTTGCAGAGTTTATCAAGAGCGGGAACCACAGGGATTGGCTGTCATTTTGTCACACGTTCTGAATCATGGCACTGTGTAAATTTTTGAAGGAAGACATATTGACTTATTGCTGCTGTCACCATCCTAAAATATTAGGCCAGTGAGAGTGCTTTCACTGTAATTTATGATCCCTCAAATGAAGGTCAAAATGTGATTAAAAAAAAATTTCAACAACAAATCAGAGGAAAGTGAAATCTATCTGCCTGAGAGGCAGCTAGAGTCTCTTTGTACCCATGTTCCCCACCTGAAGTCAGACAAATACCACAATCTGGCTGTGGCTCCTAGACAGGACAGTATGCTCTTCTGCAGAACTCAGCTTTCCTTATGCAGGATTTTCTATTTTTTTCAGTCCAGGAAGTTTGCTTGTTATTAGTCTAGTGACCTGACATACTAGTGAGAGCTCTTGCCTTTAGCAAGTTTCTTTACAAAGAACTGAAGTTGTTCTGTCTCAGCCCAATCCCACACAGCATTGCCACCCTCCTACAGGCAGCCCCTCAATAGCAAGTGGAGTGTTTTGGAGTGTCCTGCTTCTTCCAGGCCATCCATTTACATGGAAGTTCATGGAGTATCTCACACTGCTTTTTTTTGACTGTGAGGAGTCTTTCTAGCTAGTAGGAGCAACAACGACAACAGCGCTGGCACTTTCACAAATAGAATGACATTGAAAAAGTAAAATTTACTACCTAAACTATTTTCAGTGAAATTGATTTCTTCCTAGAATTAAAACACAGATGCTCAGGTGCTCTGCAGGAATGCAGATAAAGATGGGATTTTAATGATATCCACTATGGTTTGCTGTAGGGATTATGAAGATCTCCTGTTCCCAGTCACTCAGAAACAATGAAGGTTGGGGGCAGCCTTGACAGTAGTGACCATAAGACTGTAGACTGCAGTACTGAAGGAAGAGGTAGCAGGACAGTGAGCAAAATTACAACCGTGGATTTCAGGAGAGCTAACTTTAGGCTCTTTAGGGGTCTTTTTGGAAGAATGCCATGGAAATAGACCCTTCAGGGAAGCTAGGTCCAAGAGCGTTAGTCAATATTCCAGGATCACTTCCTCCAGGCCGAAGAACAATGCTTCCCAAAGAGAAAGAAATCAGGCCAAGAGGGCAAGAAACCTTCATGGGTGAATAAAGAACTCCTCTCACTACTCAAGTATAAGCAAGAAATACACACGAGGTGGAAGCGTGGTCAGGCCACTTGGGGTGAATATAGATGGGTGATCAGAGTAAGCAGAAATGAAATTAGAAAGGCCAAGGCTCATCTGGAATTAAATCTGGTCAAGGATGTCAAGGATAAAACAAGGCCTTTTTCAAATACATCAGTAACAAAAGGAAAACTAAGGATAATGTGTAAAAGATTAGTAAAAGAAGAGGGGATCCTACAGAGTACAGAGACACGAGTTATTGAATGCCTTCTTTGCTTCAGTCTTTCCTGATAAGACCAGCCCTCAGGAATCTCTGACCCAGGAGACCAGGGTAAAGGAAGGCTGGAATAAAGACTTTGCCTTGGTCAAGGAGGATTGAGATAGAGAACCTAGGCAAATTTGCCATCCACAAGTCCATGGGTCCTGAGGGGATGCATCCATGAGTGCTGAGAGAACTGATGGACACCGCTGTGAGGCTGCTTATGGTCATCTTCAAAAGGTCATGGAGAGCAGGAGAGGTGCTGAGGACTGGAAGAAAGCGAACATCACCCTGGCTCCAAACTGTTTTAACTTGTTCATGACTTGTAAGAAGGGACAGATGTCTCCTCAGCAAATTCACTGAGGACACAAAGCTGAGAGGGGTGGCCAATACCCTGGAGTGCTCAAAAGGACCCTGACAGGTTGGAGAGATGGGCAGAGAAGAACCATCTGAAATTCAGCAAAGGCAAATGCAGGGTCCCGCACCTGGGGAGGAACAACCCCAGGCACCAGCACAGGCTGGGGCTGACCTGCTGGGGGGCAGCTCTGCAGAGAAGGACCCGGGGGCCCTGGTGGACAACAAGCTGTCCGTGAGCCAGCAGAGTGTCCTGCTGGCCAAGAAGACCAGTGGTATCCTGGGGGACACTAGGAAGAGCATTGCCAGCAGGTGGAGGGAGGTGATCCTGTTCCTCTACTCAGTCCTGGTGAGACCTCACCTGTGCTGTGTCCAGGTCTGGGCTCCTCAGGACAAGAGAGACACGGAGCTCCTGGAATGGGTCCAGGAAGGCAACAAAGTTGATTAAGGGACTAGAGTACCTCTCTTAGGAAGAAATGCTGTGAGAACTGGGCCTGTTCAGGCTCAAGAACAGATGATTGAGAGGGGACATCATCAACGTCTGTAAGTATCTGAAGGAAGGGTGCCAAGAAGATGGACCAGGCTCTTCTCAGTAGTGCCAAGCTGCAGGATTGGTACTTTGGTATCCCCAAGACCTAAGCTCTGCTGACTTTTGGTATCCTCTAAACACAAAAATCCATGCCATAACCTGGAATTTTTTGCATTGGCTACAGGATGTGTTTATAATGGAAAAGACAACATATAAAAGTTCAGAAAATCATTTGATTCTGTATTAATAATGTCATTCCTCAATTCTGTGGGAGTTCTATTTTTATACAGGGGCATGCCTGTAAGAGACAACACCAGTTTTTCACAAGAAGATTTCCATATATGGGTACAATTATCTGCTGAAGCCTGTACTAATAAAGTTCCAAACATTAAGTAGTATTACTAACATACCTGGAAGTTTTAACTTTAAATTGCCATCCCAAACTCTTACATGTGTGCCTGTGTGACCAGCCTGGGGAAGCACAGGGCAACCAGCAATTCACATGGGATAATGGCAGATCATATGAGATGTGATCCATGCTGTGATTTCAATTGCAGACCTGCAGCAGCAGTAACATCTGGAAAACACACAAGGATAAACTCTTAGCAGCTTTGCCATTTTGGGACAGTATTTGGAGTAATTCAGCGAGGTTGTTGTCCTTGTGGTACTGGAAGTGACGATGTTTCCATCTGGGGTGAGAGGAGATAGGGCCATGAGAAGCAGTGGCTCCTAAATTGCAGTGACAGTTCCCTATCCCTAAAATCAGGTGATTATTACTATTTAAAAGCCAATTTACAGGTCAGCATTCCATAGCAATGCTTTAGGTACATGAAGAAGTGAGACATGGGTGTGTTTTCCTTTGTTCTAATAATAAACACTGAATAGCTTTGAATTATACATTTCCTTATACTGTGAGCAACACTGTGAAGAAGCTATGCTGCTGGCCAACCCTATACATCAAAGTGAAGGTGTCTTACCTTAATTAGCAGGTAAAACAGACAGCAGGTGACGAGATGCTACCTGCTTTGAAGATAATGATTGAAAATCATAGCTCTTTGTGTCAAGCCAACACCCTTCACTTTACCTCCTCATGACTCTGGTTGAGATGACAAAAGGGAAGGGTAGGAGCATTCTGCTCTGACATCTAATGCAAAGTACATCCCATCCTTCTGCCTCAGGAAGATGAGGAGGATGCTCTGTGGTTAGAATAGAAACTACATTGAAGCAAGTTCACCTGTCCTGCCTTGGGCTTTGGATTGCTCTAAAGGCACAAGATGTTTGTTTACCCAAGGAGGAGAAACACTGAGTACTTTTATGTTTCATGACAGGAGGTTATTCTGTACTTTCTTATGAATACAGAGCTTAACTGAGAGGGAGCTTTGATCAATTATACCCACAGGGACAGATTTTAAAAATAGCTGAACAAAGTAGACCCTCTATATGCAATTTTCAAAAAAAAATAGCTATGATAATGAGTCATGAACACCATTGTCAGAATTAGCCATTGATTGCAAAAGAAGTAATTATTGATAGAAAGTGAGTTAACGCTGGAAATCCCACGCCCCTATTTATTATGGACTTAATTTATTTCACAGCCAAAATATGCAATAAAAATTCTTCCTACTCCTTGTGATTTTCTGATTCGTATGACTAGCAGGTAGAAACTGCACCTTTCAAGTAAGCTCACACACAGCTGAAATATTATAATTCCTAAGGTGAACACAGTTTGATGATTAGTAGCAGTTATCTTCAAAGGGTAAGCAAGGAAAAGGATTGTCTTGAGGCACTGAACGGCATTTTCATTGGAGTTGGGCTTGACTGCTCAAAATTTCTTTGAAAACAACCCTTTAAAATTTTTCGGATTCTAGCTATACTTTGCAGAATAAATAAAAATGAAGGTCTTAAGATTTGTGTTTTCAGGTGTAGTTTGTTCCATATGATGCACTTGTGCTGCAGTGTTATTAGAATAAGTTATTGTGCAGAAATTTTGTCTGGGCATGGTAACCCTTCCCGGTTGCACACAAGGCCTGTTAAGGTTCTGATTCCGTTGCGAGGGCAGGATAAACCCTTGCATTAACACCAGTTCAAGTGAACTGTCTTATACTTGGTTCTTATATTGTCACTGCAAGAACTAGGTAAACACGCGAGAAAATATTCTTCATTTTTATAGAGAGTTTAACGGAAGAGAGGTACCTATGTCTACTTTAAAAACAGGTCTGACAGACAACATATGGTGAGCTCCTGAAAATATTTTCTGATCTTCACCCGCACAGACCCTCAGATCGCACATGCAGGCTTCTCATGGTAATGTTTCCGTGAGTGCTGGTGTAGAGGTCAGGTTTGGAATGCATATTGTTAATTTACTTCCACAGTCTCTGCAGCACAGCTAAATCTGCATCAGGGCCTGAAATGAGGGATGTAAGTGATCACAATGTATCAAATTCTGTTGGGAAATTTAAACAAACATTTTCTAAGATGAAAAGTGTATATTTATTTTGCTTTTTACTTTCCATTACAAATTTGTAATGATTTGTTAATGCTGTTTATTTTAACTGCTGACAGAGTCTGTGAGACTGGAATATTCTTTGCAAGCCTGGAATAGTGACAGCAGCAGTACAAACCTAAATCCTGACAATGTGCAAGAGTTTATTTGATTTATACAAGCTATGTGACATTTACAGCATAGGTGCAAAGACAAAGCTTGCTCGGTGGTAACCTAAAGATGCTTTTGTCTTACAATGGATGTATATGATCAGGCTAGAGGTGGTTGCATAAAAGGTTATTGTGTAACTCACAATGAAACAAACCAGAGATTAATGTTTCAAATGCATGAGGAAAAGTCAGAGATGATTAAGAAATTTAATGTCCATGTAATTACAGTTCTTACCAGACTGAGATGTCCTAAAAGACGATCTCCACTGCTACTTTGCTACTCACTTGATGGATTATTATAACCAAAAAGAAAAAGAAAAGGAGAATAATAATAAAAAAACAGAATTAATGATTCTTTTTATAAATCAGGTCTACACAAGAACTTGCTCTGTCTCCTACCACCAACCTACCTGAAAGTGAGAATGTGTGCTTGTCACCTTCATACAGCAGGTCTGGTTTCAGTTTCAGTGAAATATTTCTTAAGGTTTCTTCTACAAAGCGAGCTCAGAAGAGTTACATATGACTGCTGTACCTGATGTCAGTCCTCCAGGGACACTTCTACAATTAGATACATTTTCAAATTAACCCAAACAAAGAAATAAGGCAATTTGCTGCTACTCTGCAAGGCCTTTTTGAAATAAATGGAACAGATGCCACCTTTGGGTCTGAGTTTTATTAATTGCTTTATAAAACATGCTTTTCTTTTAAAAATACACTCTGAGTTGGCCTGCTGACCCTGGGAATTCAAACCTTATTACTCCAGTTTAAACACTTGCCAGTGTATAGACAGTTAACAAAGCTAAAGCCTCTCCCAGCTGAACACCAGATTCCCTGGGGAATTCAATCAGGCTACTTTATTCTGGTCTTCTAAAAAGTCAGGTCAAATAGCTGTTTGAATTGTAATGATCTCCATGTGAATTCTGGTTTTGATAGCAAATGGTGATATCTCTTCACTTCCAGACAGGTTTATTAATTGCATATCTTCTGCCATATGCAGTGCGATGCTGCTTCTGCTGCTGTGCTGATGGTTTTTTACTCACACCCAAACTTTTAAGTGTGTAAATAGGATAAATAGGAGAGCCATGAGCCCTGCTATCTTGAGATACCAACTGATACCGAGTCTTCTGCTACACTTAATAGATACGTTAAGAGTTATGACAGGATAAGTTGTTAAAAGGTACTATCTATGTCTATATCCATATCCTGGTTCTGGACCAGATCAGTGGGAGTGGGCAGGACCAAGACATTGTGTTATTCGATACCATCTTACATCATTGCCAGGAGCAGGGAAAGGGACTCCTTCTTTGGCTTCCAAGAAGGAAGGGTGTTCCTTTATGGTCAGGGGGAAAGGGGGCAGAGGGTCTGTCCACTATTGCTTCATTGTCCTGGGCTTGGTGAGCATTTTGCATATAAATCACCCTCTCTTTGTACCCTTTTGTTACTTAGTACTGTTGTTGTTACTGTTTCTTATCTCATTGCTGCTTCCGGTAAATTGTCCTTATCTCAGCGCATGATCTTTGCCTTTTGTGCTTCCATCTAGAGGGGGAGGAGAAGTGAGTGCCAGCACAGTTTCACTGGGAGCACTAAATTGGGGAATACCATTCCTAAACCACAACAATCCAGAAAACTGCAGTTTCCGAAGATTCAGAAGGACTTCTTGAATAATTTCATCTGCATTTCCCCTAGGCATGGTGTTAAGAATGATGTTACAGAAGGATCCCAGTATGGCTATAGCAATCCCTAAGAGCTTCTCAGCAGACTGAATGTGTGAGAAAGCAATTAATTATTCTTTTTTGTTTGTTTGTTTAAGTATTTGATTTTTTATACCACTTTCATCCACCCAGCAAATGATAGAGGATAAGTAACAAACAGACATTCAGAGGCTGACAGTTTTCATTCACTAGGTCAACCTTACAGCCTTGAAAACAAGAGTAATCTATTTAAGTCACTATGGCTATTCCCACTCCCAGCAAGGTTAAATTCTGTTCACTTTTTAAAAATTATCTAGCTGTCTGTCACAATATTTCCTTTAGCAGTTGTCACCATAGTAATGTTCTGCTAGATTGCAGTCTAATCTTCCTCAATCAAGGACAATAGCTGCCTTTTTTCACTCAACAACTCTGGAAATTAACTGCATGTCAGACATAATAATATAATTTCTTTTTGAATGGTAGAAATAGATATACTTTTCTCTTTTTGATTTTTCATTGAACTTTGTCTAATTTTTTCTGGAATAATTTTTCTGATACTTCTTCAAAGGAGTACTTTCACTAGGTCTATTTTGCCTGAATTTTACCCCAAATCTTTAAAAACAATGGCCGTACATCTTTGTTTTAATTAAGTGGTTGCTTATATGCTTTATTGAACTGGATTCTAAATTAGATTGATCATGGTTAAAGTCCTACTTAAGGAAAAGACTGGGTCTTTCCTCTGACCCAGAGAAAAGACTGAACTTTCCCTCAGGTAGATTTTGTAGCAGTACAGCACAGTTAGACAGCCGTGTATCCCAAAGGGACCACTTCTCATCAGAAACTGGCACCTAAAGATTTAGGTATTGGTCCTTACTGTGCTGGAGACATTTCTGCTAATGGGGTTTCTGCTGCATTTTCCTGCTTGTTAGGAAGGATCCAGAGCATTCAATGATTACCTAAGACAGCTGTGCCCAGTTGCATACCAGGGTTAGAAAAGCACTAACTTTACTTGTAATGAAATGCCTCATTTGAGGAACAGTGTTACCATTTTCCTTGATGTTCCAGAGCAAAACTTCTAGACAGTGACACAGAGACTTACACTGAGACCACTGAGAATGTTGATAATAAATTTATCTAGGAATGCATATGCGGAGTGTTTTCCTAACTCACTGTGCTGCTATACCTTACTTGGAGTGAATTCAGTGTAAATCAAGAAATGTGGAGACAGAGGGCAAAATATATTGTAATGCTCTGTTGTTTCATTTACAGTGATCTCATACATGTTTAATCTGCTGAAAGGCCGTAAAAACAAAAGTCCCGTACAGAAGCATATCTTGAAGGGCTTTCTAAGCCTGAGCCAGTGTCTGTTAAATGTTATTTCTGCAATCAGGTTACATCAACACTGGCACACTGGCACTGGAAGCGCTCAAGTGCTAGCGTCCCCCCTCCTGAGGCAGTGCAGTCATACCCTGCATTTCCTGCGGTGGTTAGCAGGCACTGCTTGATGCCTGACCATTCCTTCAGCTGACACATATACACCTCCCCTTTCAGCCCTGGTTCTGGCATCGTAGTCAAAAAACTCAGAGGTCCCCGATTCCCTGTAATAAGTGACCTAAAGATAGACATGTTCATAATCACAGATTTTCAGCTGTGTCTGTTGCATACTCTGCACGCCCCTGTTTCCACCTACCAAAGACCTATAGCTCAGGATTCAGGGGAAGGAGGAGTGCGATACATCCTGCCAGCCATCTGTGATACAATCTGTGCTTTGTCTCTTCTACGGTTTTACACAAGTATTTTACTTACGCTACTGTGAAAAAGAGGAAGGAAGGGAGAAAGGAAAAGAGAAAGAGAAAGAGAAAGAGGGAAAGAAAAAGAAAAAGAAAAAGAAAAAGAAAAAGAAAAAGAAAAAGAAAAAGAAAAAGAAAAAGAAAAAGAAAAAGAAAAAGAAAAAGAAAAAGAAAAAGAAAAAGAAAAAAGATCAGCGAGAATCAAATAGTCCCCTGTCTTATTACCAGTGTATAAATGAATTTTTGGCTTTCAAATCCTCCAGTTTGGGAGCAGTAGGATAGTCTGAACAGTAATTTTAGCAGTCATGGATTTCTGCCCTGAAGATTTTGTTCAAATTAAAGCGACTCACTTCTCACCCAACCGTCTGTGCTAAATAATGGTGGCAGATGGAGAGAGGAAAATCTGGGTTTTTTTGCTTTCAAGGAACCACAAAAGTTAATGAGGTAATGTTAATTGTTCTGCGGCTGTAACTGAAGGAGGTCTCTGCACAGCATGTACATTGCTTCCTCTTTCTCTTGTGAGTGAATTGAACAGTTTATGAAAGAAATGCAGCCGAGTCATTATGTTAGGGTGTGATAAATCAGATGTGAAAAATGATATAGTCGGTGTTATAAATGAATCGGTTAATTCATGCTCAGATATGAAATATCATGATATTAAACTGTATACTGAGTTCTGTGGGGGGCGGGGAGAGTTCTTGAGACAGCCGAGCGCGATTCCCGGAATCATGCTTTCTTTGCCGAGGGGACATTTACATTTCAAAACCCCAGAGCACGCATTGAGCTGGGTGTAGTCCCGGCCCCGTTTAACATTTGCACTCGAATGGAGGACGGGCTGGGCTGAACGCAATACCACCCCCGCCGAACGGTCACTTTACATCGAAAAAGAACAACTCCTGTCC